>JAJHZJ010000037.1:5000-413732 GCA_023548195.1 Bettongia penicillata ogilbyi
TAAAGTGACAAATGAGAATGAGAACAGAATATACACTATGACCATATAAAAGGAAAAGTAAGTAGGCACAAATGGACAAAACATCTGATATAACTTTAGAGGGAATGACTGAAAAGTTATGTCATTTTACTGATGAAATTCTGTGGGGAGATGTTAATGATCCCAACACTTTTAATTACACTGATGTATTTGTTTATATGTTAAGTTCTATGATTAAAGAAAAGAATTAATGGCTTGAATTTCTTTTTATTAATAAAGACTTAAAATTGACTTCCAAGTTTCTTTGAAATTTAGAGAGCATTCATTTATATGGTTATTATATACAGATCTGAAAAAAGGCAGGTAGGCAATATATATATATATATATATATATATCTGTTGCTTTCTGTTATGCGTGAAAAATATCATGCATTTTTTTCTATCCTGTCTATTGAATTTCATCCCCATGCATTTGAAAATGGATGAGGCATTATTTGATTTTTAAATGTGCCCATCACTGCACCTGAAAAGAATAACTGTGTTACTAATGGAAACCAAACTAAATGTAGCTATTATTTTCTGATATGTCACCATAGTAATGCTACCAGTTTATATTACATGACACCTTTCACTACACAATTGCAAAACACTTTGGGGAAACTAATCCAACATGCAGAACAGCAGTTTGTAGTGCATTTTAAACTAATCTAGATAAGATTTATTTTGAGGAATAATTCAGAGAGATAAAGTTTGCATTGTTTTTATTCACACTCTCCAATCCTTTAGTTATCTATGTTACTCTCCCATGGACCTTATCTCAATTCTCCATATCACTCTGCTCTGCACCATTTAACACCTTGCTCTGTAGTATCTTTTTCACCTGTGTCAGTTTCAATAAATAGTTCATTCAAGAAATCCATTTGTTCATTCCCTGCTTGGCGCTATAGAAGATAGTAAGTTCAGTCTTGTTCCTCTTGGAGCCAACATTCTAATATGGGGAAAATTCACAGATATAAATAATTATGATATACAGTATTGCATGATAAATGCATTAGAGAAATATAAATATAGCATCATTACATCCAAGGTGAAAGTTTATTACTAAGCTTGTGAGCTAGACTCAGGGCATCAAGAAAACTTATGTAAAAAGAAACATCTGAACTATTAAAGAGGAGAGGAGGGGAGTGCATGAAGTGCACTTCGGAAGTGCAGAAAACACTCAGAGCAGTCCAGGAAATGTGGAGCACAGCCTGACATGGAAGGGACAGGACCCTGAACCCCTGAACAGATTTCAGGGAGCCACTGGCAGCAGCAGTTCCCAGATTGTTCAACCAACAAATGCCACAGACAGCTTCAAAGGTCAGTGGGAGGGCTCAGTTACCCAGGAGAGGGGAGCATGGTCTGGACCCCGGCAGCAGATACTGCAGCTGCAGCTTCTGTTTTTGGAGCCCTGCTCCTAGGGGCCCTTGGAGAATAGAGCAGGTGATATGAATCTCAGACCTGAGTGGCAGCCCTGGGAGACCCCCACCTATAGGCCCTAGTGATATTGAACAGCTGATCTGAATTTCAGCCCTGAGTTTGGCCCTGAGAAAGAACACAAAAGTCAAGTAACTGGCTGGGAAAATGTCCAAAAAAGGGTAAAAGGATAAGGCAATAGAAGGTTACTTTCTTGGTGAGCAGGTATTTTCTTCCATCTTTTCAAATGAGGAGGAACAATTTAGGTCTTCAGAGTAAGATCTAAAATTCAAGGCTTCTGCATGCAAACACCCTAAAATAAATATGCTATGATCTCAAGTCATGGAAGATTTCAAAAAGGATTTTGAAATTAAGTAAGAAAAGTGGAGGAAGAGAAATGAGAGAGATGCAAGAAAAGTAAGTCAACAACTTGCTAAAGGAGACCTAAAAATGCTGAAGAAATTAACACTTTAAAAAATAGACTAACTCAAATGGCAAAAGAGGCCGAAAAAAGCCAACGAGGAGAAGAATGCTTTAAAGAGGAGAATTAGCCAAATGGAAAAGGAGGTTCAAAAGATCATTGAAGAAAATAGTTCTTTAAAAATTAGAACAGAGCAGATGGAAGCTAATGACTTTATGACATATCAAGAAATTACAAAACAAAACATAAAGAATGAACAAATAGAAAATAATGTGAAATACCTCATTGGAAAAATACCTTACCTGGAAAACAGATCCAGGAGAGACAATTTAAAAATTATGGGGCTACCTGAAAGTCACGATCAATAAAAAGAGCCTAGACATCATCTTTCATGAAATTACCAAGGAAAACTGCCCCAATATTCTAGAACCAGAGGGTAAAATAAATATCAAAAGAATCCATTGATCACCTCCTGAAAGAGATACAAATAGTGAAACTCCTAGGAATATTGTAGCCAAATTTCAGAGTTCCCAAGTCAAGGAGAAAATATTGCAAGCAGCTAGAAAGAAATAATTCAAGTATTGTGGAAATACAATCAGGATAACACAAGATCTAGTAACTTCTATGTTAGGGGATCATGGGGCTTGGAATATGGTATTCCAGAGTTCAAAGGAGTTAGGATTAAAACCAAGAATCACCTATCCAGCAGAGCTGAGTATAATACTTCAGGGTAAAACATAGTCATTCAATGATATAGAGGACTTTCAAGCAATCTTGATGAAAAGATCCGACCAGAAAGGAAAATTTGACTTTCAAATGCAAGAATCAAGAGAAGTATGAAAAGATAAACAGGAAAGAAAAATCATAAATCACTTTCTAAGGTTGAACTGTTTATATTCCTTCATGAAAAGATAATATTTGTAACTCTTGAGACTGTTTTCAGTATTTGATTAGTTGGAGGGATTATGTGCGCATGCACACACACATACACATGCAACCATATAGACCAAGAATGCAGGGTGAGCTGAATAAGAAGGGATGATATCTAAAGAAATAAAATTAAGGGGTGAGAGAGGAATATATTGGGAGGAGGAAGGGAAAAATGGAATGGTGCAAATTATCATTCATGAAAGAAGAAAAATAAACTTATTCAATGGAGGAGAAAAGGGAGGAGGTAAGACTAAAAGGGAAGCTTAATCTCTTCACATTTGGATAAAGGAGGGAATAACATGCTCACTCAATTTGGTATGAAAATCTACACTAGAGGAAAGTAGGCAAGAAGGGGACAAGTAGGGTGAGGGGGATGATAGAAGGGAGGGCAAAAGGGAGAAGGGAGTAATTAGAAGTAAATAGTTATAGAGAGGGACAAGGTCAAAAGAGAGAATAGAATAAATGGAAAGAAGGATGGGATGGAGGAAAATATAGTTAGTCTCACACAACATGACTATTATGGAAGTCTTTTGAAAAACTACACATATACCACCTATATTGAAGTGCTTGCCTTCTCAGTGGGGATGGGTGGGGAGGGAGGAAGGGAGAAAAGTTGGAATTCAAAGTATTAGGAAGGAATGTTGAGAAACATTTTTGCATACAACTGGGAAATAAAAATATGAGTAAGAAGGTATTGAAATCTATCTTGCCGTAACCAAAAAGATAAAAGATGGGGATAAGGGAAGGGAGGGGTGTGATAGAAGGGAGGGCATATTGAGGAAAGGGGTAATCAGAATGCTAGGCATTATGGGGTGGGAGAGGGGAAAGATGGGGAGAAAATTTGGAGCTCAAAATTTTGTGGAAATGAATGTTGAAAACTAAAAATAAATAAATGATCATTTTTAAAAAGGAGGAAAGGAGAACGTTTTACATATAGGGAACCATAGCAACAACCTCTATGGAGGTAGGGAATGGATAGAAGACTAGTTTCTTTATGCCAGTGGTGTCAAACTCAGATAGAAATAGACAGATAGATAGATAGATAGATAGATAGATAGATAGATAGATAGACACATACACACATACATACATATACATATATATAAATATATGTATATAACCTGCATTCTGAATATTGATTTAGAAAATCACATATATACTATGTTCTGTTTATTTTTCTTTATCAAACTATTTCCCAATTACATTTTAATCTGGTTCAATATTACTCTGGAGATTTGAGGGCAATGTAACTGGCTGATCTTTTGTTTGACACCTCTGTTTTAAATTATAGTTACATGTCATGGGGCTAGAAAGGTTGTTTAGGACTAGACTTCAGGAGATTGGGATCCAATATTGATGTCTTTACTCTGAAAAAATGGACTATATTAGGATTTCAGAGCAGAAGAAAAATATGATTAAATCACTAAATGAGAAAGATTATTTTTGCAACTCTATGAATGAAAATTTGAGAGGTAAGACAATGAGGTCTGGGGAGCTATTGAAAAGTCTAAATCTACATGAATAAGAACTTGTATACTAAAGTAGGAGCAGTGGGACTAGGAAGACAGAGGCAGGTGTGAGAGATGTTGCAGGAGGTAGATTCAATAGAATTAGATAATTGCATATAAGAAGTAATATGGAAAAATGCAAGAAAATATAAGTTATAGACTAAGAAATATAGTGAAAGGCAGTGCCAGTGACAGAAATAATTACATGAAAAAGTTTAGGTAAGCCATTGTGTATCATACTGTTAGATATTGGGAATAAAAAGAATAAAGCAAACTCCTTGTTCCACAGGAAATTACAATCTTGCATTGTAAGGATGAGCATGGATAGTCACCGAATTCGTTTTGGTAGAAAAATATATCACAGGTAATAAATATGCGGTAGCCACTTACTGATCGAAGATAGAATGCTGATAGGGAACTAGGGTCTTAAGACCACTATAAGGAGGGTTAGACGTAAATCAGAATGAACAAGTATAAAGGATTTGAGAGAGGATACGATGTGACTGAGTAAGTACAAAAAGAGTTAGCAGAAACCTAATAACTCCTACTACGGAATATTTCCATGCCCAAATGCTGGTTCAGGGGTGAGGAAGGGGGCAGCGAGTGGCTACAATGGATAGGGCACTGAGCTTGGAGTTAGGAAGATTCCTTTTTCTGATTTCAAATCTAGTCTCAAGCACTACCTCTGTGACTATGAGCAAGTCACTTAACCTTGTTTATCTCAGTTTCCTCATCTATAAAATGAGCTAAAGAAGGAAATAGCAAACCAGTTCAATATCTTTGCCAAGAAAATGCAAATGGAGTCAAGAAGTATCAGAAATAACTGAAACAATTGGATATGTATATATCCAGATATGTATATATATGTATATACAGATATGTATATATGTATATATATGATAAATTATAGTTCCCATGTCATAATTTTATTATCTGTAAAATATGGAAAAACTTTACAACTAAGAATTTTTTATCTACCATACCTCTCTTCAAATAATTTTATGTTTTTGCCATGCAAATAAATTATAATAATTATCCACCACAAATTAATATGAGGGGAAAATTAAAATTTCAGTATATTCTGTGACTCTCTCCAAAAGAGTATTAATTTCTATGCTTTCATTTTAATTGTATGTTAATTTCTTCATCAAGAATATCATTTTGAACTTGAAATAATTCTGAAACCATTATCTATGCTCAACTTTTTGTTTCACAGTTAGAAATGGATGCTTGAAGAGTGTACACATAACTGGTTCCATGACATTATGAATTGGTCTTTGCTTTGAAAAATCTTCCAGATATTTATACAAAAATATATGTTCATGAATATCAGTACTATCATCATCATCATCAACTCTTCTTCTTTAATAGGGAATGTCCATTGTTTTCCCTCTTATGTCCACTGGATCATCTTTTCAAAAGCATTCTGAGACAGTTGTTAACTTACTCTGCCTAATTGTTTAGTAAATTCCCCATCCCAAAGTATTGGTGATGTCTCTCAGGTATTTCTTTAGGAGCTGTCTCAACAGAAAGGAAAATATTAAGTCTTTTCCCTTTGAATAATCCATTATTTTTCCTAGAATCAAGATCCAACAATCCCCTTGTAGTCAAAATATCCTTTATCAAACTGAATCTGGTGGTTCAGCCTGGCACAAATTTAAAATGTACATGACTTGGGAATCTTGATATTTGAAATTATGTCATTGAAACTTATTGTATCTAGTGTTTTTCCTTGGTGTGTTCTGAAGTCTTTTTCATGTTCCCTCAATTGACCAAGCAACTCTGGTTTGACTGACAGCTTGTCAAAAGGAAAACAAAAAAAAAAACAGCAACAGCTGTTGTAGCAGCCACTAATCAGGACTCTTTGACTGGTGACTCTCAGGTACAGAATCTTCCACATTTTTCTACGGTACTCATCCTCCTGAGGTTTTTAACTTCTTTCTTGCTTTCTGTCTTGGTTGTGTGAGTATTTATATCCCATAACACATTTGGTACACTTTGTTCAACTTTCATATACCTTATAATATGCAAAAAGTTGTCAATTGCATTTTATATTTCATTATACAGTTTCCTACATTCTCAAAAATTTTTGCACTAAGAAGAGAAGACTCATCTCTTTTCTGCTGCAAAAAAATATACAGCAAAGCACCTTTGGATTTTGTATTCCGTCCTGGTTGAGTCAGCAGAAGCCACTCCCTAAGTCTCCATTGCTGCTACAAGCCATCAGGGGTGCAGGGAAAATGAAGGAGATGCAGCTGGTTGAGACCAAGAGCGGAGATGTGGGAGAACATCAGGATAGTGAATGAGGAATCCTACTGCCTGTTGCATATTTCAGTGTTTATTTGTGGAGACAAAAAAGAAAATATATTTATATTATATACATATACTTGTAATGAAAGCCCTGTATTTTCAATAACTAATAGTGATTTAACAAACATTTATTAGATTATTAATATGTGCTCCACAGTTTTCTAAGCACTGGGGATACATAGAAAGGCAGAAGACAATTCATGCTCTCAGAGAGCTCACGGTATAATGGGGGAGACAACATGCAAAAAGCTATGCACAAAGAAGCTATAAATAGTATTAATTGGAAATAATGAGAGAGGGAATGTATTGGAATTCAGGGGAATTAGAAAAGGCTTCCTATATAAGATGACATTTTAGTTGAGAGCTGAAAGAAGCCAGGGAAGGCAGGAGGCAGAGATGAGGAGGGAGAACATTCCAGACATGGAAGACAGACAAGGAAAGCATCTGGAGTTGGAAGATGGCATACCTTGTTCAAGGTACAGTGAGGAGGACAGCAGCACTGGGTCACAGGTTGTATGAATAGATGTACGGTATAAGACTGAAAGGGAAGAGGGAAAGTAGGTTATGAAGACCTTTAAATGCTAGAAGATTTATATTTGATCCTGAAGGTGACAGGGAGTCACTGGAATGTTAAAGATTACGAGTATAAAGAACATTATTTATATTCTCCTTGGGTTTAAAGTTCTAGTCACTATTTGAAAAAGTTTAATGTTGGCAACAACTTCTTTGCATCATAGTCCAGCAGCTGAACAAGTTCAAGAAACCCTGGCCCCTCTTGCCCCATGATGCTCTGCTCTATCTTCCACTTTGGTTTTCTAACAGTGTAAAATACACCCTTCCCTTTACTGAAAATATGAAATGATTATAGTTTTTCACCAAAGATATGGCATCAAAGTAATCACAAAGACTACCCAGGAGTGAAACATTAGTAAAATGATAAATGTAATTAAAAATGAGAACTTCAAACATTATCATTTAGAGATTTATTTCTCTTTAAAAACTGAATAATTTTTCACTCAAAAAGAAATGATTCTCTTAAAGCTTTGGATTTATTTCAGTTTAGATGCTTATAGGATCATAAATCTATAGCTGGAAGGATCCCCAAGTTCATTGAGTACAATTCTATTATTTACAAAAGAGGAAATTGAGGCTTAAAGATGTTAAAGAATTTCCCTGAGATGATAAAAGCAAAAAGTGGGAGAGGTCGGGCCTGAACTAGTTCTTCTAACTCCAAAGTCAATTTTTTAGAAGGTACCAAAACAATATGATCACTCGGAGACTGAAGATTTTTCTGTGACTAGACTTGGAGGTAGAAGAACTTAATTTCATTTCAGATTCACCATTTATTAGTTGTATTTCCTTAGGCAAATTATTCAATTTGTTCAAGACTAAGTTTCCTCGTCTTGCTTTCAAGACCTACTCTCTAGGGCTGTTGTAAAGATCAACCAAGATTATGTATGTAGTGTTTTGTAATCATTAAATGCTAATCAATTTAAGATATTAAAGATAAAATCATAGCCCCTCTGTATTTTTCTTAACATATCAGCAGTATAACAAAATTCTTTCCTTCCCCATATATCTGTCTCTGGACTTCCTTGTCTTCCTAGAAATCTCAGCTAAAAATCTCATTTTCAATAGGAATACTTTCTTGATTTCCCTTAATTCTAGTTCAGTCTGTTAATTAATTTCCAATTTATCTTGTATATAGCTTAAGTGCCATTTCTTCATTTGTAAAATGGGGTTAAAAATATACTACCTCCTCATGGGATAGTTATGAAGAAAGTGCTTTGTAGTGTTCAAAAGGCTATGTGATATGTTTTATTACCTTCCTTCATAATAATTAAGAAATCTGTGTATTATGTTGGGTGTTTCTGACAAAATCTATAGGCATAGTTGGCATATAAAAAAATCAAGAAGCAATTGAAAGATATCAAAGCCTTGGAACGCCAAGTACTTTGGGAAATACATGAAGGGAAAAATTGTCATGTAATATCTCAGCAAGGAGCTTTTGATAAGAACTCTAAGCCTGGAGAATGAGGATAGAATATGGTCTGTTTTAAAAAGAGTTTTAAAAGACCCTGAATACTAAAAGATTTAAACATTTTTAGAAATATTTGAATTCTGAGAATATACTAAATCATATGCTAACATTGATGATGAAAAAGCTGATGCTCATACCATGTCATAATAACTATGGTGAAAGAAAACCTTATTGATAATAAGAGACATATAATGAAGAGGAAATCAACTGAAAATGTAGACTTTCTGATGCTGTCTCCCCTGGATGATCTCCATTGACTTAATGATGTTTGAACTATGAAAAAAAAAATGGTTCTCTCAAAAAACATCAAATTGGGAACCAGATAAAAATAGGCAAACACAAAATTCAGTCATTAATTTGGAACAAAAACCAATCAATCAAAAAATATTCATCAAGTACCTGCTATATACAAGGTACTACAGGAGATACTGTATATATAAAATCTACATTCTACTGGAGTTATATACTGTGTATGAAGCTAGAATATAAATGTTGTTTATTGCATATTTGTTTTTTTGTCTTATTTTTTTTATTACCCGTATTTTGACCTGATGTATTTACTTGGTATAGGTAACACCAGGAAAGGAAATTCTCTACTATTACTGACACACTATGCTTTACACTTTCTCTGTACCGCTCAGCATTTTTTTTGCTTCCATTTTGTTTTGTTTTCTCCTGAGTTGTAATTTCATGCAAATACAGAACTTTAGTGAGGAACTTTCTATAGCAATGCAGAATGGTAGGATTTCTACAGGGTGAAAAAGTCATTAGGTTTCAGTGGCAGGTCTTGAACCAGGGATGGAAAACCCAAGGCTTCAAGGTTACAACCACAGACTTTGTTCTGTGAAGTTTGGATTTAGTCCAAGGTCCCCACTTGAGGGGGGCCACATTTGGTATTGAGGTCACGGGTTCCCTATCCCTGAGTCTTGAACCATCTTTTTTTTTTTCTGATTCTGTGATCATCTTTCTATTCAAGGTACCTTTCATGTGCACATGTATACATATAGTCAAATTTATAAAGTATATAATATGTAACAAATGATGGAGCAGGAGTATTTCTTATGAATTTGGCAGTGATTTGAGATCATTGCGGACTCAAATGGTCAGAGATGACTCTTGGAAAAGTTGGGATTTAAATTATACCTTAGAGAGTGGATAGTATTTGTATAAGGGGAAGGTAAGAGAAGGCATCACTATGGAAAGCAGTAATTATCTCACAAATATGAATTATTAAATAAACTGACCTAGAGTTATATATGTGAACATAATAATCTAATCTTTAGAAAATGCTACAAAATATACTGAGAAATATAGAAACTAGTTGCTCAAGATATACTCAGAAATAGTCATAGCAACAAATTAAAAAATATAGACAAAACAATCACCATTCCAAATTTAATAAATTAGCAATGCAGTAGAATTATAAATATAGAGCTATTCTACTTATACAAATTAAAAAGACCTGAACAAAAATAAAATAATATTCTTCTTTCAACTAATGCTACCAATAGGCAAGGAAGTTGAGGCAGGCAACATTTTATTTCAGTCAGTATTTGTGAGAGACCTTTTTGGATATTGGACTTTCCTAGTGTTTCTTCAGTAAGATTGTGAAGGAATTATCTAAGTTGTACACCCTGCTTTGCCACTTCCTCTAACTGTGAAAACTGGGGAACTTAGCAGTATTTACTTAATGAATGGTACAGTAGTTTAATATTGTAAATTCCCTGAGTATATGGCAGTCTCTTTAAATAACTATATTGATCCCCTTGCCTTGACTTCTCTGCAACACCTTCAGGACCCTGAACAGTGCCTGTATACTTTCAGTACATCTTTGAATTGAATTAAATTAAGATCAGATTATTCTGAAATCTTTTAAAAGTCCTGGTCTGAAGCATTGCTGTGGTAAAATGATGGCTCCAAGCACCAAAAGGCTCCTGGTGGGATGTTTAACTAAAAGGTCATAACCAGTTGGAGTTAAAAGTTTTAAGCATGAGATTAGGTGAATGACTCTAGAGCTATTTGTTGCAATTAATAAAGCATTTATTAAGCACTTAATATGTGCCAGGATTTGTGCTAAGTGCCAATTATGGATAATTCAGAGATATTCATCTCTGAGTTCGTCATAAGATCATCAGTTGAGTAGCCAAAAAGAGACTGCCTGCTAAATCACAGAGGGGTAGTGACCTGTGTCTGGAAGAGGGAATATTTGCAGCTATAAAATTAAACCTCTTTGAAAAAATGAAATAAAAAGCCTGATTATTATTAAAAAACAATGCCATGCATATGCATTACATTTCAACAAAAGAAATCAAAATACTTTTTATATGATGTCTTATAATCATGCTTTCTCAGAGGAAAATGATCAGGGCAGGTATTTGTTTTTTAATAATTTTGCAGCTGAACATCAAATGCTGAACCTTTGGAGCTTAGTAGTTGGAATTTAGATAGGTAGAGAATAGATTTATTATTTGAGATAAGGTAAGAAACAAGGTTATTTGTTTTTAATTTAGGAAGCTTTTTTGTGCATGTAATTGTATCTTGTAGGTAATATGGCAAGTACCAAGTTTACGACTTTTCACTTTTTAGGAACAAGTGTAAATGTTTTCTCTTAGGAATTATCCCGCTTAAATACACAATAATATTGGACAACCTAAGTATAACTTTCATAAGAAATATGCTCTTTCTTATCTTCTCTAACAAGTGGCAATAAATTTATTCCACTGAAATTATTTGTTTTGAAATTATAAACTCAGATATTTCAAGCAAGTTCTTTAGTTGTCAAAGCATATTTGCATAACTCTTTCTTCAACTCCCATTTGTAATAGAATGCTTAAACCTTTTCTATCAGTTACTAAGCCCTGTCAATTCCACCTCCACACTCTCTTACATCTGTTCCCCTCAATTCCCACTGCTACTACCTTCAAATAGGACCCATTCCTAACCACCTAGTGTTCTCTACTATTGAAAGAATCTACTAAGAGTCCTCCTGCCTCCCCTTTTCCCATTTTCCATTTAGCCTGCAAGGATAAGATTCAACCTCCCTCACCAATTAATTCCAAAAGGCTCAAACACCTTAGTTTTTGCAACTAATTAACCAACTCTGGGAAATATGTATGAATATTTGAAAGGATTAATATTTGAAAAGGATTACTTTTGATCGTTCCACGAAGACAGATGTATTTCACTGGAAAAATCTTGGAATTGGTTTAAAGACCTTTGGTACTTTGCATAACTATGATATTTAGTCTGCTGACTGGTGTGTTCATCCTTCATTGCCGAAGAAGAACATGCCATCAGAGAAATAATGACATGACTTTGTTTTTGAGTGAGGGAGAACTGTGCAGGTTACCAGCCTCACTTCTCCTCCAGAGCCATCTGAATCCAGTGACCAGATATTCATCAGGATGACTGGAGATGACCCAGGATGAGGTAATTGGGGTTAAGTGACTTGTCCAAGGTCACATAACTAGTGAGATTTGTCTGAGGTGTCTGAGGTGAGATTTGAATTCAGATCCTCCTGACTCCTGCCCTGGTGCTCTATCCACTGCACCATCAAAGTCAAGTGCAAGTCATGTCTGGTGACTGGTAGTGAATTTAGAAAATAAGTGAACCAGGCCATTGATAGAAGAGCTCCACTTCAAAGAATATTTTTAAGGAGAGTAGAGATTTTTGTTTGTTTTTGACATATCTCTTCACCTCCATTGACCATGTTATCAGAGAGATGTTTACAATAGGAGAAAATCCATCCATTTCGGAGTTGAGAAAGAACATCAAGTAGAGATATTGGCAAATACAAATACAGAGAAATAGTAACCCAAGGGAGGAAACAGCCTCAAGGAGTGGGATTCCTTGTACCATAAGAACAGTTCTAGTAGAATGAAGAGAGTATATGTAGTAACCAAAAGTTTCATGTTTATACTTTAATGACAGTGCCCCCTATGTGTATATTTCACTATTATCTAAAGCTGGTCTTCCTCTGAACTCATGTATTTGTGATACAGTGTGCTCCAGGTTTTTTTGTTTGTTTGTTTTGGTTTTTGTTTTGGAAAGTGAGAGAGGATGCTTTGTATTTACTGTTATCACTACACCATCCTAGTTAAGTGCCCTTTACGAAAAAGCTAATGAAGTTCCATGGGTTATCAAGGGGAGGCTCCACATGGAGGCTAACTGATGACAATATAAAAACATAAGTGCCTCAGGATTTCCCTAGAAACCTGATAATAACAGTGAGTTTCCCTCTGGTAACTTGTCCCACAAATACCAGTTGGAGTTGGGAGAACTTATCATGGGGGAAAGAATGTATCTATCTTTTAAACAGTTGGCAGAATAATCTTTTTATTTTATATTGATCCAGTAATGTCATTCTCAGGAGAAAAATCTTTAGTGGCTCTGCATTGCCTAACGAATAGATTTGATTTTCCTTGATGTGATCTTCAAAGTTCTCCAAAAATATTTTACCACCCTACCTTTCATTTCACATTTCATATTACTTCCACTAGCTACTTGATTTTCTATTTAATTTATACTATTAATTACCCTCTAAACTACTTCCTGCATTGTCTTATTTCTTTTTCTTTACTAAGAATATTCCTTATATGTTTAGAGTATTCTTCATCTTTCCATCACCTGTTGAATTTTATGTCCTTTTTAAAATTCATCTAAAAAGCTTTCCCTAATCCCAGCAATAAGTAATGACATTTTGCCCTTTGGATTTCATTTACCATTTTGTTTCTATAGCTATGAAACACCCATCATCACTTATTTTGTGGTCTACCATGTTTTATAAACATCCATATTCTAAGACACTGAACTCCATAAGGGCATGGGTTACGTATTATCTATACTAACTCTATCAGAACTTAGCCTGTGTTCTACAAATATAGATATTTGATATCTAAACACTCAAATGGATCTGTAATCTTATCAATGTGGATCCTCCTTACAATACTGCAGTTAACATCCCACCTGTTTCTACTCATTTTGTAAAATTCTTGTTTATGATCTCCCATAAATTTTCCAGAGGAGATTCCAAAAATGTAGGAGGAATTTTCCTTGTTTCCACTCATTATCTCCAGTATAAAATGTAGCATTCAGGCATCAGCTATATTTCTCTCTTGTTGTTCCCTAATGTGACAACTTTGTCTCCATTTTTTTACTCATATATTTTTTGATGACAACCTCCATTTGATTTCTCTTTCATAATGCCTTTTTTTCATAATGTTCAACAACTTAATCATGCCAACCACATACCTTTTCTTTTGTATGATTCTCAATTTAAGTTCTTTGGAGATTCTATAAAGTAAGAATATTGGAATTTAAAAAGATAATTTTCCACATATGTCTCCCCTCCCCTGATACCTAAGGAATATTCAAAGAATTATTTTTAAAAGGTATTAAAGAGAGTATTATAAGAACTATGTAATTTACCTTAGAAAATTACACTCTTGATACCTGCTACTCTTCATGCAATTGCAATAGCCATCACACATACCTACATATATATATGTACATAATTGTTCATCTACATGCATATATATATGTATCTAAAAATATATTCTTATTTAGAAATTCTACAAACGACCTTCCAAAATACAATATTCTTGGAAAATAGACAATTTTATATGCCTTTTTTCTATGTAGGTAGTTGGGCAAATTTTTCTCTGCAATTTTTCATGCCTTAATATAATCACTAAAATATATTATAAACAGAAATATATGAATGATCTTTATGTATATATATATATATGGAATAATTTTTACTTGAATTCTGCTCAATATATCCTTTATGAAGTTACTGAAAAGAAAATAAAAGGATAAAAAAGAAATGAAAGTAAGTAAGAGAAAACAAAATACAACAGAGACAAAAGTCACATCCTAGTTCAGGAGCATAATATGGAAAGGAAAGAGAATTTCTTTCCACACAGCTTCTAAAATCAGAAAACATCTTTCTGATATTTCTATGCCTCAAGATCACCATCTATTTCAAATCCTCTTAAGAAATACAAATTCTCATATCTACATCTCTTATTTCTTTTATAAAGAAGATAAAATTAAAATAGGAGTCAAATCATGGAAACTTAGACCTTGAGTGTGCTCTGGAAGTAGAAAAAACCCTCAACAAATTTATATAAGAAAAACTGAAAAAAAAATGAAGGAAAGCACAGAATTCTAAAAAAAGTCAGCTCATTTCTCTTTTTAAAAGGCCTAGAAGATCATACAATTTGCTTTTGGCTTGTCTGAGAGTCTTTTTTATAGCCTGAGGAACTATGTCATCCCAGTAAATTTAAGAATATCTGAGGTCAGAAACTTATTAAGGAAGGAAAAAGGTTACTTTAGAGGAGAGAGAGAGATGGTTCATCAAGGTGAACAAAATCTGAATCAGCAAAGTTACCATTTGATGACTAAAAAGTTTAGGAGGTTAGAAGGCAGAATCTTTAATTCCACCCTGGTCTCATTTCCTCACATTCTCCATGGCAGGAAATGCATAGAAAGGGGAATGACTGCATTTGAATCATCAGCTACCCATGGCCCCATAGGATTAGTTTTACATTATTTTTTTTTGACATATAAAGCTTCCTATTACCCTTAGAAATAGAAATCAGAGCATGTTAAGATATAAACCTTGAAAAATGAAAGCTCCATAAAGTTTCCTTAGAGTTTCAACAGTCTATAAATATGTCTTCTAAAAACTGGGTAAAAATATTTACCAAATCCTACTAAGCTACATTAAAATTAAGAGATGACAAATGAAAAGATGAAGAAAGACGAGACAACCAATTTCACACAAATGGTTCACACAAATAGCTAATAGTTATTTAAAAGCATCCTTCCTTGCCCATTACTGCCACTACAGTATTAAAAATAAACTTAAATATCATCCAGGGCTAATGGATATTTGAAAAAAAACAACTTTGAATTCTACCTTTTAAAAAAAGTTAAGTAAAAATCAGAAAAGTAATTCATTGAATGAGAAAAATCCTGTAGGTTAAATATGACCCCTTATTCATTATTGATGAATATAAGGTAAGACCATAGAACTGCATAAGTTTAATGAATCTTAGAGGGTATCTTGTACTACAAATCCTTACTAAAATATTAGTTCCTTATACTTTTATAAACTTCTCTGACCCCACTATGAAAAGCATTTAGAAAAACATAGTATTTAGGAAAAGACAGAAGTATATTACTTTAGCATCTAGGAACCACCCAAGATCACGTAGGGAGTCAGTGGGAGGACAAAGTACACTTAGTACACTTCAGTGTTCTTTCTACCACATAAGATGAACCTAAGAGCCTAATGCTCTTAATCAAACTGACACGTGGACATTTCATTGTAAATGTTCAATGTACATATTTTAAATGAACAACTTTGAAACACTTATTGTCAAGGAAGGGGGTTAAATACATAAGGAAGATGAATAGGGACCTCATAACAGGGTCCCTTAAGTGACACATGCCATATAAATAAAAAGAACAATAAAATACCTTACATTCACTCTCCTCTCTGTAATGACTGATCTACCTCTGCCAACAAACATGTTCTAACAGAAGAATCCTTGACCCTGGAACCAAAGGAGTAGAGTTTAAATGCTTCTTAGGATTAGTATCTCTGTAACCTTGAGGAAGTCAACTCTCTGGACCATAATTTCTTCATTTGGAAAATTAAGTAGACCATATAGTCTCTACTGCCCTTTCAGTTCTGCATCTATGATCTTAAAATTAAAATCAATCAAATGATTACTAGGTTCTATATTACATGTTCATACAGGCATGGAAAAGGGAGATGCATTGCCAGGGATGTGAAGTAGAAAGAAGGCCACTTTTTTCTGCATGGTGGACTATGGGAAAGGTGATGATATTCCTTGAGGTTTGGAAGGTACAATGAGGCCAGGTTGCAAAAGGCATTTAAAGTTAAACAGAGAAGTTTATATTTTTTTTTTTCCTAGAGGTGAAAGAAAGCCTTTTGAATTGGTTGAGAGGTAGGGTTACATGATTAGATCTGACCTAAAGGAAAACTACTTAGACAGTAGCATCTAGAATGAACTTCAGTGGTGAGAGACTTGAGGGTGGGAAATCCCTTAGTATCCTGTTGAAATAACAAAGAAGTGATGAGGTCAGTGGAGACAGAGCCAAGATGGTAGAGTAAAAGCAGGGACCTTTACCTGAGCTCTGCGCTAAATCTTTCCCAATACTTTAAATAATGACTTTAAGCAAATTCTAAAGTCATAGAATCCACAAAAAGACGGAGTGAAACAATTTCCCATCCCAAGACAAGTTGTAGGTCAGCAGTAAAGGTCTGTTGCAATCAGGTGAGAGAGGAGAGTAGTCCAACATGGCTTGCATTACCTCAGACCATGCCCCAGAAAATCCAAAGAAGGCCTCAGGCAATTGATTCAGTGGGAAAAGAGGCAGTTTCCAGACCTCTAAGCCCCAAAATTCTAAAGACAACTTAGAGAGTTAGCAAAAAAGGTCTGTCACACCTGGGTGAGAGTGGAGCACAGTACATCATGAGCTACGCCAACACAGACCAGCAACAAACAAAGAGTAGTATATATACACATATACACACATATACATATACATACATGCATATATGTATATACATATATATTTATATATCTGTGTGTATTTATATGTGTATACAAGCATATGTGTGTATACATGCATATGTGTATACATATATACACACATACATATATGCATACGTGTATATACATACACACATATCTATAGCTAACTAAATAGATATAGATAGATAGATAGATAGATAGATAGATAGATAGATAGATAGATTTATATATGTATAAATGAGCAGGCAAAGGAAAAAGAACCCAACCACAGAATGTCAATATGGGAATAGAATACTGGGATTCATCTTTACAACATTTCTCATGCATATGTCCTTTTCATCCCTGACACTGACATTAATCTAATGCAGGCCCTTATTACCTCATATTTAAGCAGCTTTTGTAGCTTTCTTGTAGGCTTCCCTACTTCAAGTTATCAATCTTTTCTAGTCTGTCTTCCTTTGGACTACAAAATTAATCTTCCAAAAACACTCTCCCACTCAATTAATTCCAGTGGCTCCCTAATATCTTCAGGATCCATTACAAAATTCACGGTTTGTCATTTAAAACCCTTCATAAACTAGCCTTTTCCTACATTTTCAGTCTTCTTAAATTTTGCTTCCAATCGTGTCCCTGATTCTAAGCATTTTCTTTTCTTTTTTATTTTGAGTTCCAAATTCTTCCTCTCTCTAGTACTCCCACCCATTAAGAAGGCAAGGAACATACAATGGGATTATAAATGTGAATTCATATAGTATATATTTCAACATCAGCCATGTTGCAAAAACAAACAAGGAAAAGCTAGGAAGGTAAAAAAAGTGAAAAAGTATGCTTCAACCTACACTCAGAGTTCATCAAATCTCTCTCTGGAGGTGCATAATCCTTTGGAATATGATGAATGAAAAGCCCAAGAGACAATTTCTGAGTAATTAATAATTGATTCTTTAATAATGGTTAACAAATAATCAATAAATTGAGGTTATTGGATTTCTCTTCTAAACCAAAAGATAAACCTTGTGGGTCACTGAATTTTAAATGCCTTTGGAAGAGTGAGTGTTCCCAATAGGTGGAAATCAACTCTGATTGGTTAATACTTAATGAGAGAATGAATATTTTAATGAGATAATCTCTGATTATGTCATTCTTGGACAAAGACTCATTTCCATACTGGCCACATCCACCCTCAAGCAATCTAGACAAAGGAATCTATCTCCACCCAGAACAATGGCCAAAATTCATTCAGATTATGTTCTCTACAACTTGTTCAGAAATAAACTTGGATAGGGTCCTGCCCAAGATTGGGGAGAATATTAACTCAATCTCTTCATCAGCCTTGTTCTTCAGAGGCTGCCTGAGTAACTGACAGGGACTAGTTTCTAAGTAGGAAAATAAAAAGGGAGGATAAAAACCTGAATCGCCTAATATCAATTGGTTATTAATAATCTTTTCTTTCAGGAATTGTCTTGGATCATTTTATTTATTAGAGTAGTTATATTTTTCACAGCTTATCATTGTTAAAATGTTGCCATTACTATATACAATGTTCTCCTAGTTCTCTATATTTCACTGCATCAGTCATATAAGTTTTTTCAGGATTTTCTGAAAATTCTCAGTTATTTCTTGTAGCATGATTTGTAGCATATTTGATCACAATCATATACCACAACCTCTTTAGTCATTCTCTGATTGATGGGGCACCCCATAATTTCCAATTAAATACTTTATCATCTCAAAAAGAGTTGTTACCAATATTTTATACATGTAAGTCTTTTATATTTTTGTGCCTCTTTGAGCAAGTTGCTAATTCTTTTTTTCAGAATTTTCTTGAATTTCACTACTTTCTGTTCCAAATTTTTCTTTTACTACTCTAGTTTGATTATTAAAATATTTTTTCTCTTAATTTTTTTTTTTGCTCTTTTAGGAATTCTTGTTGGACTTGTGTCCAATTTACATTATTTTTCTTTGAGGCTTTACTTGTCGACATTTTCATGTTTTCCGTTTCTCAGCTTGTGTTTTATGCTTCCCTATCACCATGGTAGCTTTTTATGCTCAAGCTCTTTTGTTGATAATTTTTGCTCATTTTTTCAGACTATTCCTTTACTTTGACTTTCATGTAAGAGTTGCAATTTGCTCCACTCTAAGGGTACAGAATTTTTACTGTCCCAAAATTAAGTCTTTCCCACCCTATTGTTTTCGTAGGTATTTCTGGATATCTTTAAGTTTGCATTGCTTCCAACATGGTGCAATCCAAGGACAGATGTAGTCACTTCATTCCCAGTCTACATACTTGTTCTAACTGAGGTAGGGCCCCAGTTTTTTGCAATTCCAACTTCTTTGCTCCCTGGAACTGTGAGCTGTACCCAGCTAAGGACCCTACTACCTTGTGACTGTTAAGTGTTCTTCTCAGTTCTGGAACTGAGAACTTTGAACTAGATAATGGACCCTGGAGTCAGCAAATGGCATCCAGTCCTGTCCTTAATTATAGTACAATGTGTTCCCCTTAATCTCTTTATAATGAAGTATCCAAACCCCTTACCATATCTGAGCAGTGAGAGTTTCAGGTCCTCTTGCTGTTGCTCTCTCTGCAGCTGCCTTTAAGGCTCAAAGCTGGCCTCACTGCCATCCTGCCCTCTTGGCTAGTCTCCACCCCAGTGCCCCAGACTTCCCTTTCTGGTTATCTAAGTTGTAGTAAGCTGGAAAAATATCTGACCATGATATTTTATTGCTTATGCTGTTTGAGAATATTATTTGGTGTATCATTTTAAAGTTTTTTGAAGGGGAATATTAAGAGAGTTTGGTTGTATGCTCCCTTTACCCTGCTTCTTGGATCTGCCTCTGCCAACTCTGAGAATTTTCATTCACTCAACTAATGCCTGGAATTCCCTTCCTTCTCATCTCCACAACAGGCTTCTCTTGCTTTCTTCAGGTTTCAGATAAAATCCAACATCCAAAAAGCCTTTGTTGTTTCTCCTTAATGTTAGCACTGTCCCTCTGAGATTATCTCTAATTTATCTTGCATATCCTGTATACTTGTTTGCATGCTGTCTGCCCATTACACTTTGAATCATTTTGAGAACAGTGTCTGTTTTTGTTTTCATTTCTAGTGATTAGCACTGTACCAGGAACTATTTAAAGATGCTTATTGATTTGACCAAGATTAGAAAATAGGTGTTCAAGGTAGTGAATAGTCAAGTGACTCACCCAGGATTTTACAAATAATTTGTATCAAAAGTAGGAGTTGAAACCTGATCATTCCAAAACAAAGTCAATTATTTATCTATAGTTTCATATTACTTATTCCTTCTATGTAGTAGATAGTTAATAAATATTGATTCAATTCAAATAAAAGGGTAGGGAGATATCTGTAGTCATAGTGGAGTGTGCTGAACGTGAAGTCATAAGAAATAAGTCTCACCTTTGTGCTTAGTATTATTATTTTGAGGTAATCTTTTTTTAAGGTTCAGTTTGCTCCCCTCTAAAATCTAAAAATTAATACTGAATTAAAACTTAGAGAATTACTATAAGAAAAGTGATTTTAGATATCAAAACAATTTAAAGACCCTAAAAAAATGTATATTATTGTCATTTTCAACATTTAGTGTGAGGATATCAAGAGCAAATTAGGAAAGCCCCAATTCATTTTTTTTAAAAATAGATAATTATAACCTTATATGATAGTTTTTAAAGTGGTAAGCCTTTTTTTTCTAAATAAAATATCATTAGTTGGTTACAATGTTTATCTAAATTTGACATCCTAAAGTAACTCTGTAATCTGATTTCCAAAATAGTAATGATGAGAATATACAGATAGTTGATTTCCTCAGGTTCATTTCATTTTACTTATTCTCAGTCTTCTCATTATTATCATATTCTGATCAGGGTAGCAACTCAGAGGTCATCTACTTTCATTCCCTTATTTTATAAATGAAGAAACTTAAGCCCTTTGCCTAAGTCTAACAAAAGGAGTTTGTACCCTCAGATACAAGTTATCAGACACCAAATTTAGGGTTGTTTTTCCATGGAAGACAAAGATTAAATAGGAGGATGTACATTCAGAGGTACCAAATGTATTTGTTATAATAAATTTCCTCCTTCCCACACCTGATTTTTCAATTTTGTATATTATTAGTTTGTGTGGGGAAATGGCAGCAATACTCAGACTCTCCATTTTGTCTTATTGAATAGCAATGGTAAGAGTTTGTTGTTTTTTTTTTTTTTTCAGAGCCTGCAAGCATTCCTTACTCAGTGATAAAACACTATTACCTCTGACATGTCTAAAGAGGCTCCAGATTACATTTGAAGTTTCATGGTAGCTTAAGTACAAAAAGAAAAAGAGGGGGATTGGAGCCAAGATCGCAGAGTAAAAGTGGGAATCTGCTTGAGTTCTCCCCCTAAACTCCTACAAATACCTGTAAAAATTGACTCTAAACAAATTCTAGAGCTGCAGGACCCACAAATCAATTTAGAGAAAAAAATCTCCAGCCTAAGAGAGCCTGGAAAGTAGACAGAAACCATCTATCACACTGGACTGGAAGTGGAGTGGAGTGCAGTCTGGTAAAGGTTGCTCCAGCACAGACAGAAGCAGAACCGGCCTCAGGGGACTGAATCATTGGTTGCTCTGCCAGTTTTCACACTTCTCAACCCACAAACACCAAACATAGCATAAAAGGTCAGTGGGGAAAATTCTTTTGGACCTGAGTGGGGTAGAGAAGTGACACAGCTGTGACTTAGGCCAGACCCAGGGTGGAGGGGGAGGTGGTACAGCATTGGTGGTAGCAGCAGCATCTGGAGCTCTGGGCCCATAGACAGTTGGGATTTGAGCCTCTGATGCAAAACCCCTGAAACCTGGGACAGTACATCAAACCTAGCCCCCACTGAAAGCAGAGTCCCACCTTGACAAAGATATAGAAAGTAAAGTATTTGGCTGGAAAGATGAGCAAACAGAGGAAGAAAAGTTGACTATAGAATCTTACTTTGGTGACAAAGAAGATCAAAACATGTAACCAGAAGACAACAAAGTCAAAGCTCCTAGAGCAAAATCCCTAAGAAAAAATATTATTTGGTCACAGGCCATGCAACATTTCAACAAGGATTTTGAAAAATCAAGTTGGAGAAGTCGAGGAAAAATTGGGAAGAGAAACAAAAGTGATACAAGAAAGTCATGAAAATTGAGTCAACAGCTGTCTAAAGAAGATGAAAAAAATGATGAAGAAAATGACAACACCTTAAAAAATAGATTAACTCAAATGGCAAAAGAGGTCCAATGAGGAGAAGAATGCCTTGAAAAGCAAAATTGGCCAAATGGAAAAGGAGGGCCAGAAGCTCACCGAAAAAAAAATTATTCCTTAAAAAATAGAATGGAGCAAATGGAAGCTAATGACTTTATGAGAAATCAAGAAATTATTCCACAGAACCAAAAGAATGG
Organism: Bettongia penicillata ogilbyi; assembly: GCA_023548195.1. Taxonomy (NCBI): domain Eukaryota; kingdom Metazoa; phylum Chordata; class Mammalia; order Diprotodontia; family Potoroidae; genus Bettongia; species Bettongia penicillata. Next base: position 27,637 of record JAJHZJ010000037.1, read on the forward strand.
AAATATACTGGAATTAGAAAAAGGTCCAGAATATCAAGGGAACTAATGAAAAGAAATTCTAGGAAAGGTGTCCTAGCTCTACCAAATCTCAAACTGGATTATGAAACAGCAATTATATAACCACTTAGGACTACTAAGAAACAGAGGGATAGACCAATGGAATATGTTAGGTACTCAAGATACAGTAGTCCCTGAATATTGCAATCTGCTGTCTGATAAACCCAAGGACCCCAGCTTCTAGAATAAGAACTCACTATTTGACAAAAATTGCTGAGAAAACTGGATAACATTGTGGTGGAAGCTGGGCATAGATCAATGTCTGACAACATACACAAGAATACAGTCTGAATGGGTATATGATCTACGTATAAAGAATGATACTATAAACAAATTAGTGGAGGAAGGAATAGTGTATTTATCAGATTTATGGAGAATGGAAAAATTTTTGACTAAACAAGGGACTGAAAAGATTATGAAGTTCAAAATGGATAATTTTGATTACATTAATTTGAAAAGTTTTCACAGAAGGAAGCCCAATGCAACCAAGATTAAGAGGGAAGTAGAAAATTGGGAAAGAATTTTTGCAGGTAATATCTGTGATAAAGGCCTCATTTGTAAAATACATAGAGAACTGAGTCAAATGTACAAGAACCCAAGTCATTCCCTAATTGATAAATGGTCAAAGGATATGAACAGGCAGTTTTCAGAGAAAGAAATTAAAGCTCTCTGCAGTCATGTGGAAAAATGTTATAAATAGCTGTTGATTAGAGAGATGCAAATCAAAACAACTCTGAGGTACCACATCACACCTATCAGATTGGCTAACATGACAAAACAGGAAGATGATAAATGTTGGAGAAGATGTAGAAAAATCGGAACACTAATTCATTTGGTGGTGGAACTATGAACTGATCCCATCATTCTGAAGAGCAATTTGGAACTATGCCCATAGGGCTACAAAAATGTGCATACCCTTTGACCCTGTGATACCACTTCTAAGACTGGATCCCCAAGAGATCATAAAAATTGGAAAGGGTTCCACCTTTACAAAAATATTTATAGTAGCATTCTTTGTGGTGGCCAAAAACTGGAAATCAAGGGAATGCCCATCAACTGGAGAATGGCTGAATAAATTGTGGTATATAAATGTAATGGAATACTATTAAGTCATAAGAAATGATGGACAGGAAGACTTCAGAATGGCCCAAAAAGACTTATATGAACTGATGCTGAGTAAAAGGAGCAAAACCAGGAGAACTTTGTACACAGCAGTATCCACAGTGTGTGACAATTTTTTGTGGTAGACTTAGCACTTCATTGCAATGTAAGGACTTAAAAAACTCCCAGTGAACTCTTGAGGCAAAATGCCTTCCATATCCCAAGAAAGAACTATGGAATTGGATCCCAGAATGAAAAAGATCATTTTCTTTTGTATTATGTTTTGTTTTGTTTCATGTTTTCCCCCATTCATTTCAATTCTTCTATGCAACACAACTAAGGTGAAAATGTATTTAATAGGAATGTATGTGTATGAAATTGTATGCTGTCTTAGAGAGAGAGTGGAAAAGGAGAGGGAAGAATGGGGAAAAATCTAAGCTAAATGGAAGTGATTGTAGAACCATGAAAACAAAGAAAATAATTTAATTTTAAAAGGAATGAAAAAATAGAAGACAATGTGAAATATCTCATTGGAAAAACCACATACCTGGAAAATAGAACCAGGAGAAATAATTTTTAAAATTATTAGACTATAAGAAAGCCATGATAAAAAAAAAAAAGCCTAGACATCATCTTTCAAGAAATTATCAAGGAAAACTTTCTTGATATTCTAGAAGCATAGGGTAAAATAGAATTGGAAAGAATCCACTGATCACCTCCTGAAAAATACCCCAAAAGGAAAACTGCTAAGAATATTATAGTCAAATTCCAGAGTTCCTAGTTCAAGGAGAAAATATTGCAAGCAGCCAGAAAGAAACAATTCAAGTAATGTGGAAACACAATCAGGAAAACATAAGATCTAGCAGCTTTTACATTAAGGGATTGCAGGGCTTGGAATATGATATTCCAGAAGTCAGAGAAGTTAGGATTAAAACCAAGAATCACCTACCCAGCAAAACTAAGTACAATATTTTTAGGGTAAAAAGTGGAATTTCAATAAAATAGAGGACTTTCTGAATTCTTACTGAAAAAAACAGAACTGAATAGAAAAATTTTAGTTTCAGATATAAGAATCAAGAGAAGCATGAAAAGGTAAACAGGAAAGAGAAATCATAAGGGACTTATAAAGTTGAACTGCTTCTGTTCCTACATGGAAAGATGATATTTGTAACTCATGAGACCTTACTTAGTATTAGAGTAGTCAGAAGAAATATAGCTAGACAAAGAGAGATATAGCTAGACAGATAGATACATAGTTTGAGTGCACAAGGTAGGTTGAATATGAAGGCATGATGTCTAAAAAAGAAAATTGATGAGTGGGAAAGGATTATATTGGGAGAAGTAAAAAGGGAGAGATAGAAAGGGTTAAATTATCTCACATAAAAGAGCAAGAAAAGGGTTTCACAATGGAGGGAAGAGGAGGTAAGTGAGAGGGAATGAGTGAACCTTACTCTTATCAGATTTGCCTTAAGGAGGGAATAACATACACACTCAATTGGGTATTTTACCCTACAGGAAAGTAGGGGAAGAAGGGGATAAAATGGGGGAAATGATGGAAGGGAGGGCAGATTGAGGAAGGGGATAGTCTGAAGCAAACATTTTAGAAAAACGACATGGTCAAAGTTGAAAATAGAACAATTTGGGGGCAGGATACAATGGAAGGAGATATAGTTAGTCTTTTACACCATGACTAATATTGAAGTGTTTTGCATAATTACATATGTATAACCTATATCAATTTGCTTCCCTCTTCAATGAAGGTGGGTGGGAAAGGAAGAAGGAAGTGAATTTGGAACTCAAAGTTTCAAAAACATATGTTAAAAATAATTTTTCATGTAACTGGGAAATAAGAAATATTGGCAATGGGATATAGAACTATATCTGGTCCTACAAGAGAGTAAGAGAAAAGGTGATGGGATGGATGAAAGGGTGGGAAGATTGGGGAAAGGGACAATAAAAGTGCTTGCCATATCAGGGTAGGGGAGGAGAGATGAGGAAAAATTGGAATTCAAAATCTTGTGGAAATTAATGTTGAAAATGAAAAATAAATTAATTAGTTCAAATAATAAGCTACATGGGAATACAATGTCCAGAAAGAGTTTGGGTAAAAGAAATATATTTCACCTTCAAAGAAATATTTTAAGACTAAGAAATGATAAAGTATACTGGAAACATATATTAATTCAGAAGTTGTAAAGAAAACTGAATTCATCTCTTCCCTATGACCAACATATCAACCTGACCTTCAGTCCTAAAGCAGGAGGAGAAAAACAAAGGAGTCCCAACTGCTACCCATGATTGAGTCAATATTCTGTCTAATAATTGAGTCTCAAAGGCATGGTTTTATGCAGTTCACAAGAACTTAACATATATAAGAAATGGATATATGATAGAACTTTCACTACGTTAAAAATTTCTCACACATCTCAACTATTATCTGAATGAAAAATGAAGTGATTCTTTTGAATCTGAGCTTTATAAATTAGCCCCAGTGAGGTTTGTTAATAGTAAAGTGAAAGTGAAGGGTGTTAATGCTGAAGGAAAATTACTGAAATATCTTCAAATTCCTTTATAACAGGTGGAATAAAATCTCAATTAGCCAGAACTTAAATAATGAAAATATTTTTAAGCATTCTTTTTTTCTGACAAAGAGCTAAAGTCATTGATACTTTTAAATTTATTTTTTGAATAAATAAACTTTAAAAATACAATTGAAAACAAGTAGAATTCCATCCAATATCCTAATCCTTTACAATAGATTTATATATTGAGTAAAACAATCATTCATGAAGCAAAAAACAACAAATTTTCATTTATCAGATTCAATCATGTTCGGTATATTATGTGAGTATACTATACTTATGATTAAGGTGAGTGAATAGACTGATAAATACTAGGAAGTCTTTTAGCAATGAGGGTGGGTAAAATTCAATTCAGCAAACCTTTTAGCACCTACTATGTACATGACCTTGTGATAAGATCAGGAGTTACAAAGCCAAACATGAAAAAACCCTTTACCTCAAGATGTTTACATTTGCCTGTGTGGATATGGTACATACACAGATAAGTAAATAGCAAAATACTTTATGATGGGAGTGAAAATTGACAACTGAGGTGATCAGGGAAAGGTTTCACATTGACAGGGGCACTTGAGCTAAATTTTGACAAAAGCTGGGATTTGTAAGCAGCAGAAGGGACAGCCTGTGCAAAGAGAAAGAATGTTGAGTTCAAGCAAGCCAGCTTGACTGGAGTGTGAAATGTTATGTGGAACAATATGAAATAAATCTGGAAAGGTAGGATGCAATTAGATTGTTGAGGGCTTTAAATGCCAAGTTATAGAGTTTGTATTTTACCCTTGAGGCAGTAAGGAACCACTGAAAAAAATTTGAGCAAGGGAGTGACATAGTCAGACCTGTGCCTTAGGAATATTGTTGGCAGTTAACTGTGTAGAGGATGGATGGGAGAGGGGAAAGAAGGGAAGTAGGGATATTTGTTAGGATGCGCTTCCCATTGTCTAAGACAAGAGACAAGGGCAGAGTAATGCAAAGAAAGGAATCACTGCCAGAGATACTGTGGCGATAAAACTGACAAATCAGCAAAAGTTATTAGAAGCAGTAGGTAAAGGACAAGGAAGCCAAGGAGGCTTCACCCTCACTTAAACAAAACATCAAATGAAATAGACACACCTTACTTACTTTTATGTTACTTAACTCCGGTCTTACTATCTCTTTCTTTTTCTACAGAGAAGCTAGTTTTTGTTGTGGTTGACAATGCTATCGAAAGTGGTCAGAATTGTTAAAAACCATTAGGAGTGAGTTAATGGAACTAAATTCATTGGCAAGTGAAAAAATAATCTTTGATAAGTAAATAAACTAATATATGTAAAAATACATAAATGATAAATAAAAATGTTTGCTAAGTAAAAATCTATCCTACTAACTCCTTGGACAATCCATGTGTGTTTTAGAGTTCATGGGAATGAGTGATACAGTTTATAACTGTAGAAGAGAGAAAAAAAAATGAAAGAGAAGAAAAAATCACTGCAAGGTCTAGATAAGAGTCTGGGACCTGAGTCATATTAAAGACCATATTAAATAAAAGATTTTTGTGCAGACACAGAAATAAAAAGGTGTGTGTGGGGGTGCGTGTGTGTGTGTGCCCATATATAAAAATCTCAAAGGCTGGTAACAGTGGGACTGCTGAACTGTATTTAATACATTCTACATATTCATGAAGATCCTTCAGAAAAGTCTTATTCTAATATATCATCCTAGTACAAAGGTGCCCATGGCTTTTTGAAGGTGTGGCCAATGTAGTGTAAGTATAGACAACAAATACGCTTACAGTTACTGTGGAGAATGTATTGCCAAGACTGAACTTATTGGTTATTGGAGGAAACTAAACTTATTGTTATTTTTGACAATAATGGTGAACATAGGACATGATCTTCATTTTACAGGGAGAAGATAAGATATGTATGAAAGTTATATTCTCATATTTCGAAATCTGTTACAGACAAGGAGAAATATAATCTTGGAGTCAGGATTAGAAATTGTTTACGGGGATGTGTGACTTAATAATCAGAATATATGCAGATATACTGACCCACATATGAATTATGAATCACATAATTTTAGAAATGGAAAGAATTTCAGTAGTTAAGTAGTGTAAGCCATACCCAAGAGGAATTGTCATTATAATTTACCTAATAAATCATCATCCAGTTTATAATTTAAGATCTTGAATGAAGGGGAATTCATGACCTCCTAATTCAGTCCATAGCACGTTCCATAGACCTATTTATTAGAGGCTAGTGTTTTTCAATTATTCATGATGTTGTTTTGTTACTGACATCAGGCCTATTGGTCTCATTGAAACTTGTACCCATAGCTCCTGGTTCTGTCATTTGAGACCCAATAGAACAAGTTCATTCGCCCACACAACAGACCTACAGGAAGACTTGAACATAATTATTCTATCCTCCTCAAATCTTTTGCTTTGTAGGACAACATACCTAGTTACTATAGCTATTTCTCATATAATTTGAACTCAAAATATTTCACCATCCTGAATGTTCCTCACATGAATAGTACACATCTTATAAACTTAATTCTTCAATTGTTAAAACTGCATACAATAGTCAAAATGTCAACTGAGCAGAAAGAGTTAACGTAAAATCTTCAGTCTTGATAACTGTCCTCAGTCCTTTTTTCAATAAAAGTTCTAATTAGCCTTTATGCCTGTCGTACAACATCGTTGAATATCACTGCACTTGTCAGTCACTAAATATCAGATATTTTTACAAACTGTTGTCTAAATATACTTATCATCTTGTACTTATGACTTTACTTTTATATCTTTTGAATTCAGTCTCATTAGATTCTGTCCAATTAGCCAAAATTCAGGCTGTGTACTGTGGGTCAGTGTAGGCACTACTGGAATTTGGAAATGATGAAATCCCTCTCCATTGCTACCAATATAGTACTCAAGGTCTTTGAAAAACTCCCCAATGATTACAGTTTATAATTGTGATACAGTAATCACTTTCTGACAACAAGGTAGAAAACTTATTTATCCAGTCCCTGTGTTTGAAGAAGGGAACTCCTGCAGAAGAGGCCTCAAATAAGGCAAAGATTTTATACCCATTTCTGGTGTCCTTCATTGCCAAAGAAGACCATGCCATCAGAGAAATGATGATATGACTTGCACTTGACTTTATTTTGAGGGAGGGAGGGCTGTACAAGGTCACCAGCCTCACTTCTCCTCTAGAGTCATCTGAATCTAGTGACCATGGTGATATGTCTCTCACAGAGGTGTGAGTATGTGTGTGGGAGGGGTATCCAGGTTGCTATTTGTATAGCAAAACATAGATCTTTAAGACACTCTATTAAAGACCTCAACATTGAACTATTGACAACTGTGCTTAGAATGAAATCATTACCTTTTCCCAAACTGAGTTAATTACATAATCTAGCCTTTACCTCTTCATCTTTTCTACAACAGTAGTAAGAAATACTAAAAGTATTTGCAAAAATTTAAGTAAACTATATCTACAACATTCCTCTTATCTACTATTTTATTAATCTTCTTAAAATATAGATTTGGTTAATCTGCCATGATAAGTAATTGATGAAGACATTCTGGCTCTTTATAATTACTGCTTCCTTTTGTAGACATTCACTAGACATCTTTTTTTTTCTAACAAGTTCTAGATTTCTCTCCCCTCATCAAGAATACAAATAAAGCTCCCTTATCTATAGTTTGCAGGTACTCTTCACTTTATTTTTTAGTCAGGAGAACATTTGCCCTTTCAAATATCGCTGTATTTCTTCAGTTCTTTATGACTTTACAAATATCACTTACAGTGGTTCGGTAAACACATCCACCAGTTCATTCAGGAAGTTGGTTATCTGGGACAGGTGACAAATTTATCAAGAGCAACTAGGTGATACCGAACTATCTGCCAATTTATCTTCAATATCACAACTCTGTCAGTCATTTTTGTTCTGTCATTTCTAATGTAAAGGTCCTTCTCCTTAGAGGGAAAAAAGTATCACCATAAAAATTGAATAGCTTTATTTTCTCCCTGTTGTCAGTTATAATTTGTCCTTCTACTGAATGCAAAATTTTGATGTTTTCATTGAATTTCTTCTTTTCTCAATATGCATAAAATAAGCAAAACAAATAAACCAGAAAAATGATAATATTACTTTCCCATTGTCTCATTTTCTTACCAATCCCAGGTTATCCTACATTTTGCCAAGATTTCCTGGACATTTATTTGCAAAGCTGTTTTATGATCTTATTCACCTTTTGATCCCTAGACTAAATTCAACCTTCTACATTTAGATTTTTGAGATGCAATTGGTTGATAATTTTCTTGTATAATGGTTGCTTTCAGAGACATGGATTAGAGGATGTCATGAGACTTCATGAAGACCTGGATTCAAAACCTGCCTTCAGTATTTACTAGCTGTATGACCCTGGACAAGTCATTGATCCACCTGAGACACTGATTTCTTATCTGTCAAATTTTCTTCTGCTATAAATTTTTACTTTATGTTTTAAATTTCATTCTCACTAAATGTATATATGTATATAATATATATTCTTACAACGATGATACATATTGATCACAGAAAGCTACTCTTCTTTATCTTCTTGACAAATGTTATATTTTGGGTATTCAGGTTTTTTTCTTAATTGAGTGTTCTATACTTTCTGGGTTGACTTCTCAGGAGAGTTTTAATGTTTATATCTTAATTATCTATCTAAAACCTGTAAACTCTGTTTTCTTTGAATTTAGTGGGATTACTGGACTTTATCCAATTACTCACTTCTTTATCACAAATTCTAGGTAGGAGTAGTCACTTTCTTCAAAAGTAACAATACTTTCTAACCCAGATATTGTTTAATTAATCAATATCACAAATCTTCATTAAGTGTTTACTCAGTACAAGAGACTGAGGATTATAAAAAATAAATGACCTGTCCCCTTGCAAAAAAAAAAAAAAAAACTTAAAACCAAATAGGAAATCAAATAAATTACATGCAAACAAGTGTAAATAACAGAATCAAAGTGCATAAGTTTAAAATTACATACATAAAAGCAATAACAAATCTCCATAATCATGAAATTTTATGTTTTATAGATGTGTGTGTTCATCCTTCATTGCTGAAGAAGACCATGCCACAGAGAAATAATGCCATGACTTGCAATGGACTCTTGTTTTGGTTTTTTTTTTTGAGTGAGGGAGGTCTGTGCAGGTCACCAGTCTCACTTCTCCTCCAGAGCCATCTGAATCCAGTGACCAGATATTCATCAGGATGACTGGAGATGACCCAGGATGAGGCAATTGGGGTTAAGTGACTTGCCCAAGGTCACACAGCTAGTGAGTGTCAAGTGTCTGAGGTAAGATTTGAACTCAGGTCCTCCTGACCCCTGCACTGGTGCTCTATCCACAGCACTACCTAGCTGCCCCATATTTTACAGATGATATGTAGAACAAATTATCATTTATATTTTGAAGATGATGAAATAAGTTTTATAACATTAAAATCACACTAACCAAGTCACACTTTTAATAAATGAATAGATGTCAAGATTTGAGTCATTTTACTCAATTCAGAGTTCTTTACAACATATTAACAGAAAGGAAGAAGAAAGTCATATTTAATTACTATATTTTAAGGGTCAGTCTTCATAAATAAGGTTTTTATTCCTATATACCATATACATATGTGTGTATACATATATGTGTGTATATATATGAAATATATGTGTATATGCACATACATATATACCTGCACATATACATATATGCCTGTACATGTAGTGTGTGTTTTCCTTGTTAGGGAAACTAGGTGGTACAATTAATAGAGCACTAGGTCTGTAACCAGAAAGATCTGAGTTCAAATCTGGTCACAGACACTTACTAAGTATGTGATCCTGAGCAAGTCATTTAACATCTATTTGTCTCAATTCCTCACCTGCAAAATAGGGACACACTGGAGAAGGAAATGGGAAACCATTCCAGTATATTTGCCAGGAAAACCCCATGGACAAAGTCAATAGGGTCATGTAGACTCAGACTTGACTGAATGACTGGAAAACAATAAGAAATTATAACTTGTTTTTCAGTCTTCCAGGTGACAATCCAGTTATAGAGAATGGCAGTATTCTTCATGATTCTGGTGTTGTTTAAAGGGTGTCTTGTGCATCTCACCTGAGAAAGTAGAGAAGGATTCAGATAGTGTTGTCAAGGAAAAATTGGTCAATGGACATGAGATTCAGATTCATCATAGATCAATCCTGTAATATTTGCTACTTCTAAGACCTTAAGCAATTGCCACAGAGCCTAGGGGAAATGATACACAGAAATAGCACACCTCTCAAAAGTATATTAGGCCACTACAAAGAGATCTCATTAGTTCCATGCCTCCAAATAATCAGCTCCTTGAAAAGTAGTCCAGACTATTAAACACTAGCAAAGTTCTATATCCCTTTACTTTTATCTAACTGCTATTAGCCATATCTCCATGTCAAAAAGGCAGCTCTATTGCAATATCAACTCCTTGTAGCTCATATAGGTCAGCCTCCCTGGCTTCTTTAGTGCCTGATGTGGTCTAGAAACCTTGACTATTATGCTCTACCTGAATTTGCCTTCCCAACGAAACTCCCCTCTCTCAAAACTTTTCCCTACATGTGAAAAAGAAAAGGGAAAGAGGAAATCTCTAAGATACTATACAGAGAGAATGTGCAGGAATTATTGATATTCAGGTACTTGGATGATTAGAGTGGAATAGAATATTTCACTCCAATGTACTCAAAATATTCAATTGTTTGGATGGCAGCGTACTCTATCTCTACCTCTCTCTGTTCCTATTTTCTTGTCCTTGTTGTTCTGCAAACAAAAAGTAGTTACCTGGGGACTAACTCGTTCTGCCAGATAATGTAGACAGCTGAAAATAATGTCTCAGCTTAGTAGAAGGGACAGCATTTAAAGTGAAAAAGCATGTCTGACAACCCTGCAGTAAAATGAGCTACTATTCCTATATTAGCAAGTTCCATCAAATTGAATTAGTGCTATATCATATTAGGTCTCCTCTCCACTAATGTAACATGAGAGTTCTTAATATGATAACCCTTTTGTATTGTATTAGACAAAATGAATACTCATTGGTTATGAAGGAACACTGTTAATATGATAGAAAACTGCTAAGATGAGCAAAAGAGCTCATGAAAACTTAAATATAGCTCATTTGGCATTTTCCCCCTCTTTGAATACCTGTCTGCTCTGATCAGAAGAAGAAAAAAGTGGATTGGGCCTTAGAGACCAGACAAGACGTAATCCCAATTCACACCAGAGCCAGGTTTTTTTGCCTCTTGGGTTCAACATCATTCTAGTGGATCATTTCTACATTTGTTTATGCAAGAAAGCAATGCTTCGATGAACATGTCTGTAATGTTTCAATTTAAACTGTCTGTCTCTCGATCAATTTTTATGATTTTAGCTTTCTTCATATCTCTGTAACCTAACTTTAGGAAAAAGATATTAATGACTTTAACTCGCTGAATCTTCATAAGCTCTGAGTCAACAAAGTGATGATATAAGAATCACATTCTCATAATGCCACAGCTGCTTCATCAGTCAGAAGAATTATAACCATTGCTCTGAAAAACCCTTAATGACACAAACCAAATCTTAATAGATTAGTAACTCAGAGGAATAAACTGTTCTTTTTCATGCATATAAAGAACACTGGTTTAATTGGTGCTGAAATGGATTGTATGCTTAATTTGTTCATCATCACAATTATATTTAATTCGAGTGTAATAAGATTAGACATTTATGAAGAGAAAAATAAGACAAATATTAAAGGTTTTTCATAAGGATATGGATTTTAAAAAATATTAACTTCTAATCTGCTTCCAATTCTGGTTGAAGTAAACAAATTGTCACACTTCTACTGGACTTAAATAAGTGATAATAACAACAGCAACATGGTATTTTGTAGAATTTTAAAGTTTATAAATCTTTTATTAAATAACAATAGTAGCTAAAATTTGTAGAGATTAGTACAAATTGTACAATTTGTACAAATTTATTACTTTACTTCATTCATGATTACACTGTGAGAGAGTGTTATAATTACTTTTATTTTTTTCCAGATAAAGAAATTGAGGCCCAAGAAAATTCAGTAAATTTCTCAGGAACCCACATCTGGCCAGTGCCCGAGGAAATATTAAAAAAAAAAAACACTAGGTCTTACAGTACTTTATGTACTGTACTATGCTACCTTTTTCATAATACTATGAACTTATATGAGCTAAGATGGTGGATTGAAGGAAATCTGGATGAACTCTCTCAGTATTCCACTCCAAAGAAAAAAATAATGCCTCAAACAAAATTTTTGAGTCACATAACCAACAAAAGTTCAGGGTGAGACATTTTTCAAGCCTAAAAAACTTAAAAGGATACCAAAAGAAGATTTTGTCACCAAGTTGGAAGCCTTTCAAGAGACCACATATGGAAGTAACAACAATGGCCAAAGTAGCAGCTTTGAAAACTCTCAGTCCAGAGATGATAAAGGGGTCAGACAACTGGTCAGAGAGAGAGAGACTGCAGGGGACAATGTCCTGGTGTTAGGTATAGCTAGCACTAATTGGAAAATCTGTTGCCAATACACAGTTCTAACTCAGAGTTCTAGGGTATAGAAGAACACTGGGGGTCAGTTACAAGGGACCATGGTCAGATTTCCCAGGCTAAGAGAGTACTAGCTCTCATGGAACCAGGGCCCCTTCTTGGGTAAAGACAAGAGCATAGAGAAGGGAACAATAACCCTCCCCCAGGATCACACCATCTTAGAAGCACCAAAAACTTGCAGATCCCCAGAACCAGATTTGAAAACAGGAGACAAAAAGCTAGAAGCTTGATAGAATATTTTCCTACCCCTAGCTGAGTAGAGCCCAACTTTAACATAAAGTTCCAATTTAAGAAATACAATGTAGAAATAATAAACAGGAAAAAAGAAGAATTTGATCATGCAAAGTTACTATAGTAGCAGGGAAGAAAAAGGCATAAAGTCAAAAGAAGATAACATTGTGAAAACAGTTACATACCCTCATATAAAAAAATGCTAATTGGACCCAAACACAAAAAAAGAATTCCTAAAAGAGTTAAAGAGATAAGAGAGGTAGAGGGGGGAAATGGTCAAAGAAAGGAGAATGATGCAAGAAAATTATAAAAATTAGCATTATCAGTGTGGTAAAAGAGGCGTAAAAATGCCAACAAAAAATAGTCTCTTAAAATGCAGAATGGATATAATGGTAAAAGAAACACAAAAATTCAATAAAGGAAAGAATCCTTTACAAAACAGAATTGGCCAAATGCAACAAGATACAAATTTTACTAAAGAAAGTAGTCCTGTAAAAATTAGAGTTGAGCAACTGGAAGCCAATGATTCCATGAGACATCAAGAAAGAATAAAAAGAAAGTCAGAAGAATGATAAGTGGAAGAAAATGTGAAATGTCTCATCAGAAAAACAATTTAACTTGAAAATAGATTAAGGAGAGATAACTTCAGAGTTAATGGACTGCCTGAAAGTCTTGCTCAAAAAAAGGCCTAAACATCATATTTAAGAAATAATCAAACAAAAATTCCCTGATATCTTATATCAAGAGGGTAAAACAGAAATTGAAAAATCCATCAATTACCTTGTAAAAGAGATCCCAAAATGAAAACTACCAGGAATATCACAGAAAAATTTTTGACTTCCTAAGTCAAAGAGAAATTATTTCAAGAAGCTAGAAAGAAAATTCAAATATTGTGGAGTCATGGTCAGTATCACACAAGATTTAGCATCTTCCATACTAAAGGAAAAAAGTACTTGGAATATGATATTCCAGAAGCCAAGGGAGCTAGGGTTTCATAGACTAAAAACCTACTCAATAAAACTTAGTCCTTCAGGAGGAAAAAATGATATTTCATGAAAAAGAGAACATTCAAGCATTCCTAATGAAAAATAGCCAATTAGACAATGTAACATTCAAATACAGGATTCAAAAGAAGCATAAAAACATAAAAATGAAGGAATAACCACAATGGTGTCAATAAAGGTAATCTGTTTGGATTCTTCTGTGAAGATGATATAGCTAACTCTCTTTTTTAACTTTGTTATTATTAGGGCAGTTAAAAGGAGTCTACACAGACAAATGACTTGGGTTTGAGTTGATTATGTTGGAATGATTTCCCAAAATAATGAAGAGATGAGAAAGTGTGATGCATTGAAAGAGGGGAGAAGGGACAGGTAGAATGGGGGAAAATTTCTCACATAAAAGGGGAATGCAAGTAAAACGTTTTTACATTGGAAGAGAAAATGAGGAGTTAGATGTAGTTTACCCAATAGAATAGGAAAGGAATAAAAGAAAGGGGGGGATGATAAAGATGAATTTGAATTAAGGGAGGTAATGATTAAAAGCAAAATAGACTTTTTAGGCAGTACCAGATAAAAGGAGAGAGAGTAAAAGAAACTCAAGAAAATGTGATGGAGGGAAATACATAGTATCATAACTGTGAATGTAAATGGGAGGAGTCACCCATAAAACAGAAACAGATAGAAAAATGGATTAGAAAGAATCCAACAAATATGTTATTCACAGAGATACACTTGAAATAGAAAGATACACACAGTTAAAATAAAGAGTTAGAGCAGAAACTAATATGCTTCAGTTGAGGTGAAGAAGTCAGGGGTTAGAAATTATGATCTCAAATAAAGCAAAAACAAAAATGAACCTAAATACACAGAATGAAACTATATCTTCCCTCCTAAGCCTCCTAACAAACAAGCTCCTTAGAGAGGGGTGGCGAAGAGGGCAGAGCCAAGATGGTGGAGTAGAAAGACACACATATGCAGGCTTTCCCCATGCAGCCCATAAAATACCTATAGAGAGGGAGTCTCAACGAATTCTGGAGCAGCAGAAGTGGAGAACAGCAGAGTGGAGGAGATTTCCAGCCCAGGGTGACCTGAAAGGCCCATGGGAAATGTCTGTTGCACCAGACACAGAGCAGAGCCCAGCCCAGCATTGGCCATGCAGCATGGCATGGCTCTGGGAGGAGGAGACCTCAGGGGCAGAATCTCCAGTAGCTGAATCCCCAGTTGCAGCAGCAGGTTTGCAGACCCCTCAACCCACAGGCACCAAAGGTAAGTGACAAGGTTTTGTCAGCTGGCCAGGAAGGGAGAAGGACCTTCCCATAGCTCTGGCCTTAGGCCTGAAAAGGCCAAATCAAGCAGGCAGCAGTGCCCACAGCAGCCTGCATCCATTCTTGGATTATAAAACCACTGGGGGCATTGAGCAGCCCATTCTTACCTCAGCCCTGTGTAGAGGCCCTGAGGGAGCTGATCTTTATCTCATACTGAATGGTGGCCCTGCCCTCACAGATTAACTGAATCTCATCCCCCCTGGCTTGACAGGAACTGGAAGCCAGGTGGCTGTGGAGAGGAAACGCTACTAAGATTCTGGGCACAAAAATCTCTTCCTGCTCCCAGACCAGTGTACACATTTAATTGGGCCACCAAAGAGGATCTGACATCTTACAGATTCCCAGAGTATACCCTACTCTTGATAAAGGACCAAAAAGTCAAGTAGCTGGTAAGGAAAATGCCCAAAAAAGGGAAAAAATATAAGACCATAGAAAGTTACTTTCTTGGTGAACATATATCTCCTCCCTTCCTTTCAGATGAGGAAGAAAAATGCTTACCATCAGGGAAAGACATAGAAGTCAAGGACTCTGTATCCCAAACATCCAAAATAAATATTCAATGGTCTCAGGCCATGAAGGAGATCAAAAAGGATTTTGAAAATCAAGTTAGAGAGGTGGAGAGAAAACTGGGAAGAGAAATGAGAGATGCAAGAAAAGCATGAAAAGCAGGCCAACACCTTGCTAAAGGAGACCCAAAAAAATGAAGAAAAAAATACCTTGAAAAATAGGCTAACTCAATTGGCAAAAGAGGTCCAAAAAGCCAATGAGGAGAAGAATGCTTTAAAAAGCATGGAAATCCAAATGGAAAAGGAGGTTCAAAAGCTCACTGAAGAAAACAGCTCTTTAAAAAATTAGAATGGAACAGATAGAAGCTAATGACTTTCTGAGAAACCAAGAAATCACAAAACAAAATAAAAAGAATGAAAAAATGGAAGATAATGTGAAATACCTCATTGAAAAAACAACTGACCTGGAAAATATATCCAGGAGAGACAACTTAAAAATTATGGGATTACCTGAAAGCCATGATCAAAAAAGAGCCTAGACATTATCTTTCATGAAATCATCAAGGAAAACTGCCCTGATAGTCTAGAACCAGGGGGCAAAATAAATATTGAAAGAATCCACTGATCACTTCCTGAAAGAGATCCAAAAAGAAAAACTGGTCAGGGAGAAAATATTGCAAGCAGCTAGGAAGAAACAATTCCAGTATTGTGGAAATATAATCAGGATAACGCAAGGTCTAGCAGCTTCTACATTAAGGGATAAAAGGGCATGGATTATGATATTCCAGAAGTCAAAGGAACTAGGACTAAAACCAAGAATCACCTACCCAGCAAAACTGAGTATAATACTTCAGGGGAAAATATGGTCTTTCAATGAAACAGAGGACTTTCAAGCATTCTTGATGAAAAGACCAGAGCTGAAAAGAAAATCTGACTTTTAAACACAAGAATGAGAAGCATGAAAAGTTAAACAGCAAAGAGAAGTCATAAGGGACTTACTAAAGTTGAACTGTTTACATTCCTACATGGAAGGACAATATTTGTAACTCTTGAAACTTTTTTCAGTATCTGGGTAGTTGGTGGGATTACACACACACACACACACACACACACACACACACACACATACAGAGCACAGGGTGAGTCGAATAGGATGGGATCATATCTTAAAAAAATGAAATTAAGTGGTGAGAGAGAAATATTTTGGGAGGAGAGAGGGTGAAATGGAATGGGGCGAATTATCTCTCATAGAAGAGGAAAGCAGGAGACCTTTTAGTGGAGGGAAAAAGAGGAGAGCTGAGAAAAAAACATGAAGTTTACTCTCAACACATTCAACTAAAGGAAGGAATAAAATGCACACTCATTCTAGTATGAAAACCTATCTTACAATATAAGAAAATGGGGGAGAAGGGGATAAGCAGGGTGGGGGGGGGGGTGATGGAAGGGAGGGCAATGGGAGGAGGGAGCAATTAGAAGTCAACACTCTTGGGGAGGGACAGGGTCAAAATAGAGAGCCGAAGAAATGGGGGGGTAGAATAGAATGGAGGGAAATATAGTTAGTCTTACACAACATTACTATTATGGAAGTCATTTGCAAAACTACACAGATATGACCTACATTGAATTACTTGCCTTCCCAAAGGGGATGGGTGGGGAGCGAGGGAGGAAGAGAAGTTGTAACTCAAAGTTTTAGGAACAACTGTTGAGTATTGTTCTTGCATACAACTAGGAAACAGAAATATAGATAACGGGGTATAGAAAGTTATCTTGCCCTACAGGACAAAAGAGTAGATGGGGATATGGGAAGGGAGGGATGTTAGAAGGGAGGGCAGATTGGTGATAGGGGTAATTAGAATGCTCAGCGTCTTGGGGTGGGGGAGGGGAGAAATGCGGAGAAAATTTGGAACTCAAAATTTTGTGGAAATGAATGTTGAAAACGTAAATAAATTTAAATTAAAAACAAACAAAGAAAGAAACTCCCCTAGGCAAAATTCCTCTTTTACTCAGGCTAGCTGCTCTGCCTCAGCTCTGCCCACCTTCTCTCAACTCTGCCTCACTTCCTCTTCCTGCTGAACCTTTCCTGCTCCACCCCTTTGGCAAGCTCCTCTCACCATGGGCTTCATGTGACTCAGACTGTGGGCTGGGACAAAGCTCAAAGCAGGTCAAATGGGTCTATTAAGGGGCAGGGAAGATCTTCAAATTCCCTTACCATTACACCTTGGCAGTATACTTTCCAGGTTTGTTTACATAGATGATGAGGTTGATACACACATTGCCAGAGTTTTAGGGTGACTGAAGGAAAGTGTGGGAGATAAGAGGTATTAGTCTGCCTACAAAATTGAAACTGTACAGAACCATTGTGCTGACCTCATTGTTGTATGCCAGTGAAACATGGACAGTGTACTAGCTCTGTGGCAGGAAACTGAGTCATCTCCATTTGAATTGTTTTAGGAAGATTTTAAAGCTCACCTGACATATAACATACCAGATACTGAGGTCCTTCCTCAGGATGTACTCCCAAGCATTCAAATCCTACTGCAGAGAGGACAGCTCTGATGAATTGGACACATTATTTGAATACTAAATTTATGTTCGTCTAAAAACTATTTTATGGAGAAATCAGGCAAGGTAAGTGCTTATGTGGAGATCAGAAAAAAATAATACAAAGATACTCTCGAGGTCTCACTGAAGAACTTTGAAATAATTTGGGAGACATGGGTGACGCTGGTATAGGACATGCTCATATCAAAGAAGGTACTGTGCTATATGAGGAAATAAGAATTGCAGTAGCTTACACAAAACATGAGATGCTCAAATTTGGAGACATCTTCATTTCAATTGTTAAAATGGGCTATTTCTGTTTGGCCTGTGGTAGTTTTTGTGATTACTCTGATCAGCCATAGTAAACACACTGCTTACTGACCTCAACTCAGTGATGTCATTTTTGATTATGAAGAACAACCATTAAAAATTTTACAGCAAGTTCTTCTGATATATTTCTAAAAGTTATATTGAGTGTATATCTGAGTTAAATGTATGAAAATAAGAGTTATTCTCCAATTAATAAATGGTAAATATAAATAGGCATTTTTCAGAAGAATACATCAAAGCTATAGTGATATAAAAGTCCTCTAAATCATTATAATATAGAAATTGTATATTAGAATATATATATATATAATTAGGAAAAAAGTCAATCAAAAGAACTCTTAGATATTCATCTTCATGAGTTCAAATCTGGACTCAAAGTATTACTAATTGTGTGATTCTGGGCAGGTCAACTAACCAAGTTTGCCTCATTTTTCATCTCATCCATAAAATGAGCTGGAAAAGGAGATGCCAGATCATTTCAGTATCTTTGTCAAGAAAACACTCAGTGAGGTGATAAAGAGTTGGGCAGAACTCGAAAACTAAACAGCAACAATATAATCATCTTAAAACTCTAGATCGGTGATTGTGACTTGGATTCCAAACCCATACCACATCTGTAAGATGGTGTTAAGTCAACTCCTGGAAATGAAAGCACTGATGATAAAGAGCCAACATCTTAAGAAAAGAATAAAAGGCGAAGAGTGGGGAATGCCTTCCAGATGCTTCGGTTAATAAGGATGCTCACCCCAACCATCTCATCTATTTCCCACCAGACTGCACTCTTCTGGACTTTATCAATGCTTACCAAAATCTCATCCCCTTGTATGATCATATCCACCTTGAAATTTCCTTATTACCCCCAGCCCCTGGATGACCTTCATTGCTGTGATTATAGAAAGTGGAGAACTCCTCCCAGGGCTGTCATTTATTAAGGTCCTACTTGACTTCATTACTCTTGACTTTGTCATGCTCCCAATGTGAGTAACCTTCCCCCTTTCCTTTTACTCATACTCCTACCTCTCCTTTTTAGCTTCTTTTGCATCATCTTGCTTCATTACATTTTGAGTTACTTGAAACTGGACCTACTTTTATTCTTTTTGTGTCCTTAGCGCTTAGTAGAGTGCCTCACTCATAGTAAGTGCTTACTAAGTGTTTCTTGCCTAACTGACCATCAATGACTAATCATGTCAGACTAAACATATCTCTTTTTGGATGGGCTTAATAAATAGGGTGAAAGTATAAGGGGAATAACACAGGAGTTATCTATATATCTACACACATAAACAGATAAAGAGTAAATTTTAGCAAACTCTCAACCCAAAAAACTTACAACACACACACACACACACACACACACACACTACTCTAAAAGCATGGAAAGGAATCTCAGCGAATAATACACAATTAAATTCAGGTAGACACAGCCTTTTTCCACTCTAGATTAAATGTCTGGTCAGAAGAGTGTGTTGAATCCAAAGAATGTGGGATGTGCTGACTTACATGACTGTGTAACATTTAACAACTTTGAGGAACATCTGCTCTTTACACACCCAAACAGCCAAGTCAATGTGGCAAGGGTTTAGGGATTATTGCTCTTAACAAAAGGTTGATGGGCAAAAGCTGTGATGTAACTTTACATCAGTTAACTGTATATTCTGAAAAAATCAACTCCAGTATCTGGAGGTCATTGAGGTCTATCAGGGAAGTTTGTATTAGTCAGGGAAGTTGGAGAGTGAATGCATAATGGATATTATGATGTGGTTCCATTACTTTCATTTATATATTATTATGGAGGAAAATTTTGCAGTTAAACTTGTATTGTCAAATAAGAGATTTTTCATTTCACATGTTTTGGACCTAGTGGTCGTAAATAACAGTCATAAATTATTAACCTATTAGTAAAATGAAGCAGAATTCTGTTAGTATGAAGAGATGGAACCTATAGATTATACTATCTTCATACAACTCCTTCTAAATAAGTATGAAGATAGTTTGGAAAACTTTTGTTATTATATTTCATACACATCAAATAAAGATGACATTCATGAGCACATGCAAATTCAGTCCCTGCTATGTATATAAGGAGGAAATAAGTCTAGACTTTGGATTTCATTAGTCCAAGAAACTCCTGATGTGGGAATTCTTCACTGAATATCCAATTGTAGGCAGTTGAGAATAAAAGGGCTTCAGAATAAATAGTGAGAATGTCATAAGTTGTATTTTGAATCCAGATTCAGAGAAAGCTGAATCTTTCTCTGAATCTAAAGCTGGTCTTTTAGCCACTATTCTATGCTGTCTCTCATATAGATGTGTGTACATGTGTGAATATACATAAATACATACACATTGACTTATGTTTGTAGATACTTGCATATATACATATAGTATGTATCTACATTTACATAGATTTTGAAAAATGAGGATGTTTTCTGTCTATATATTTAACATATGAAATATAAAATGTTGGGTTTTATGAACATAATGACATATTCATATGTATTCAACACATGTAATATATTGATTCCAATTGGAAGTTGCCTCAGAAGCCATCTAGACTAGCTATAGTTAGCATGAATCACATATCTCTACCATCACCAATAAGAAATCATTTAGTCTCCATTTAAAATAATAAGGGGTGGCTAGGTGGTGCAGTAGAAAAAGTGCCAGTGCAGGAGTCAGGAGGACCTGAGTTCAAATCTCGCCTCAGACACTTAACACTCACTAGCTGCATGACCTTGGAAAAGTCATTTAACCCCAATTGCCTCATCCTGGGTCATCACCAGTTTTACTGATGAATATCTGGTCACTGGATTCAGATGGCTCTGGAGGACAAATGAGGCTGGTGACCTGCACAGCCGTCCCTCAGTCCTCAGTCATGTCATTATTTCTCTGATGACATGGTCTTCTTCAGCAACGAAGGACAAACACGCACACAAAATACCTTCAGTTATTGGGAAACCATTAACCTACCAAAACAGGACATTCTATTTTGTAATATGGCTAATTCAGGAATTATTAAATTTTTTTGTGTCATGGGGTCATTTTCAAATCTAGTAAGACTTAGAAACTTCTCAGAATATTTTTACATGGATAAATTAAAACACATAGGGAATTTATTACTTGAAATAGTCTGTAGACTAAAAGACTATGATCATATGTTTTCTCATACTAGGCCTGAGAATTATAATAATTTCAAAATGCCATCGAAAATAAATGATATATAGTAATATCATTTATAATATTACACGAGAGTATCGCTGATTTCAATACGTGACACCAGAAATACTGTTCTTGCTACTAAAGTTTCTCTTCTACATTAAAAAAAATTGAAGGAAATGTTAAATTTCAAAGAAAAATCAAAGAAATTTAAGATGTAATTTTTATTAGCCAAGTTCATGAGCCTCCTGAAATTTGTTCATGGACCCCTTACAGGGGCAAAGGTCCCAGGATAAGAAACTCTACTCTAATGGTTATAATTGTTTTTTTTTTTTTCCTTTTGTAAGTCCAACATTTCCCTCCTTATAACTTTTCCCCAGATTTATTTTCCACAAGCCAAAAATAACATATCTGATCTCTCTTCTATATAGTTATATAAATATGTTTGTGTGCCTATAAAGAAATACATGTATATACACAAATCTGTTTTGACTCATACATGTTCTTATATGTGATATACACAGAGATGCATCTATTAATACATATTTTCAGTCTACAACTAAAATTAAATCATTACATTTTCCCTTCACAATTTTTGAGAGGCTTTTGTTATGAATATATGTTAACATTGCTCTGTTCATGTATAAATGTTGTGATAAACAATAATGGAATATGAATAAAAATGAAATCAAATTTCAATTAGTAACGACATTGCTTCTGACTGATTTCATCATCTAAGACTAATCTTTCATTCTCTTGTGAAACATGAATTTATCAAAAATCTTTTACCTAAAAAAATAAAAATAAAAGTTTCAAGCACTTAAGCACAACATATGGCTTAGAAGTACCAATGCAAATTGGAGCATATTGCCTATTAAGTACTGAAGCCAGCTATTCATCAATTGCACATATATAACAAACTCACACAATTGTTTACATTCTGCTGAACAAACAGAAAATAAAAAGTGCTGCTATAGAAAACATAGAAAAACACATAGCAGGTACAGGCCTCCTACTATGACCCAAATTTTGAAACCCACAGACATAATATCCTTTCCACACACTGCATTTATTTTATGGAAAAGTTCTAATCAAGAAAAAAATGAATTTGATTATATTGAGATTTTTGTAATAAATCAACATTTGTCTCATAAGCTCCTATTGAATACAAAGCATTAGAAATGCAAAGATGAAATAAGACACATATTCTGCCTTCAAAACTGTTTATTTTTATTTTTTAATAATTTTATTTTTTCAATTAAGAAGTCTCTATTTTCTCTTTCACCTATTCTCAGCCCATTCGGAAAGAAAAAAAGACACATGAGAAATATGCGTAGTCAAGAAAAAACTATATTTCGAAAAGGCAAGAGGGGAGGAGCCAAGATGGCAGAGGAGAAAGACTCATGTATGCTAGCTCCAAACCCTCAGCCCATAAATTTTCTGTAAAAAGAGCTCCCCACAAATTCTGGAGCAGTAGAAGCCTCACAGCAACACAGTGGAGGAGATTTACATTCCAGAGAGCCCTGAAAAACTGGCACCAAAGGTCCATCGTGCACCAGACAGCAGAGCCCAGCCATGGCCATGCAGCCCTGAGAGGAGCAGATGCGAGTAGACTTTAGGGATGGAATCTCTGGTGGCCGCGAAGGTCCCTCCACCCACAGGCACTACAGGTCAGTGAGAGAAACTTCTGGGCTGGCTAAGAGGGGAGCGAGGTGTCTCCATAACTCAGCCCCCCTCAGGAGGAAGCGGCAGAGGCAGTGGCAGCCTGGAACTCCCACAGCAGGCAGGAGCTCCGCTCCATTACTGAAGATCTCTGCATAAAACCCCTGAGGGGACTGAGCCTGGGAGGTGGTCCTGCCCCCACCTGAGCACCAGAAGTTAAGCTCACATTGAATAGCAGCCGCACCTGCCACTGAAAGCCCTGAGGCTGGGGTGCAGCATTTGAATCTCAGACCCCAAACACTACCTGGGTGGATCTAGGCAGGGGTGGAAAGGAATCTCAGAAGTCAAGTAACTGGCTGGGAAAATATCCAGAAAAGTGAAGAAAAATAAGACCATAGAAGGCTACTTTCTTGGTGAACAGATGTTTCCTCCTTTCATTTCTGTTGAGGAGGAATAATGCTTACCATCAGGGAAAGACATAGAAGTCAAGGCTTCTGTATCCCAAACATCCAAAATAGGTATCCAATTGGTTCAGGCCATGGAAGAGCTCAAAAAGGATTTTGAAAATCAAGTTAGACAGTTGGAGGAAAAACTGGGAAGAGAAATCAGAGAGATGCAAGAAAAGCATGAAAAACAGGTCAATACCCTGCTAAAGCAGACCCCAAAAAATGCTGAAGAAAATAACACCTTGAAAAATAGGCTCACTCAATTGGCAAAAGAGGTTCAAAAAGCCAATGAGGAGAAGAATGTTTTCAAAAGCAGAATTAGTCAAATGGAAAAAGAGGT
This sequence comes from Bettongia penicillata ogilbyi, assembly GCA_023548195.1. Classification (NCBI taxonomy): domain Eukaryota; kingdom Metazoa; phylum Chordata; class Mammalia; order Diprotodontia; family Potoroidae; genus Bettongia; species Bettongia penicillata. The sequence continues at coordinate 51,540 of JAJHZJ010000037.1, forward strand.
TCTAAAGCTCACTGAAGAAAATAGTTCTTTCAAAATTAGAATGGAACAGATGGAGGCTAATGACTTTACGAGAAAACAAGAAATCACAAAACAAAACCAAAAGAATGAAAAAATGGAAGATAATGTGAAATATCTCATTGGAAAAACAACTGACCTGGAAAATAGATCCAGGAGAGACAATTTAAAAATTATGGGACTACCTGAAAACCATGATCAAAAAAAGAGCCTAGACATCATCTTTCATGAAATTATCAAGGAAAACTGCCCTGAGATTCTAGAACCAGAGGGCAAAATAAGTATTGAAACAATCCACTGATCACCGCCTGAAAGAGATCCAAAAAGAGAAACTCCTAGGAACATTGTGGCCAAATTCCAGAATTCCCAGGTCAAGGAGAAAATATTGCAAGCAGCTAGAAAGAAACAATTCCAGTATTGTGGAAATAAAATCAGGATAACACAAGATCTAGCAGCTTCTACATTAAGGGATCAAAGGGCATGGTATAGGATATTCCAGAAGTCAAAGGAACTAGGACTCAAACCAAGAATCACCTACCCAGCAAAACTGAGTATAATACTTCAGGGGAAAATATGTTCTTTCAAAGAAACAGAGAACTTTCAAGCATTCTTGATGAAAAGACCAGAGCTGAAAAGAAAATTTGACTTTCAAACACAAGAATGAGAAGAAGCGTGAAAAGGTAAACAGCAAAGAGAAGTCATGAGGGACTTACCAAAGGTGAACTGTTTACATTCCTACGTGGAAAGACAATATTTGTAACTCTTAAAACGTTTCAGTATCTGGGTAGTTGGTGGGACCACACACATACATACAAACACACACACACACATTTATACGCATGCACACACACACCTACACACATACATGCACATACAGAGACAGAGAGCACAGAGTAAATTGAATAGGATGGGACCATATTTTAAAAGAAATTAAGGTATTTGGTGAGAGAGAAATGTAGTCGGAGGAGAGAGGGTGAAATGAAATGGGGTAAATTATCTCTCATTCAAGGGGCCAAGCAAGAGACTTTTTAGTGGAGGGAAAAAGAGGAGAGCTAAGAAAAAAATATATTTCTTTATGCATGTTAAAATATGCATGGCTTTCTGGATCTTGAGTCTACAACTCTGTCAGGAAATGGCTAGCACAGTTCACTTTTAGGCCTCTTTAAGTATAGCAGGTGAGTGTATTGATCAAAGTTCTTAATTCCTTCAAATTTATTTTCCTTTATAAGTTTTCTTAATGAATATAATGCTTATTTACTTCCTTAAATATCAGTTCATTGAGGTACAGTGGAGTTTACATTCAAAAAAGGAGCTGTGAGCTATGGACAAAGATAACTACTGAGTATAAATGGGTTCAGAGCAAAGGAAAGGTTCCAATCGCTTTACCAAATATGACAAGGGAAAGTTAATATCTGAAATGGTCTTTGCTCGTTTTGTAAGCTTCCTTTAGGTAGTCAATAATATGATTGTCACATAAGTACCCAACTGATTATCAAACATGCTTTATTCAAATTGCCAAACAGATCATTTCTTATCCCATATCCATTCTTGATGAATAACATAATAAAAGTTCTATTAATTTATCATTCTCAAAATATTTACTGTCAATTTTCTAGAGCTCCTAAAGTAAATGCCAACCAATTTCTTTCAAGAGTACACACACACACATATATATATATATATATGTATATATATATATATATATATATATGTACATACATACGTACATGCATATGTGAACTTTATATTCCTCTCTTCAGTTTCACAGAAATATTAAGACAAAGTCAGGAATAAATATTATTTCTCCTTCCTAATGGTAAACTTCTTTTTAAGGTACAAATTACATCACATTTATCAGTTTAGGAATGTGACTTTAAATGTAACTTTAAACTTTAAAAAACAATTGGCCCCAAAGAAACTATTACCTTGTTTAAACATTTGATCTAACATTCTCCCAAGAAACAAGATAGGAAAAATAATGGAAAGAGTAAGGATCATTCTTATTCTAAAATTTATGTAGTACCAAATTTGCTCTTTATTAGTGTCTATTGTAAGGAGTCTATTGTGAGAAAGTTTATGCTAATTAAACTTTGTAGTAAGACAATGAACCCAAAAGATTTTTCTTTATTAATATTAATAGCCAATATTAAAGTTCTCTGCTAAAGCCCTTTTCCTGGTATTCCAATGTATTTTGAATGAGAATTAGGGTTGTTGAAGATTAAGGCAACAGAGTGAAAGTTTTGGTAGCTGTAAAATGTTGAAAAGATTTTTTTTTTACCATAGACCCAGTGAGACACTGCTTGTCTTCTGTCTGGGAATAAACCTAGTTATATTTGGAGAAGTTATTCATTGAAATTAGCAATGGATAGTGAAGTTTTGGGTCAAAATACCTATGAATGAGTATTGTAATCAATTGAGAAATGTTGACAAGCATTGGTGTACTCACAATGATGAAACTGCAAATCCTTGAAGTAAAACTGGTGATGACCTCTTTGATAGGGATAAGCATTTTCCTGTATGTTTCTTTTAAATAAACTTTATCACAATGTATGTATCTTATATATGTGATACTGTTATTTTTATCATTTATTTATGGGAAGCTACTGTTCTTACAGCAAAGTGTAGCATCTGTGGTTTCATTTATGGTGCAGAAGCAAAGTGATTACAGTATTATGAGGCAAATATACTCAAGGGTATTACAAAACATGAAATACAACTAAGTTGAGTAAGTTCTTATTTTCCAGGGATGTGATTATCTCAGAGGAGCCACATCTTGTAGTTACCAGATGTTCCACAATAACAGTAACTCTAGAGTTGCTTCGTTGTTATAACAAGAAGATTTTACTGCACAGGGAAAGATTGGCATTTTCTCTGCTGGAAGAAAATGAAATTGGCAATTTAGAACAGCCATTTCAACTGAGCTGTGTGGTTTACATTGATTAATCTATCTCATTAGAATATTAACCAGCCAATCAGAACTTAGCTCTAGTCATTTTCTAATCTGTGCCATATGTCTGGGTCATAAAACAACATTTTCTTTCATTCTAGTTCCTATGGAATCTACATTAGAAAAGAAGCTGACCTTTTCCCTGAACCATCAAAAGTTTTGATTATAAATTTGCTATTATTTTTGGAAATTACATTGGTCTCCTTTTGGTGCAGGAAGGAGAAAATAGTTTTAAGTGAAAAAAAAATAATTGAATTTCCTAAAATATTAACAACTTCCCTCTATCATTGCTTTTTATGGGTTGATCAGATAATAATGATAATACTGGTGATGGTGATGATGAAGATGATGATTGGTCTCTTAGTCAATATGATGGTGACAACCACATGGTAGCTTAATTTCCAGATTTGTGTTGTTCAAACATTTCTGACACTTCATGACACCCTTTGGAGTATCCTTGGCAAAAATATGAGTGGTTTGTCATTTCCTTCTCTGACTTATTTTACATATGAGGAAACTGAGGCAAACAGAGTTAAGTGACTTGACCAGGGTCACACACCTAGCTTAGAAATAAGAGATATCCGCACAATAACACAACTGAGGCAGAGCTGTTGCTCTTGGGTAGACCTTTTTTTCTTGGTTTTGAAGAGCTTTTTGATTATGACTGGATGAAGGTCAGAAAGAAAGTATGGTCTGATTGTGGAATGAGGGTTCTGTTCTGTAGGTATCTGTGATTATAACAAAAGAAAGAAAGGTACAACATTTCCAACTAAGAAAAGGGAATAACTAATTTATCATCTCAGTGGTTACACATCAACTGCATAGTTTCTCTCAAGTACATCTCATGGCAAAATATTGGAAAATAAGATCTGTCAATTTGTCCATTTCCTTCCAACTACATGCAACGAGATCTTTCAGTTTTGGATCTAAAGCTCACTGTACACGAAAGAGGACAGTCAAGTCTGTACTGAGCATTCTGTTCCTCTGGTGTGGATAATGAGAAGAGGATTCATTATCCTCTCCTAATAAGCCTGCCTTATTCATCACTATCTTCATGATAGAACTATAATTTCCCTCTCCATTATGACAAGAATAAAGTCTAGATAACTAAAGTTTGGTTAGTTATAGGAAGTAATGACATGTAATTTCACTTTCCCTTCATAGCCTCTCGGTTATAGGTTACTTCGGAAAAGTGTTGAAAATTTATGCAATTTGCTATTAATTTAGGTTTGTGAAACTTTTGTGCTACTTATTTATACATAGACTTGTTCCCAAACAAATAAATAATTGGCATTGTGATTAAGCACCTCTGAATATTGGAATCAATGAATCTTTTTTTCTGTTTTGTCTCTATTTCTCTATGCAGATTTATAACAGTTTACTGATGTTCTAACAACTCAAAAAAATTCAAACTTTTTTATTTTTAAAATTTATTATCTATTTATTTTTAAATATTCTTTCCTTTTTTAAAATCTGGATTCCAAAATATCACCATCCCTCACACTCCTCTCCCACCCACTTTAGAGACAAACAAAATTGTATCAATTATACATGTGAATAATGCAAAACATATTTCCATATTAGATATATCATGAAAAAGAAAATAAACATAGAAATTATACTTTAATTTACAGAGTACATCTGTTCTCTCTCTGAAATTGAATATAATTGTCTCATGATGAGTCTTATGGAATTTTACTTGATCATGTTAATCAGAGTAAGCCAAGGTTTTCATAGTTGATCATCATTACAGCATTGCTTCTATTGTGCACAATGATCTTCCATTCTGAGCACTTCATTTTGCATCAGTTCATAAAGGTCTTGCCATTTTTTTCTGAATCTACCCCCTCAATCATTTCCTATAGCGCAATAGTACACCATCTCACTTATATGCTACACCTTCTCAGTCATTACCAATTGATAAGCATTCCCTCAATTTCTGATTTTTTGCCACCAAAAGCAAAAAAGAGTATATGTAAATTTTTGTACACTTAGGTCCTTTTCTTTTCTCTTTGATCACTGTAGGGCACAGATCAGTGGTCTTGCTGGGTTAAAGAGGATGCACAGTTCTATAATTTGGGGGCATAGTTTCAAATTGTCCTCCTAAATGCTTGGATGACTTCACTACTCCATCAACAATTCATTGTTGTAGCTTAGTCACACTCAACTTTATGACCCTTTTTGAGGAGTTTTCTTGGCAAAGATACTGGAATGCTTTCCCATTTCCCTCTCTAGCTCATCTTACAAATAAGAAAACTGAGGCAAAAAAAGGGTTAAGTGACCTTCCAAGGGTCACACAATTATTAAGTATCTAAAGCCAAATTTGAACTCCAGGATTTCTGACTTTAGGCTTAACACTATATGCACTGCATCATCTAGCTGCTCTGAACAGTTCGTTACAGTCTCTATTTTATCACATCCCCTCTACCAGTTGTCATTTCTGACAGGTGTGAGGTGGTACCTGAGAGTTGTGTTATTGTGCATTTCTACAATTAATAGTGATTTAGGACATTTTATGTGACTATACAACTTTGATTTTTTCTTCTGAAAACTGCATATTTACATCCTTTTATCATTTATCATTTGGGGAATGGCTCATTTTTTAATATAAATTTGACTTAGTTCCTTACTTATTTGAGAAATGAAGCCTATACCAGAGTTATTTGCTGTGATAATTTTCAGTATTGTCCCTTTTAGAAAAATGTAGTTTCCCTGATTATTTCTTTTAACTAGGTATATTTTTGCTTTTGTTTTATCTGCTATTGTGATAGCTATTTTTTCCATTTTTTTTTACTTCAGTTGAAGCTATTCTAGGCCTTTATTTTGACTCTGTGTGCATCTTTCTGTTTCAAGTATCTCTCTTGTAAACAACATATTGTTGAATTCTGGTTTCCAATACATTCTGCTATCATCTTCCATTTTAAAGTTGAGCTTATCCCATTTCCATTCATAACTATGACTACAAACTATGTATTTCCATCCATCCTGTCTTCTTTTGTTTTCCTTCTCTCTCCTTTCCTTCTCAAAAATTCTGCTTTGTTTCTGACAACTGCTTTCCTTAACCCACCTTCCTTTTCATTATCTCCATTCTTTCTTTGATTCCCTTTTCATTATATTTTTCTATTTGGAAGAGTGGATTAATATGTCCATCTGAGTGTGTATGGGTATTCTTCCCTTTTTAACACAATTCAGATGACAGTAAAGTTCAAGCATTATACCCCTTCCCCCATTTTCCTTCCAAAATAAAAGTCCTTCCTTTTGTGTTTCTTTTATGTGAGAAATAGTTCCCAATTTTTCCTCTACCACTCCCCTCCTTCTTTAATTCTTCCAGCATCTCTTGTTGGGCTTGTAATGAGCATTTCAAGGCTTTGCTTGTAATGGTTTACACATTGTTGTTTTCTTCTGAGTTTATGTCTTTGTCTTCTGCACCATGATGGTAGCTTTTTTTCTGTCTTTTCATTTTTCCAGGCTATATCTTGACTTTGAACATTATATTAAAGTTAGGCTCACCTGGCTGTAAGTAGGTACTTTCCCGAGCTTCAGACTTTTTCAGCTTTTGTTCTTACAGTGTGCTCTAGAGGTCTGAGAGTTTTGGTACTTCCATCATGGTGTGATCCATAGAGACCTGTGATCAGTGTTCTCCTGGTCTGTGCTCTGCTCCTTAGCCAGGAAGACCCCCACCTGTTACCAAGTCCCCTGTCACCCTGCAGTCACAAACTCTAGCAATCCTCTCTGCTTCAGAACTGCAACCAGCACCCATAATTCCTTTGCATTGACCACAAGCAGTCCTTTCTACCCTAGAACTCTGACACAGAACTTCCTAAAAGTAAGAGAATTGCCGATCAGCAACAGCTGCAACGGGTGCCGGCAAAGGATCCCCTGCAATCTCTGTCTGAGAAATTGTCCCACTCTTTCGTAATCTCTGGACTCAGAGCTCCGAAATTGGTGCTAATGCTGCTGGCACTGTTGTGGAAGCCTCAGAGGCCCACCATTACAGCAGCTTTCTACTATGGAATGGCCTTTACCAATTGTCACAGACGTCATCTGCCAACTTCCTAAGTTGTTATATCCTGGAAAATATCTCACTTTGACCTTTTGTTGACTTTGCCACTTCAAAATTTGATTTGAGAAGTTCAGTTTAAAGTTATTTGCAAGAGAATGTCGGGCGAGTTCAGTTAGGATGCTGCTTATACTCCGCTATCAAGGCTCTTGATTTCACAAATATTATAGCTACAAAATCTCAGAGTTAGAAGGGACCCCAGAGGTTATGTAGAACAACGTACACCTAATCACAATATTTTTTTCTAAGTCTTTTCCCACAAATGGTCATCCAGCTTCCATGTGAAGACCTTTAGTAATAGAGAACTTATTCTTCCTGGGTCATTCCATTTCCCTGTTGGATAGCTGCATTTTTAGATTTTTCTTTATATTCAACCTAACTCTGCTTTTTACAGTTCTCATTGTTCCTAGTTTACCCAACTTACCAACTAAGTGCTTGCCATGAATTTTACTTTGTCCTATTGGGATCTTATTTTCTTCATCTTTTAAGTGAGGATAATGGAGTAGAAAACCTCTGAAATCCCTTTCCATTTCTAAGCATGTTATCTCTGACTTAAGTTTATAAAATTGAATTGAACAAAAGAGTGCCAAAGAGAAGCTTTATAGCATTACATAGAATTTTACTATCAGTATAACAATGAACCAGCAATCAAATTTCTTTGGATATAAGTTTTCAATCATTTCTAAATCTACTTGATTTTATCTCTTTTAATCAATGAGTTTGCATCTTTACATTTTATCTAAAGGGATATTATGGGAGAACTCATCAAGTGCTTTTCTGAAAGCAAGCTAAATAATGGTGGCATTGCCCTGATTTACCAATTCAAAGAGGAGGAGGAGAGAAAAGAAGAGAAATATCAATTGTTCTTTTTGATAAAAGGGGTTATGGTGAAAACTATAAGAAGGAATTTTCTGATAAGTAGAAGGGGGAGGGGATTTCTAATAAATAGAACTGCCCTGAAATGGCATTTCTAAATGACCTCTGAGATGCCCTCATCTTCTCTGACTCTATGAATCTATGGTAGTCATTTTTCTAAGACAAAAAGAAAGAGATAAAAAAAATCAGGAACAAAAAAAGAAAAAAATCTACAGAGTAGTGATTCAAAGTTAGCCTATATGAGAAACATGATAAATTTTTATCAGTTCTGGAATTGTTACATAAAAAATCATTATTATCATTTCAATTATACAACACAGTGACTTTCCTTAGCATTGACATAAAATTTAAATAGACTATGTTTCAGGAGTGTAATCAAATAATCTCTATTTCACAGAAAAAAATAAAATAAATGTTCAATATCTCAAATATTTGCAAGAATTTCTATAATATTCCACTTTATTCATGGATTTTAAAATCTGTATATCTAACAACAAATATGTTCTAACCTTGAACCTTTCCTTGAATGGGAGTCACTGAGAAATATGTTCTTGCTTCTGAGTGAGAACATTTTTATAAAGACTACTAAATTGATTCACTATTTGTCATTGATCTTGCTGTCAGTCAAACCTTTCAGCTTAAAACAGATGAAAAAGGTCCTCAGAGACTAGCCAAGGGAAATGAAATTGACAATTAAATAGCTCCATGTATGACCTGAAAATGTAAGCAAAGTCACCAAGGGAATCATAGAAGGTGATTGATGTGGTTTACATTAATATCCAATTTAGAGGGATAAAAAACCAGTCAGAATAAGATCACGCCCAGAAGGACATGAATAGACAGATGATGAAAAAGGAGACATGGATATTTACACAGTCTAAATATTCAAGGATTTAGATGAAGGACAAGAATTCACGACATTGCAGTAAACTATGGTATGGCATAAGAGGAAATGAGACACCATAGGAAATCTAATCTGAAAATATCAGGCAACTAAAACTATATTCATACCCAAAGCAGCAGAAACCCTTTTCACTGTAATCAGTCAACCTGGAGTTTTCGATTTGTCAAGTATCTTTCCATAATCCAGTACTGTATGTATGGAGGAATAAAAGCACTTGTTTTGTGTAAAGGATATACATGTACATCAAGTTGAACATGCATCCAAGGCAAGAAAATCTGTGGAAAATTAAGTTTGTAGGGAATTCTTAAATTAAGACACTTGTTGATATTAAAATCAGTCCAGTTACAGGGACTCAAAAAAACTTGCAAACATTAGTTCATTCTTCACACTACTAAATTGAAGCAGCTGACATGCCCATGGTTTCTACTTGATAGTGAAAATCAAATGAGACTTCCTGAATATTCTCATAAGTTTAAAGAAGCTAAAAATATAGATGATCATTAGACAATATTTACATTTTGAGCAGAGTGTACTAATGATCCATTGTATTGTAAAAAATGCCTGAGGTTGAAAAGTAGACAAGGTCATACTTAATAACTCTGTATAAATCAGACTCTTAATAACTGAGAGTGGGGATGGATCTAAATGTGTAATTTTGCTTTTGTGGTAAGCTTCATACATATGAAAAATTCATACCCTCTGAATTATGACATGCCATTTAATGGACAATGTGTGAACCAGAACAGTATACATATGCTGGATTGACAATGAAAATGGAAAATGAGTTGGGCCTAAGCACAACTTAATAGGAACTAGACAGCTTGCATGTACTTTTGAAAATTGCAGTATTTTCTAGATGCTAATCTTATTCTTGAAACAAAGGCCAGACAGAGCAAAGAAGGGTGAATAGAGTAAGTACTCAAACTCTCCCAACATTCCACTTCAAATAACTTTAAAACAATGCTTAAATTGTATTCTAGAGTGACAGTGTAAACAAAAGAATGAGGAAAGATATTTTTATGGCCCAAGAAAACTATTTTCTGTACTCATTTCTGGGTCACAGTTCCTGGTTGAGAGGAGTATTTGCTGTTCCAAGAGAAAAAGAGTCGTGAAAAGCAATATTGCCTATTGTTCCAAGGGAATAGGATCAGTATCACTTTCTTTCCCAAAGTATCAGATACTCTGAGGAGCAATATGGTTTCAGTCACAAGGGAGCAGGCACCCTTAGGAATAGCAACACTTTATCACAAGGAGGCATTAACCACACCTCTGTTCAGGTCACACCACTTTAGATACCATTAAAATTTCCAATCTCTCCCTAACTAGTGCTGAAAACAGCAGTGCAGAAAAAGTCTCAGGCTTGGGACAGTATTGCCCAACCACTACTCAAGAACAGAGCCCAATTTTATCAAAAAGTTCAAAGTGAAGAAATAGTCTAAGAAAATGGATACACACACACACACACACACACACACACACACACACACACACACCAAAGAAGTTACAAAGCCTTAAAAATTTTAATGTAAATTTGACATAAGCACAACAAAAAATCCTAGAAGAGCTAAAAATATTTTAAAATCCAAATTAAAGTGATTTAAGAAAATGACAGGGACACCAGAAAATAATGAAAGAACAATTAATAACTCAGTGAAAGAGGCATAAAAATATTGAAGAAAATAACACCTTAAAAATAGAGTTGATCAAATAGAAAAAGAAGTGCAAAATTTAATCAATGAAGATAGTTCCTTATAAAAGCAGAATTGGGCAAATGGGAGAGGGGAGAGGTACAAAGCTACTAAATAAAAAATATTCTTTAAAATTAAAATTGAGGAAAAGGTAGCTAATGAATCCAGGAAACATCAAAAGGTAATAAAACAAAAGAATGAAAAAAATAGCAGAAATGTGAAATATCTCATCAGAAAAACAACTGTCCTATAAAACAGATGAAAGAGATGTAATTTAAGAATTATTGGATAACCTCAAAACCATAATGAAAGAAAAAGTCTAGTCATAATATTTCAAGAAATTAGAGAGAAAATTTTCACTAATATCCTAAATTGAATGTAAAATATAAATTGAAATAATCCACTGATCATCTCCTAAAAGAGATCTCAAAATAAAAACTCTCAGAAATATAAACAATTTCTAGGGCTTCCGAATGAAAAAAAAAAAAGTACTTCAATAAGGAAGAATGAAACCATTAAAATACAGGTGAACCACAGTCAAGATCACACACTATTTAGCAGTTAGCCTATTAAAGGATCAAAGATTTTGAAACATTGATATTTCCTAAGGAACTAAGATTACAACCAAGAACAACGTATCCAACAAAAGTGAGTATAAATCTTCACAGTAAAAAAAAAAATAATAATGAAATAAAAAACTTTCAAGCATTCCCGATAAAAAGAAATGAATAGAAAATTCAAGTTTCAAATACAAGACTCGAGTGTCACAAAAAGGCAAACACAAAGGAGATAACATAAGAGACTTAATAAGGTTAATCTGTGCATTCCTACATGGTAAGAGGATACATGTAATTCCTAAAAACTCTATTTTTATTATTAAGGCAGTTAAAAGGACTCTACATCAACAGAGGGCAAAGAGTGAGTTAATTATATTAAGATGACCTAAAAAAAGTGGATTGTTGAGAAAAAGGGATGCTCTGGAAAAAGGAGGTTGAAAGAGGAGGAATGGGGGAAAATATCTCATAAAAAAAATGTATAAAGAAGATGTTTTACTGTGAAGGGGGAAATGATTGGGTTGGGGGGGAGAGACAGGAAACACTTGAACATCACTCTCATCTGAATTGTTTCAAAGGAGGAAGTTTATACATACTTGGCTAATTGAGTATAGAAATTATTTTACCCAATAGAAAATTAGAAGGAGAAAAAAATAAGAGAAAGGGAAGTGGTTATTGAAAGGAGAGCATATTAAGTGAGGAAGTGGTCAGAAGCAAAATGGAAATTTGATGAGGGGTAGATTACAAAAAAGAGAGATAAAACAGAAAGAAATAGAATAGAGAAAAATGCATAGTTAGTACCATAACTGTGAATGTAAATGGGATGAACTCACTCATAAAAAGGAAAGAGAATGATTTAAAAATTGAAACTAAACAATATGATATTTACAAGAATCACACTTTAAACAGAGACGTGTGGAGAGTTAAAATAAATAGCTGAAGCAGAATCTATTATTATTCAACTGGAGTAATAAAAGGCAGTGGTAGCAGCCAAAATCTCAGACAAAGCAAACGTTAAAATAGACCAAATTCAAAGAGATAAATAGAGAAATCACATCTTTTTAAAAGGCAGCATAGATAATGAAATAATTTCAATCCTAAATGCATGTGCAGAAAATGGCATATTATTTAAATTCTGAAAGGAAAAGTTAAATGAGTTATGGTAGGAAACAGTAAAAACATATGCTAGGGAAGAGTTTAAAACTAAACCAGAAATATAGAGGATTATAAGTGCTAACATGAGTAATTTTGAATATGTGAAATCAATTTTGCGCAAAGGAAGCTAATGCACCCAAAAGCAGAAGGAATACAGGCAATTTGAAGAACATTTGCAGTAATTTTTCTTATAAAGGCATCAATGTCTCAACTCTGTAGGGATCTGAGTCAAATTTATAAAAGAAAAGAGCCATGCTCCAATTGATAAGTGATCAAAAGACATGAACAGAAAGTTTTGGAAGAAGTAATCAAAGCTATCAAAAATCATAAAAAAATGCTTTCATCATTATTTATTAGAGAAATGTGGCTTAAAATAACACTTCACACACATCAGATTGGTCAATATGACAGAAAAGGATAATGACAAATGTTGGAGAGAATTTGGGAGAAAATAAGTAATAGGCACTGGGGCAGAGTTGTAAACTAGCCCAATCATTCTATAGAACAATTTGGAACTCCGCCCAAAAGGATATAAAATTGTGATACCTTTTGACCCAACAATAGCACTGTGAGATCTTTATCTTAAAAGATCACAAGAAAGAAAAGTAACTATTTGTACCAAAAATATTTATAGAAGCTCTTTTTGTAGTAACAAAAAAAATAGAAATTGTGGGGATGCCCATCAGTTATGAAATAACTAAGCAAATTGTGATTTTTTTGGTCATGATGAAATATTATTGCATTATATAAAATGGTAAGCAAAGTGGTTTTAGGAAAAACCTGGGAAGACATATATGAACTGATGTTAAGTGAAAGGAGCAGAACCCAGAAAACATTGTACACAGTAACAATAATACTGCAAGGATGATCAACTGTGAAAGTCTTAGCTACTCTGATCGATACAATGATCCCAGACAATTCCAAAAGACCCATGATTTTAAAAAAATGTCCTATGCCCTTATAGAGAGATGCTATAAACTCTGAGTAAAGACTGAAAGAAATTCTCTTATAATTTTCCTTATGCTTCTTGTCTTTTCTCATTGTTGTTTTTGCAACATGGCTAAAAGAGAAATATATTTGGCATGAATTCACATGTATAATTTATATTATATTACTTGCCTTTTGAAGAGGTGGGGGAAGGACCCTGATTTAAAAAAAAATAAATGTGAAAATTATATGAATAAATAAATAATAAAATCCCACATTTATAATAATGACAAGTGATTTTCCATGATTTTAAGTTGATGAGTAAGGATACACCACAGACATTAAAGAACAGAAATTGAGGTTTACCACAAAGGGGACATGACAAGTAAGAGCAGGTTACTGCACATTTGTGAAAGGAGTAATGAAAGAGAAATATTATAAAATATATCATCAAATGAAGATTTGATAAAATCTACTGGTCTGGTCACTCAGTAAGAACCAGGCATAATTAACTTCTAACAACCCTATGAAGTGACTACCACCATTATCATAATTTTACAGAAAAGAAAAATTAGATAAAAGGGATTAAATGGCAATCCAGGGTCAAAGAGCTTATTTAATTTCTGAGACACCATGCGAGCTTAGGTTTTTTGTTGTTTGATTGTATGCCCAAAGCTCCTCTATTCAAAAACAAAATACAACAAACAAAAACCCTTGCCTACCTACCATCCCTACTAGTTATACATATGTTGATATTTCATTGTGGCTAAATCCCTTTAGGAAGTCATCTGTGATTGGCATCACTACTTCCTGTACTCTTGCTCATTTCCAAATATTCTGAAATTTGGTGTCTGTTATCAATATTCTACTGAAATTGCTCTTTTCAAAACTGCCAATGACTTTATTGCAGGTGGGGCAATAGAGTGCTAGGCCTAGAAGAAGAGATGTGTTCAAACACCATTTCAGGCATTTACCAGCTAAGAAATCCTGGTCAAGTTACTTAACCTCTTGATTACTTTAGTCTCTGCATATAGAAATAGAACCAATCTCCCATGGTTGTTCTGAGAATCAAATAAAATGAAATTTGTAAAGAGTTCAGTCAAATCTCTAGCATATAGAAGGTACTATAGAAGTGATCACTATTATTATGTTTATTTTTAAATCATCTAAATTTTTCTTTGTATTTTTCTCCCTCCCAGAAAGTCATTCTATATAACAAATAAGGTTTTCAAAGAAAAAAAGAAAAAAACCCACCAAAACAATCAATATATTTTTTAAAAATCTGAAAATGAATACAATATTCCATTAACATACAATGTCTTGAGATTTGGGGGAGGTTGGTAGTGTATTCTCATGTCCATTCAAAGGACTGTTCTTATTTGTAATGTTGCAAGATAGATTTTTGATAATTTGTTGTTCTCTCAATTTTCATTGTGCATATTACTTTCTTGGTTCTCCTTAATTCACTTGGTACCACTTCACTTCAGATTTGTTCACCGTTTTTTTAACCAAATAAAAATATTCAATTAATTCATGGACAGCCATAAATTTAGCTTTTTGTTAATATATGGATAGCTACTTTGTTTTCAATTCCTTGCTACCACAGAAAGTGCTGTGATAAATGGTTTTTTTGATTAAATCAATGATTTTCTTGTGGTATATGATTGGTAGCAGACTGTGTCAAACAGTGTGGACATTTTAGCCATTTTGCTTACGTATTTCCAAGTTGCTTTCTGAAATGGTTGTACTAACTTGACTGCACACTAACAATGCACTGGTGTACCTATATTACTAGAACTTCTCCCATAAATTAATCCCATCTTTTGTAATCTTTTTCCACTTTTCCTTGATCCAGGTAAAATTTGAAGATTGTTTTTATATTTCTCATTTTCAGTGACTTAGAGAACTTTCTTCACATTGTTGTTTATATTGGAATGCTTCATTTAAAAAAATTCTTGACTTGGTTCTGAGTTGTCAATAAATCCTTAAACCTTTATTTGACAAACCCAATACATTATCCCATTCAAAAACATCCCTTTTTATCCTAGATGCATTCATTTTCTTTATGTAGAAGGATTTTTTTAAATTCAGATAGTAGAAATCATTGATTTATTTGTTGTATTTTTATTACTTATTTTGATTCAGAATACATCTCCAATCCAAATCTGTGAAAATTATAAGATTGGCTTCCCTTCTATTTTTGTAGCACTCTGACATTAAATATTAGTGGTCAGTATCTATTTTTAATTCATTAAAGGATATTATGTAAAATGTTATTTTAAGCCTATTTTTTTTTCCTACTGATATACAGTTTTATCAGCAATTCTTAGCCAATAGAGAGTTCTTTCCCAGGTAATTTCTGTTCTGGGTTTTATAAAATATTGAAGTGTTTAGTGTTCTTATTTCTTATTCTTCCTCAACTAATCCATTCCATTTATCTTCCTTTTAAAAAAGAAATTAATTAATAAGAAATATTTTGGGTCACTAATGTTTTATAATATAGTTTGAGTCTTGGAAGCATTGTTCTCCATTCATTTATGCTGACTTTCCTTTCTTTTTTAAAGATCTTTTGTTATTCCAAATGAAATTATTTTATAAAATTCTATAAAATATCCCTTTGAAAGTTTGATTGATATAGGATTAAAAGCATTTTTGTTATGTCGGCATAGCCTTAACTATTACTCTAAATATGTATGTTGTTCTTTCATTGTAAAAAAGTTTGCTATCATAATTTATTCAATTCTGTATTCATTCTTTTGTTTAGCATGTCATTGGTTTTCTTCAGATCTAAGTAAGTTATTGAAATTTCCCCCTACTATTGTGTTACTGTGTTCCTCTTCTTGTAATTCACTTATTTTTTCTTTTTTAATTTAGATGTTATGGTATCTGGAGCATATAAGTTCAATATAAACATGAGTTTGTTGTCGATGATTCTTTCAGCATAATGTAATTCCCTTGATTATATCTATTCACATTGTGAATGTTTGTTTTTGTGTTTGTTTTTCTGCTAGCACAACAGTGATTCTTCCTTTATTGGATTCACTTGAGGTACAGTGATTTTTGTTGCAGCTCTATTTTTTAATATATGGCTCTGCTTGTTACATGTGATTCTTGCAAACAACTAATTATGGAGTATAGTTTTCTTATTAAAGCCATCACATTTTTAATTGTATTGTTAATCGACACATTTGAAAATATGAGAGAGAAGTCAATATTTTCCTCCATTTGAATCTCTGCTACAGTGTTTTAAAATTTTGATTTTTTAAACTTCTCTTATTCTTTTAAGATAAGTTTTTGCTGCAATTTTTTCTTTTGTATTGTAAAGTAATCTTATTTGTATGACTCTCTTCCCCTTACTTTTTAATTCCCCCTCACATCTTTTGTCATCGCTTTGTCTATCTTTAGTTATTGCATTGATTCCTTTTGTTTTCATTTTATTCAAATATCCAATTTTCCTTTTCTTTTTGTCTTCTTTATTCCCTCCCATTTAAATAGTTAATCAAAATCCCTTCTCCCTGTCTCTCCTTCAACTTCAGGTTTGTTTTTTAAATTTCCAAAGTATTTTCCTTTTAAAGGGGTCTTTTTTACTTTATTCTGTTCTTTTCTCCTCTTTCTAGATATTCTAAATTTTTATTCATCCATTCATGGTTTCTCCTTTTGTATTCGTTCTTTAATCTCTTTGTGCTCCCAATGTAATTGAAATTTCTGAAATACAATTTTCAAATTCTTTTTCTAAAAATTTCTATCTTATTCCCTTGCAGATCTTGCAATCTGTTGCCTTTTCTCCCTGGTGCCTCACTCTGAACAGAATCAATTTCTGTAAATGTTGTTGTTAATCTTTCATTTTTGAAGAGGAACAATGACATCAAATGTTGGGGTCAAGGTATAATGTGCTCAGCTGTGGTTGATCTACAATCACTTTCATATATCTTAGATTTTTTTCATCTCACTCTCCTGCTTTCCCCTCTCCCTCCCCATTCCTTCCCTGAGACAGCATACAATTTTATATAGGTTCTACATGTACATTTCTAATAAATAAGTTTCCACCTTAGGTGGCATAGAAGAATTAAAATGAATGGGAGAAATTATAAAACAAAACAAAACATAACACAAAAGAAAATGGTCTGCTTCATTCTATGATCGAATTCCATAATTCTTTCTTTGGATGTGAAAGGCATTTTGCCTCAAGAGTCCATTGGGAATTTTTCAGTCCTTACATTGCAATGAAGTACTAAGTTTAGAAGAAAAAAATCCTTGCACACTGTGGTTGTTGCTTTGTACAAAGTTCTTGTGTTTCTGCTTCTTTCATTCAGCATCAGTTCATATAAGTTTTTCCAAGCCTTTCTGAAGTCTTCCTGTTCATCATTTCTTATAGCATAATAGTATTGATAACATTCATATAACACAACTTATTCAGCCATTCCCCAATTGATGGGCATCCCCTTGATTTCCAGTTTTTGGCCACCACAAAGATTGCTGCTCTAGATATTTTTGTACATGTGGGACTCTTTCCCATTTTTATGATTTCTTGGGTATACAGTCCTAGAAGCAGTATTGCTGGATCAAAGGGTAGACACATTTTTGCAGTCTTGTGGGTATAGTTCCAAATTGCTCTCCAAAATGGTGGGATCAGCTCACAACCCCACAAACAATGAATTAGTAAGTATTCCAACTCTCTCACATCTTTACCAACATTCATCATCTACCTGTTCTGTCATGTTAGTCAATCTTATAGGTGTAATGTGGTGACTCAGAGTTGTTTTGATTTTCATCTCTCTAATCAATAATGATTTAGAGCACTTTTTCATATGACTATAGATAGCTTTAATTTCTTCCTCTGAAAACTGCCTGTTCATATCCTTTGACAATTTATCAATTGAGGAATGACTTGTATTCTTGTACGTTTGACTCAGTTCTCCATATATTTAAGAAATGAGATCTTTATCACAGACACTAGTTGCAAAAATTCTTTCCAAGTTTTCTACTTCCCTCCTAATCTTGGTTGCATTGGGTTTGGTTGTGCAAAAACTTCAATTTAGTGTAATCAGAATTGTTCCTTTTGCACTTCAAAATGTTTTTTATCACTCATTTAGTCAAAAATCTCTCTATTCTCCATAAATCTGACAAATACCATATTTTTTGGCCCGATAATTTGTTTATAGTATTGATCTTTATACCTAGATTATGTACCTGTTTGGACTTTATTCTTGTGTATGGTGTCAGGCATTGGTCTATGCCCAGTTTCTACCACACCATTATTCAGGTTTACCAGCAATTTGTGTCAAACAAATATTTCTTGTCCAAGAAATTGAGATCCTTAGGTTTACCAAATCTGTAAACTGCTAAATTCATAGATTACTGTGTTTGAGAACCTAAATTATTCCACTATTTCTTACCCAGTCCCAAGTGATTTTGAAAGTTGCTGCTTTATAAAACAATTTGAAATCTGATAGGACTAGGCCACCTGCTCTAGCATTTCTTTTCATTAGTTCCCTTGATATTCTGAAACTTTTGTTCTTCCAGATCAATTTTGATATTATTTTTTTCTATCTCTAGGAAATAATTATCTGATGGATTGATTGGTATGGAACTACCATACCAATAAGTAAGTAAATTAATAAGGAAATAATAAGGAAATTAATTTAGGTAGAATTGTTTTTATTGCATTGACTTGACCTACCCATGAGCAACTGATGTTTTTCTACTTACTTAGACTTTATTTCTGTGAAAAGTGCTTTGTAACTGGGTTCATATAGTCCCTGGCTTTGCTTTGGCAGAGAGACTCCCAGATATTTTATAATGGCTACCATAGTTTTAAATGGAATTTCTCTTTCTATCTCTTGCTGTTGGGTTTTGTTAGTAATATTTAGAGATGTAGAGGATTTATGTGAGTTTATTTTGCAACCTGCAACCTTGCCAAAGTTGCTTATTATTTCAAGTAGTTTTTTACTTGATTCTCTGGAATTCTCTATGTATACCATCATATCATCTGCAAAGAGTAATAATTTAGTTTCTTCTTTACCTATTCTAATTCCTTCAATTTCTTTTTCTTCTCATTGTTACAGCTTACATTTTTAGTAGTATATTAAGTAATAGTGATGATAATGGACATACTTCACCCCTGATTTTATTGGAAATGCATCTTGCTTGTACCCATTGCACATAAGGCTTGCAGAAGGTTTTAGGTAGATACTGCGTATTATTTTATGGACAGTTCCATTTGCTCCTATGCCCATCAATGTTTTCAATAGGAATAGATTTTGTATTTTGTCAAATATTTTTCTGCATTTATTGAGATAATCATGTGGTTTTTATTAGGTTTCTTTTTGTTTGTTTATATGATCAATAATGCTAAAAGCTTTCCTAATAATGAAGTTTTTCCTGGTATAAATCCTACCTGATCATAATGTACTATTCTCATGATAATTTGCTGAATTTTTTGCTAATATCTTTCTTAAAATTTTTGCATATGTTCATTAGAGAAATTGGTCTATAAGTTTGTTTCTCTGTTTGGATTCTTCCTGGTTTACATATCAGAACCATATTTGTATCAGAAGAAGAATTTGATAGGACTCCTTCTTCCCCAATTTTTCCAAGTAGTATATATAGTATTGGGCTTAACTGTTCTTTAAATGTTTGATAGAATTCACTTGTAAATTCATCTGATCCTTGAGATTTTTTTCCTAGGGAATTCATCGATGGCCTCTTCAATTTCTTTTTCTGAGACAGGGTTATTTAAGTATTCAACTTCCTCTTCTGTTAGTCTGGGCAATTTATGTTTTTTAAAGTAATCTTCCATTTCATTTAGATTGTCTAATTTATGGGCATACAATTGGACAAAGTAATTTCTGATTATTGTTTTCAATTCTTCCTCATTGGAGTTTAGTTCATGAGTTTCATTTTTGATATTGGTTATTTGGTTTTCTTCTTTCTTTTTTTTCAATCAAATTGACTGAAGGTTTATCAATTTTATTGTTTTTTTCATAAAATCAACTCTAAGTTTTATTTATTATTTCAACAGTTTCATAAATTTCAGTTTTATTAATCTCTCCTTTGATTTTTGGTACTTCTATGTTGGTATTTACTTGGGGATTTTCAATTTGTTTTTTTCTAGCTTTTTCAGCTACAGGCTCAATTCATTGATTTCCTCTTTCTGTATTTTATTCATGTAGGCATTCAATGATATAAAACTTCCCCTAAGAACAGCTTTTGCAGTATCCTACATGTTTTGGTAGGTTGTCTCATTACTGTCATTCTCTTGAATGAAGTTGTTGATTGTTTCTATGATTTGTTGTTTAACCCACTCATTCTTTAGGATTAGATTATTTAGTTTTAAATTAATTTTTCTTCTATCTTTCCATGACTTTTTATTACATACATTTTTTTATCGCATTGAGAAAGATTCATTAACTAACTGTGCCTTTCTGCACTGAATTGTGAGGTTTGTTTATGCCCTAGTCCATGGTCAATTTTTGCATATGTGCTATGTACTGCTGAGGAAATGGTATATACCTTTCTATACACATTCTGCTTTCTGCAGAGGTCTATCACGTCTACCTTACCCAGAGTTTTAATTCACCTCCTTAATTTCTCTCTTATTTTGAGGTTAGATTTATCAAGTTCAGAGAGGGAGAGGTTGAGGCCCCCTACTAGTATAGTTTTGCTGTAACTCCCTTAACTTCTCCTCTAAGAATTTGGATGTTATACCACTTGGAGCATACATCTTTAATGATGATATTGCTTCATTGTGTATGGTGCCTTTTAGCAGAATATAGTTTCCTTCCTTATCTCTTTTGATTAAATCTATTTCTGCATTTACTTTGTCTGAGATTTGGATTGCTACACCTGCTTTTTTTGTGCTTTTAGTTTTTCCTTCCCCTTCACATCAGAGATTTAATTTTTAACCACGACCTTCCTCAGTCTTCCCTTCCTTATTTTAGCCCCCCTCTCTCTTACTCCCCTTTATCCTTACTACTTCTTCCCTCCCTTTTAGCCTCCCCTCCCTTTTCTTTCCACTTTTGCCTCCCACTGCCTATAGGGGTAGTTAGATTTCTGTACTTGACTGAATTTGTTGCTCCCTGCTTGACCGAAATCAAATGAGAGAAAATCTTAAACAATGCTTATATCCCTCTCCTCTTTCCCTCTACTGTAATATATTTTTGTACCTCTTCCTGTGATATAATTTACCATTTAATGCCTCCTCCTTTTCACATCACCTGTTACAATCCCTTCACATACTTAAATCACATTTTATCATCACATCTCTTACTTTATACCTGCTCCCTCTATCTATGTATACTTCTTTTATATATTATGATAAATATACAATTCTCAAGATTAACAAGTGTACATCTTCCCTGTAAACAGTTTGCTCATATTGAATAACAAGTTTTTCCCCCTTTTTCCCTTTTTATGCCTCTCTTGTGACTTGGGTTTGAAGATCAGATTTGTTATTGAGCTCTGGCCTTTTCATCAGGAAAGTCTGGAAATTCCTTATTTCATTGAATGTTCATCTCCTTGCTGGAAATATTATGTTCAACATTGTTGAGTAATTGATCCTTCGTTGTAGTCACAGCTCCTTTGCCTTATGGAGTATCATATTCCAAGTCCTTCAATTCCTTAATGTAGAAGATGCTAGATCTCGTGTTATCCTGATTATATTTCCACAATACTTAAATTGTTTCTTTCCAACTGCTTGCAATATTATCTTCTTGACCTGGGAACTCTGGAATTTGGCTACAGTATTCCTAGGAGTTTCTGTTTTCGAATCTCAGGAGGTGATCAGCAGATTCTTTCAATATTTATTATGCCCTATGGTTCTAGAATATCAGGGTAGTTTTCCTTGATAATTTCATGAAAGATGATATTTAAACTCGTTTTTTTGATCATGGCTTTTAATTTCCCATAATTTTTAAATTGTCTCTCATGGATTTATTTTCCAAGTCAGTTGTTTTCTCAAATGAGATATTTCTCACTGTCTGTTATTTTTTCATTCCTTGAGCTTTGTTTTATAATGTCTTGTTTTCTCATAAAGTCATTAGCTTCTGCCCACTCCATTCTAATTTTTAAGGAACTATTTTTTTCAGTGACCTTTCAACCTCCCTTTCCATTTGGCTAATTCTGCTTTTTGAAGCATTTTTCTCCACATTAGCTTATTGGACCTCTTTTGCCGATTGAGTTAGCCTATTTTTAAAGGTGATATATTCTTCAGCATTTTTTGAGTCCCCTTTAGCAAGCTATTGACTTGCTTTTCATGATTTTCTTGCATTGCTCTAATTTCTCTTCCCAATTTTTCCTCCACCTCTCTTACTTGATTTTCAAAATCCTTTTTGAGCTCTAGTGTGGCCTGAGGCCACTGTATATTTATTTTAGAGGTTTTGACCGCAGAAGTCTTGACTTTCATATCTTCCTCTAATTGTATGCATTTTCTTCCTCATCTAAAAGGAGGACATAAAATACTTGTTCACTAAGAAAATAGCTTTCTATCACCTTATTTTTTCCCTTTTTTTGGTCATTTCCCCAGTTAATTACCAGAGTTTTGAGTCTTTTGTCAAGAGGAGGGTATACTCTGGGGACCTTTAAGTTCTCAGTTCCTCCAAGGTGGCACAATCAAAGAAGAAGAGTTTACTCTTCTCCTGGCCTGTGTTCTTGTCTGTGAGTAACCACAAGCACTGTTCTGCCCAGGATCTGTAAGTACAATTGCCTCTCCACAACTGCCTCCAGCTCTACCATGTCAGCTCTCTTCCTCTATCCAGGAAAGACACTCAGGGCTGAGATTTAGATCAGCTTCTCAATTTCCCCTGGGGCTTTAGGCCAAGGGCTCCAATAATGGACATTTTTGCTGCAGTTGCTGCTGTTAGTGGCACCACACCCCCTGTTCCCTTCTCACAAGGTGAAAAACCTTTCTCACTGACCTTTGAAACTGTCTTTGGAGTTTCTGGGTTGAGCAATATAAGAACAGCAGCAGCTGCCAGGGATTCTGCCCCATGAAACCTGTTCTGGTTCCAACCAAGACCACACTGTGCCCTGCTACACATCTAGTGTGATGGACCTTTCCTGTCAGTTTTCCAGGCTGTCTTGGGCTGGAAATCTCTTTCACTCCTTTGTTTTGTGGTTTCTGCTACTCTAGAACTTCTTTAGAGTTATTTTTTGCAAGTATTTTATGGGATATGGAGGGTTGTTTCTACAGGTCCATCCTTCTACTCTGCCATCTTGGCTCCACCCCTTTACTTAAAATTTCTCCATCTGTATTCATTAGAGAAATTGGTCTATAATTTTTTCTCTCTTTTGGTTCTTGCTGGTTTAGGGACCAGAACTATATTTGTATCATAAAAAGAATTTGGTAGGACTTCTTCACCAATTTTCCCAAATAGTCTATATAGTATTGGAATTAACTGTTCTTTAAATGTTTGATAGAATACACTTTTAAATGCATTTGACCCTGGAGATTTTAGTCTAAGAAATTATTAAGCTTGACATGCTTATATGGAAATGTCAAAATAATTGCAACAAATTACTAACCTTAAACTCAAATCCAATCTATCTAACAAATAAATAATAGATGAGGAACATATTTATGGAAAATATGACAGAATAAAATATGAACATTTAAGGTATATAAGAAATTATGCATTTTTAAACTTTGTCCACTATGAATAAATGGTCAAAAGATATAGAGAATTTACAATAAAAAAGAATTATTTGAAAAGTTATAATATGTTCATCAGCACTAATAATAAATCTAAAAGATGCTCATTATAACAATTTTGTGCTACTTTCTCATATGTATCAAATCGACAAAAGTGAAGGAACTTATTTCGGGTGATTTTTTGGTATAGGAATTATACTCATCTATTACCATTAAAATAGCATTTTTAGAGGATTATATTTTAGTAGAATCAGGCAGTAAAAAAATAATATAAATGACCTTACCTTTTCACTTAATTTCAGTATTAGGATATACTTTTATGGTATTGTAAAACAAAGCTTGATCATAGCCTTATCATCAATAAAGAAATGAATGAAGTATTTATTAAGCATTTACTATGTGCAAAACACTTTGCTAAATTCAAGGGATACAAATAGAGAAATAGGATAGCCTTGATCTCAAGAAACTCATATTCTAATGAGAAAGATGGCACATATGAAAATTTTCAACTGCAAGTGACATGAAAAGGTCCTATTTCCTTGTAGTACAATAGCAAAATAGATGTCAATACTGACTCTTTACTGTTCTTTCCTTTGATAAATCCATATCAGTTTCTTTTGTCAAATCATTTGACAATACCGAGGAATTTGGAGACAACAACATTTTTTTATTCTAGGACTTCCAGAAAGCATATGCAACCAAAGAAGGTTGGAAATAACCTATATGTCCAATAAGAAAAAGTTGTCTAAATAAATTGTGGTACATTAATATAATAGCATATTAAAATGCAATTAAGGTCAACAGATGTGAGGCATAAAAAGAAAATTGGAGATATTTCTATGAAATAATGCAAAGAAAAAAATCAGAATTACTAATGTGAAGTAGAACCAACCAAAAAGAAGAAGAACAACAAGAAAAAACAAGAAGAACAACTAAAAGAAGGAAGAGATAGAGGAGAAGAGAGAGCAGGAGGCAGAGAAGAAGTGTCTATTATGAAGACCCGAAGGATATAGTGTGTACTATGAAGAAAAGTGAATGAGAGCAAATGAACAAAATCTTCTTGAGGATTTAGAGAAAATGACAAGCAATTCTGATTCATTATACATCAAAATTAATTTAAATTCAAATAACTATTAAGCATGTTTATTTGGTCTTTTTATGTTTAATGTTGATCTGTTAATAAAATAATTTTAAAACAATCGCTGGTTTTAAAACGAGTACTCATACTTATCCTAATATGATCTGCTCTGTTATGAGGTCATATAGGCTTTTTAACTCATAGAAAAGAGAAAAGTCATCCATGGGCATTTATTAAGTACCTCTGATGTGCTAGGCATTTAGCTAAGTGATGGCAATATAAACAGGTGTGAGCTAAAGAGGAAGGGGCAATGATTGTTGGTTGCCCGTCCTCCTCTGTTTTCCTGAAAAGAGGACACAGAGAGAGAGACAGACAGGAAGGCAAATGGACATTCAGGCAGACAAATAATACTTAATATATGTATTTCATCTAGCCTATTGTGAGGGAACAGCAGGGTTATTATTATAAATTCCTATCAAAATAAGACTTGGTTTTGGCTGACATTCATGTGGATGCATTTAGCATGTCTCATGCAAAAATCAGACTAGCTAAATCTGATATTATTATCATCAGAAGGTTTATGACCAAATAATATTTTAACTACAGCAGCTCATAAAGATCATCTGCTAAGGTATAGAGGGATTTTTATATGTGATACTTACATGAGTAGCCCCTCAGAAATCTTGAATCTTTGTAGTACTGTTTTAGCAAAAACAGTCATGGTTTGACTATATTATGAGTATTTTGAAATTTGATGCATTTAGAAAGTGAAATCATCAAAATTTTTCTTTAAAACTGGTGGAAGTGGTGAAGAAGATTACATTTACTTAAGATTTTTAGTCTTGTTAAAACTTCAAGCAATTTAACTTATGATGCTTCTGGAGCTATTGAATTTAGTATTTGAATCAGCTATGTTCCTTAAATAAGAAGAGATAAAGTGTTCCCCCTAAAATATCTTCCATTTACCTAACTGTTGTCTGTTTTCATTCGTTGTAACTAAGTACAACTGACTATCCGGAAAATGATCAAATTAATGCACAAGACATTAAAAATGAAATAACCTTTTAAAATCAATTGAAGAATAAAGCATTAACATTTATACATTCTAAAAAAATACTAATTAGAATTTTGCTGATAAATATTTCTCTGCCTCTAAGTCAACAATAAATTAAAAAGTGAACACCACTTTAAAGGAAATTAGTATACCATGTAACAATAAAAGAAAATAAATAGCAACTGATTGCCTCCTGCCTTTTGGTGTTTCTTTATCACATTCTGTCTTTTCACATATAGCAAGATGTAATGAAATGGTTTATTTCTTGTGTGATTAAAGTCACAGCTGTTACAGCTTATTGGATTATTTTAGCAGTCACAGTTCTCCATTCCCACCTCCTACCCTTCATTCTTCATTGCAAGGATATGATACTTTATCCACAAGACCATCTCAAAGATAGTAAAAAAAAAACGTCAATAAAACTACTTTAAAAAGGCTAAATTAAGAACTAATAGTGATGATAATTTCAGTTTTATAGCAAGAATAATTTGTATAATGCTACAAATAATTTTGAATAAATGTTTCTTTCATACATCTTTGGAAAAAATTGAATTTCTAATTCTACCATGTAATCTAGGAAATAATTCATTTTGTAATAGCTTCTTCACATTAATCAGTATTATGTAATTTTTGTTTATTAGGCATTCTAATATAGATTTGAATAATAGAATTTTAGATGTAAATCATTTATTCCAAACTTCTAATTTTAAAAACAAGGAAACTGAGACCCAAAAATATTTTATAACTTTTAGGAGCTCATACAAGAAGTTAGAATCAGAAAGATACTTGAAAACCAGATCACTCATGTCCTAATACAGAACATTTACAACATGACATCATTAGCTATATCTATGTTTAGTTGAAAATCAGGGTTTTCTTTTTCAAAGATTGCATACCCATTTTAAAGGTTTTATCACCTGACATATCAGTCCTTCTCCATAATACTTTTTTAAATAAAGAATCTTATTTTACAAACTTATATTTAACCTCTAAGTGGCCACAGCAAATATCTAAAATCATTTCAGATAATTTACTAATGGGCATTGATGGAGGAAGTTTTCACAGGGAAGCCCCCAAATTTATGAAATCAGATAGATTTCAATTGACAGATTACTGGTTCTAGAGTCAAAGAACCTGGGTTTATACCCTACCTTTTGACAGTATTTTGTGAACTTTATCATTTAATTTGCATGACCGGAAAATAAGGGGTTGGAAGATGGTCTAAGTTCCTTACAGCTCATAAAAGAACTACTTAAAATCTGATCTGAAACAAGCATACAGCAATTTATCAGAGTGGCAAAAAGGTGTGTTGATGGTGGTGCTAGTGATGGCTGTGTTGTTATTGGTTCTTCCCCCATCACATTTTCACAGATGAATAACTGATTAGCAGTGGAGAGAGTGTCCACACATGAATTACCAACATTGATGAAATCAGGCAATATGGAAAGAGTTATCAAATCAGGACCTGGAGGAGCTGTATTCAAATTCCCCGTCATAAACTTGTGTGATCTTGGGCAAGTCATTAGTATTAGCATCACTTTCTTTTTCTAAGAAAGAAGGTTAGACTAAAAGCCCTCCAAGATTCCTTTCATTGCTAGATCCACTGAATTAAATCATTAATATTTGAGCAAAAATCTTCTAGAGCAGAAAACGTTGATGTAATTTTCAAAGTTATATTTAATTTTTGTATACATAACACAGTATTGTTTGCCAACTCATGACAGCTAGAAGTTTTTTATCAGTTGTAACTCATCCAGAAAAGTGCCTTATCTGAGGAAAGAGAAAAAACATATAAAGCATGACTCAATGAGGTAGGCAGCTGCCTGGAATTTGAAGGCCCTAAGTTTCTATAGAGATAGTAAAGATTATTACTATCATGGTTATTACTAAAACCACAGCTAAGTTCAGTCATTTCAAAGAAATCCATTATTCTTGCTTCCAGTTGATAGTGCAAAGGATTTGCTCAAATATATAGACCTGGAAAATTGCATAATCACAAGAGCAT
The DNA here is from genome assembly GCA_023548195.1 of Bettongia penicillata ogilbyi. Taxonomy (NCBI): domain Eukaryota; kingdom Metazoa; phylum Chordata; class Mammalia; order Diprotodontia; family Potoroidae; genus Bettongia; species Bettongia penicillata. Next base: position 79,451 of record JAJHZJ010000037.1, read on the forward strand.
TCCCATTTATATGTATTTAAAAGCTTAATTTGGGAGAAGTCTTATGAGAAAAGAAATAAAGAAAGCCTATTGCCAGTTGTTTACTGGATGGGTAACAGTCTGGATATTATTTGACTGAAAGGAGACTTCATTCTCCTAGAGCTGACACCCAAGATGAAATCTTGGATAATGAATGATGATGATCAATTTCTGATCCTTTAGGATGATGGTTATTTTTTTAGAGGTACGCACTCTAACAATATCATTAAATAATTGTGCCATCACAGGTTTTTCAGTCTAGCCAAAGTCATGGTCCTCTCTGGACGGGGCTCACCTTAATATAGAGGAAAAGTTTCTATAAATAAGCCTATAGAAGTTTTTCTGGGTCAAACAACATGATAGGAAGGAGAACAGAGGACAGACTTGTCGTACGCTGCCTTATGGCAGATTGTCAAGAGAGGGAGCGTGGATAGGGATATTCGCTATAATGTAGGTCTAGTGTAGAGCAAAAAGGAGGTTTGACCACAAGTTTTTCTAGCTTCTTCCAACTCTAGTATTAAGGCCCATTATTGCTATACAGCTTTCTCCTCAAAAGGGGCAGTCCAGGGCCCACAGGGAAGACAAGAATAGTTTATAAAATGTCCCTGGCCTTGAGGAACCCAAAAGTACCTATTATCCATCAGAATAATTTTTCCAGGTTCTCCCAACTCTAGTAGTACGATCAAGGCTCAGCTTTCACCCTAGGAAGGGAGATCCATAGCCCACAGGGAAGACAAGAATAGTTTATAAAATGTCACTAGCCTTGAGACCCCACAGAGTATCAATTATCCACAGGAATAAACTTTTGAGCTTCCTCCAACTAAAGTGGCATTATTGGCCAAGGGCCATTATTGCTATACGGTTTTCTCCTTTGGAGGGGAGCTCTGGACCCCAAAGGGAAGACAAAAGTGTTTTATAAAATTTGTGCCTTTGAGGATCCAGGAAGTACCAGTTTCTTTACCAGAATTAAGTTTTCTAGCTTCTTCCAACTCTATTAGTACTACCAATGACCAGGATCTCCATAGTCTTAATAGAGGAAGGGCTGGAGATTTTCATACAAGGAGGGTCCTGACCATTGACAGATAGCCATTGGGTTAGTGGGTTAGCTGGCTCCCTTGACAACTTTCCATGGAGATGATGCTCAAAAGCCAGCACCTCCTGAAGTATCAGGGGTCATGGAGTTCACATAAAAATGATTCCATTCTCTGTCGCTCGAGTTACGCTTTCTCACATGAGGGAAGGGTTGAGAAAGTACTTTCAGGGAGAGACAGAGAAACATTTACAGTTTTTAGATTCTGTTTATGCTTCAATCGTCTTGGGCCTCCAAGTTGGAACAGCTCGTTTCCTGCGGAAGATGATCCTGGTCACCACAAACTTTCCCTCTGATGGTTTGACAGGCTGCTCAGTCAAAACTACTAAAATGAACTGGCCACAGCTGCTTAGCCTGCCAGCCTTACACACCGCTAGACTTGGAGGACCTGGGTGGGGGAGTATGGGCTGGGTCCTTGAGCCACCCACAGAAGGAGGGTGGGAGGGAATGGGGTGCTGAAAGCCTAAGGGCATGTCTGACTCCACCAGCACATGAAAAGGTTGCTTTTTTTAATGGTCCCTGGTACAAAGTTGCAATAAACTTCAGAGCCAGATTCCATCTCATTTGATTTTTTTAGTATGTGAGAATTGTCTCCTAGTAACTTTATCTAGGTCATTCCCTGCCCAAGTATTAACCACAAATTACAGAAATTAGCAGATGTATAACAAAATGAATAATTGTTAGCCTAAGATTTTGGGGTTTTTTTTTTTGCTACCTGTGTTTCTAGAACATTTGCGTGATGTCTGATTTTGAGACTACTCTTACCCAACGACGCTTTGCAGGTAATTCTGTGGATATTTTAGGTACCTTGGATTTTAAGTAAAATAACCTAAAATTCAAGCTAACTTCATTAAAGTGGCAATACTTTAAAGAAGAGAGCTAAAGAAGTAAGATTTTGATACCAAAGTGGATTATATACCAGTAGACACATATGAGCAAGTATTTACTAGGGAGTTGAAAAGAGATGGTTTCTTTCCAAAGAAAAAAAGACATTCATGGAACCTATTTTGAAGTAGTGTATGATTACATTTCTGCGTTATCTTTAAGATGTCATAATTCCAAAGATGAGTAATATGATCATCAATATTAGTTCACTAACAAATATAGAATATAGAGTCATGCTGAATTTAAATGTATTATAATGCTGTTATTTTAGGCCTTTCTTTTTTTATTTAAGTGATATTTTAATTTTTCCCAACTGCATATCAAGACAATTTTAGCATTCATTTTTATAAGATTTTTAAGCTCCAAATATTTCTCCCTCCCTTACTTCCATTCTTCCAAAAATGGTAGTCAATTTGATATGTTATACATGTGCTATCAGGTAAAACATTTCTATTAGTCTATATCAGTTGTGAAAGAAGAAACAGTTCAAAAGAAAAAAGCAATGAAAAACAGTAAAGTAAATGAAAAAAGTATACTTTGATTTGCATTTAAAGTCCATCAGTTCTTTATCTGGATGTGGATAGTATTTTCCTTCTTGAGTCCTTTGTATTTGTCTCAGATTATGTGTTGCTGTGAAAACTCGAGTCACTCGAAGTTAATCATCACACAATGTTGCTGATACTGTGTACAATGTTTCCCTGGTTCTGCTTATTTCACTTTACATCACTTTATATAATTTTGTTTTGTTTTTATGTTACTTCCACTAAATTATGAGATCCTTGAGAGCAGGAATTATCTTTTGTTCTTTCTTTGCAACTCTAATGCTTAGCAGAGAACCTGGCATGGAGCAGTTGCTTAATAAGTGTTCATTGGCTAATTGATTGTATGCTGTCCAGCTATCTCAGAGTAGCAGGGGATTAAAGGGTAATTTGATGAGCACTAACATAGGGATGAGAAAGACAATATTCACTTTGGGTGAGTGCAAAAATATTGTGATCATTTCCCTTTTTTGAGTCTCCTCTTGTGTCTTTATTAAATACCTTTCTTGTTTTTATGTTCATGTAAATTTGCTCTGTACGCTATAGAAGTGACCTAGGTGGGAATTTGGTCAATAGTTTAGATAATCAATTACCTAAAACAGTACCCTGGAATTAGAAATAGCTCCCAGCCTCACATGGAAACCTGCAGAAATTCAAGGGCACATTTGTAGATGTTCATTCAGAAACTGGATATTTGATAAACCATAATACAACAGTGAACATGGAATTTAACAAGGCTCAGATTTATACGGAGACCTGTGGTATCCAGTACAAATGTGCAGTTCTGTGTATGGGGGGGCAGGAGCTATCCAAAAGCAAGAAGACTTGGATTCAATTTACGCCATTCATCATATCCAAGTCTTATGACTTCAGCTCCCACCATTCCCCAATTTTCACATTCCCTCCACTCTCTGATGAAGAGGCAGCCCTTCTCCTTACAAAAGTCAACCAACCCCTCTCCTTTCACCTTTACCCTATCCTTTTATCCTTCTCCAACAGGCTTATCCTGTTGTCATCACCTATCTCTCTCTGTTTTTCTTCTTTAAGACTCAGGTCAAGAACTTCATTCTAAAATAAGCTTTCCCTGATCCCCACACATCCCTGAAATGTGACTTTACCATAAAACTATATTGTATTCATTTTTATGTACTTTTTACATTCTTACATGTATACATTTTTTTTCCTCTTCCAAAAGAATGTATGTCCCTTGGGAAAAGAGATTTTCTTTTTGCATTTGTATCCTCAGCACTCAGTTCTTATGTACTTGCATTTGGACTGATTTTTTTGCAGCTTTTGCCATTACCAGTCACTTCCTTTTCTGCGTCTCCATGTTCTTCTTGGCTTCTGCATGAGCTTGTCCTACTTCTTCCCTATAGATAATTTACCTTACTGAATTTCAGATTTGGAAGGGAATATAGAAACAATTTGGTTCAAGCCATATCATAATAGTATTCTACTTATCAAATCGGTTAACATGACAAAACAGAAAACTAGTAAATTTTGGAGAAAATGAGGGAAGATTCCAGCATTAATGCATTGTTGGTGGAGTTGTGAATTGATCTAAGTATTCTGGAGAGTAATTTGGAACTATGCCCAAAGGGCTATAAAATTGTGCATACTGTAAAAGCAAGCACCTTGACACATCCAGGACAGCCTGCTATCACAAGTTCTTAGATCTGCTTTTCTAAAAGGAAAGCATCCTTTGAGAGATCAACAATCAATTTAGTCAAGCCCATATGTCATTCACTTAGTTCAGGGGAAAAAATAAGCACTCTGAATTTCAGTCAAAATACAGAGAAACGAAGATCAATCAACAGACAGGGCTTCCAAATGTCTGACCCTTACCATTACATATATATATATATATATATATATATATATATATATATATATATATATATATATGTGTGTGTGTGTGTGTGTGTGTGTATCTATATCTATCTATCTATCTATCTATCTATCTATCTATCTATATATCTATCTATCTATCTATATATATATAGTTACCAGAGAGAGAAGCACCAACATCTGGATTTTCAAAGGTGGGGGCTCCTTGGTGGTTGTCTAGTGTCTCATCTGGCCAAACACTTCCAATGAGTAAGCCCCAAAGTAAAACTTCACTTGTGAGTACTCATACCTTTTTCAAAATGAGAAGGCATCACAACCCTTGGTAACCAGAATCCCCTTAGAAAATTAACAAAAGGTGTGTACCTCCTCTAATCAAGCTTTCATTCATGGCAGGCCCATTAATGGGTGGCTGAGATCTTTAACTCTCATAGTTACCGTTACACATACCCTTTAACCTAGCAATACCACTTGTAGGTCTATATCCCAAAGAGATCATAAAAATGTGAAAAGTACCCACATGTACAAAAAATATTTATACTCATTTTATGGTGGTGAAGAATTGGAAATTGAGGGGATGTCCATCAATTAGGGAATGACTGGTCAAGTTGGGGTATACAAATGTAATGGAATACTATTGCACTATAAGAAATGGTGAACAGGCAGACTTCAGAAAAACCTGGAAAGATTTATATGAACTGATGTTAAGGGAGGGGAGCAAAACCAGGAGAACACTGTATATAGTAACAGTTACTCTGTGTGATGACTGACTTTGACAGACAGCCCTTATTAGCAATAAGTCCAAAAGACTCATGATGGAAAATGCTATCCACATCCAAAGAAAGAACTTTGGAGTCTGATTGAAGATGGAAGCATATTATTTGTTCCCCTTTTCTTTTGTTGTTTTGTTTCTCCTTTCTTGTGTTTTCTCCCTTTAGTTCTAAACTTCTTCATATCATGACTAATGTGAAAACATATTTAATATAAATGTATAAATAGAGTCTGTACTGGGGAAGAGGGAGGAGAGGATGGGAGAGAAAATTCAAAGCTCAAAATCTTACGGAAGTGAATGTTAAAAACTAAAAATGAATAAGTTAATCATCTAAAAAATCAAAATTCTGTTGTAAACACACACACACAGGTAGTCATTCAGGTTTTATTTGAAGATCTCTAGTGAGGGGAACCCAACCTTCTATAAAGGTAGTCAGTTTCATTTTTGCATGTTTAAATGTTAGAAAGTTATTTTTCTCTTGCCTCTGAAATTTGTATGCTTTGCTCCTCTGGAGATAAGAAAGGTATTCAAATTACCCTGTGGTAAGTTACTTCCTTCTCTCTATTAACATTTCAGTTTTTCTTTTCTCTTTCACCTCTCTCTCTGCAGTATTAAATTGTGCTCTCCATGCTGCATCTCAAACTTGTAGTGATGGTGATAAGCTGCTTCTATTATACCTATAATTCTACAAACAAACCTATTTGTGTTAACATGTTTTCACTATTCTCCTTTCCCGGATAATAAAGCTACTTCCACCCCTACCCCCCTGCAATATGGAGATATTCTCTGAGGTTCGGTCCTAGATCACAGCCTCTTCTTTCTCCATAATCTTCCTTGATGATTTTATCTGATATCAAATACCCAATTTTCACATTTACACTGAAGATTACCGAATTTACTTAAATATCCTGAATATCTCTCTTATTATACTCTAATCCCATATCCTCAAAAATGGCTGGCATCTTCACTGTCACCTCATATTCAACATGTTCTAAAGTGAGCTCATCATTTTTCTCTAAATCTTCCCTTTTTTTTTAAACTTAAGCATTTCCATTGTGGGTAACCTCATGGTTTCAATCACCCTGGTTAGAAGCCTTAGGGGAAAAAAAAAACCTTTGACTTTTCCCTCTCATTTCCTTCCCATCCCTTTCTACCCACCATGCTGCCAACTTAGTTCAAGTTCTTATTACCACTTACCTATTGTGGTATTGCAATAGATATCATTGTACTTATTTGTCTGTCTTCTTCCAATCTCTCTCCTTGTTCATTCCATCTTCACAGATGAATAATATTTGTAAGGCACTGCAATGGTAATTTAAAATGGGGAGATCTTTCTCATTCATTAATAGACCCATGTGACCTCCCTGGGTCACATGAGTCTGCATCAAATGGAGCCTGTGGTGGAAGGAGTTTGATGAATGGATGTAACAGGAAGGAGCAGAACTAGAACAGAGCTGAGAGGAAGTTAGTCTTGAGAGAAGTCAGAACTAGGAAGGATGCAGGTAGCTGACTGGGGTGAGTGATTTTGTGACTGTGATTTTGTTTAAGGGAAACTACTTGTGATGTGTCGAATGGACCTGGTTTGTGGGAAACCTAGCAGGGGGAAGAACTGGGGATTGTGTTGTTCTCTGCATTGTTATTGTGTATAGATTTTTGTTACTGCAATGGATTTGGTTTTTTGGTGTCTGAATAAATGCTTTGGTTCTGTCTTCCATGTGGAGAGCCTGTGGTATTTTGATTCAGAATTTGGGCCAGAATATTCATGAATAGTGCATTGGCAATACTGACGCAGATTGATTCAGATCATAACTGTCGTTAAAAACCTTGAGGTTTCTTTTTTTTCCATATTTTCTCTATGACAATATATAAGATCTTCAGAAAGTCATTAAGACTACCATATCTATTTCATTCTGATTCATGCACTCTAGGATCCCTCTAAATGAAATGATGAACTCTTAGCCAAATGTAACACTTTCTCTCCTAACTCAAGTAAATTTGAAAAGGGTTCTCTCTCCCCTTTCCTGTAATGCACTCCTGCCTCACCTCTGACTTTCAGGCTCCTTACTTTCCTATGCTATTTTATAGAGACAAAACAGGCTTGCTTCATTGTTTTTAGGCTCCAATCTATCTCTTCTCCAATATATCCTTCAAACTTGCACCAAGAAAATTTTAAAAACAAAGCAGAATAAAAACAAAAATAAAAAAAATTATTCCATATTATTTGGCATATGATATATAAAGTCCTTATACTGGCAACTGAGACCCTTCGCAATCTGTATGTATATAATTTCCAGTATTACCTGGCTTTTAAATACTCTATTGAAACCGGAGTAATTGACACTTCCCTTTTCATCCTGTTCTTTCATATATTCGTATGCTTGCTCACATTTTCCTGAAATGGACTCCTCCTACACACCTATCAATTCCATCAAAACCTGATTGTATATATATACATGCACACACATACATATGTATATATGTATATACATACGTGTGTATATATGTTTATACATGTGTGTATGTATATACATATGTATATGCATATGTATGTATATATGTGTATATGTTCTCTCTTCCATGAAATTATGCAGCAGTCCCAAGTCTCTATTTTGCACTTTCCACAATTTTTTTGCTTATGTAGTGGTTATTTCTGTTTTTGTTGCTCCCGCTATTCCCCTCAGTTCAATGAGCCCCTTGTGTGTGTTTGTCCTTTGTTGCCAAAGAAGACCACGACCTCAGAGAAATGATGACATGACTTGCACTTGACTTTGTTTTGAGTGAGGGAGGGCTGTGCAGGTCACCAGCCTCACTTCTCCTCCAGAGCCATGTGAATCCAGTGACCAGATATTCATCAGGATGACTGGAGATGACCCAGGATGAGGCAATTAGGGATAAGTGACTTGCCCAAGGTCACACAGCTAGTGAGTATCAAGTGTCTGAGGTGACTCTTGCACTGGTTCTCTATCCACTGCACCACCTAGCTGCCCCTAATTATCCCCTTAGAGGCATGTTCACTCTTTTATCTTTACTTCCCAATTCCAAATACAGTTGCTTGTACACAATAAGGGATTAGCCCATGGGTGTTGACTTGAATTTTATATGCTTTCTATGAGGTTAATCAAATACCCTCACTTCCCTAAAACCCCTAGCTTTCCCACAAAATGACTAACCTCTGATGGCAGTTTTCCTCTGGAGATATTTAACACTTACACAGTTTGTATTAGGGCAAACTCAAACTATTTCCACCATATTTTACTTTCAATTTTTATTGACAGCACCTATAGGTTCTCCACTCAATTACTTCCTTGGTTGAGGGAAAAGAAAGGTTTACCCTTCTATTGACCGCTACCATAGACTCTACTTAATTATCAGCTATGTTGACATCTCACACTTGATGTGCTGCGTTCATTTAGTTGCTCCCCCAAGGAGTTACATTTCACATTGCCGTAGGACTTTAAATATAGAGAAATTGAACCATAGAAATTTTAAATGACATTTCCAAGGACAGAGGCAGTATCAAGAATAATGTTTTCCAAAGATTCACAATATCCAATCCATTGTTTAATCTGATTGCCTCCATTTAAAATGAGAATCACACCTGGTAGTAACAGCAACAATAATTATGTCAATAATTTGATGGTACAAGATATATTTCCATTTTAACCACTAGTTAAATTATTCATACAAAATAATTGCTATATTTATTTCTTTGAAAAGGACTTAGGAGTGACAATTACTTTCTATGACACTTAAAAAGCTAAAGTTTCAGAGTAGGTATAAGGGAGAGGATACAACTGCATCCTCCTCTTAATTTCATTGCACTTGTACATATAGTAGCCATTAATTGTTTCTGTTTGTTTTTATTTTGTTTTGGGTTTTGCTGGTATCCCATCCTCTTCCAGTTAACTGTACTTCTCACAATAAGTCACCTTCTTTCTGCTTCAGATATGTTTTGTACATTCCTTTTGTCAACATATCAGAACACACCCTGTTTTTCCAGAGTTAAGGTCCAGAAATGAAGATGTGCCCAGAGCTTGGTAGTATAGCAACAATCCTTTGCACTCACTCCCAGATGACTTCACCTTTCCCAAAAATGTATTGCTTTGACCAGCACCAAGTGTTTTCCCTGTTTCCCAGTGACCTGAGAGCCAGGATCTGTTAATGTGCTTCAGCAGAAGGCAATTAATTATACCTCCTGACACCTGTACTTGTAACCACCCTGAGCAATCACAAGGCTCCCACAGGACTCAAGAAAACCTGTAATGTCCTAAAAATGCCTGCACATGTGGGCCTGCTGTGGGAACTGTTTACTGAAGACTTAAGAATAACTGTGTTGGGTTCTGCCTTTCTGTGGTTTTCAGGATTATAAGCCCTATCGCAGTCCCAGCATATTAAATCCTCCTACTTTGGAGGGAGGTTGGAGGAGGCAGGGAATTTAATTTGCAAGCCTGTTTTTTTTTTCTTAATTGGAAATCAGTTAAAACACTATTTGATTCCTGACTCTCCTGGCTCTAACTTGCTTTGTTTAGCTTAAGCCACCCACTAATTGGAGAGCAGTTTAGCCCAGACTACTCGTAAAATTCTTTTGTCACTGTATACATTCATGTTGACTCCTTCAGCATAATATAAGCTCCTTGAAGAAAGAAATGATTTTACTTTTGTCTTTCCATCTGCAGTGCCTCCCAACAGTACCTGGTTAGTAGACATTTACTAATATGTTTCAAAATAGTAATATAATGACAAAATAGAGTTTTCTTCATTTATTTTTACATATTAAAGAATAAAGCAAAGCAGTTGTGCCACAGGATATAGTCATGTCCTGTATGTGTTCTGCGCTGGGGATTAAAGAATGCTTATATGTAAGTGAAAAATGTAAAGATGCATTTTAATAAAAATGTTAGAGATTCAATTCAATTCTAAATACATGCCATTTAGTTTTATGAAGATAGTGAACATTGAGTCACTAAGTCTATACTTGAAAGAGATCCAATAAAAAGAAAAAGGACCCATGTATACAAAAATACTTAGAGCAACTCTTTTTGCGGTGGCAAAGAATTGGAAATTGAAGGGATGCCTATTAATTAGGAATGACTGAACAAGGTATAGTATATGATGGTGCTGGAATACAATCATGGTATAAAAAATGATGAAATGGATGGTTTCAGAAAAAAGTGGAAGATCAACCTGTTGATTCTTTTGCAATGATTTTCTAGCATCAGCTTCATTTCTTTTCCCAATTTTTCCTCTACCTCCCTTACTCTATTTTTAAAATGCTTTTGAGCTCATCCATGGCCTGATACCTATTCAGATTTTTCTTGGAGGCTTTGGATATAGGAATTTTGACTTTGCTGTCTTCTTCTGAGTATATTTTGATATTCTTTCTGACCACAGTAACTTTCTATGGTCAAAATTTTTTCTCTTGTGTGCTCATTTTCCCAACTTATTTCTTGATTTTTGACTTTTGCTAAAGTGGAGCTCTGTTTCCAGGGTAGAGGGCACACTGTCCCAAGATTCAGAGATACTTCTAGGGACCTATACATTTTCCACTTTTCCAAGATGGTATGATCTAAGGAGAAATGTGTTTCCTATTCTCCTGGTCTGTGCTCTGTTCTGTGAACAACTGCAAGAACTCTTTTCTGACCTGGAAGTGTGATGAGGGTCCCTGCTCCACTGAAGCTGCAATCTCTTATATACTAGTGCTCCTCCTCATCCTGGGACTGCAACCCAGGACTGGGATCTGGATCTAAATATGGGCCCAGTAATGGCATCCTGCCCCCATGCCAGCAAAGAGAACCCTGTCATCTCCTGACCAGTTGACCCTTTACTGTTTACAGGCTGTGAGCTCCAGAAGCAGTCATTTGAAGCTGCTGATTCATTCACTATAAAGGCCTGCTCCTGGTTTCCTGGGCCTGATGTGCATTTGCATGACTTGCACGGGACTCCACTCCACTCTCACCCTTGTCATGCACGGGACTCCACTCCACTCTCACCCTTGGGCTATGATAGAGTTTCCCTGTCAAACTTTTAAGTTTTCTTAGGCTGGCAAATTGTCCCGCCCCATTCTTTTGTGGGCCCTGCCACTCCAGGATTTGCTTTAGGGCATTATTTAAAGGTCTTTGGAGGGGGTTAGAGAAGCACTCATGCAATTGCCTGCCTTCTCTCTGCTATCTTGGATCCATTCCCAATAAATTTTAAAAAGAAAGAAAACTGAGAGGGCAAAGCCCTTAAGTATAAAAATATATGCTTTTTTTTCACCACTTAAACAGTGATAAAACTCTGTTTCTAAATATTTACTTTGCCTTATTCCTATCTATAGCTTTCCCTAAACTGTTGATTTTAGCTTGCTCCCAGCTGTTAAATTAAGCTCCAAGTGTTAAATACCACATTAACACTATCTTGCTGTTTACTGGGAGTAATAAGTTCCTGACCTGGTCTTTTATGTTCCTTGGTCTAATTAATCTTTTCTTTTTTCGATAACCAGTCTGTATTTGATCACTTCCAAGTTCTTTAGATAATCAGTTGGAATTGTCTTTTATATTAGTGAAATGAAATATAACTGTATGCTCCTAAGTTGATTCCAGTTCTTAATAAATCTTACTTTCTATTTTAGACATTTGTAGCAATTTATAATGAGACTTCTTAAAGAAACTTGACCATTTTGGAAAAAAAAACAAAAAAAAACAGATTAGATAGATTTGACTTAATCTGTTGCTCTAAATATAAATAAGATTAAAATAGATATTTTTACATGCATCATCAGTTTAATTTTCATGCCTTCTTTATAATACTGGTAAGAGATTCTCCAATTTAATGATTCAGTATAAGCTGAAAGTTATAAAACACATCTGCCTCAAGAAGAGTAATTTTAGGCATTTTTAAGAGTTGGTAGAAACCTTCCATATGAGTCTTCTCCTGGTATCTTCCTCCTCCAATTAAAAGGGACTCACAATCAAAGTTCCCTTCTCTCTGCCCCGGTTCTGCTCTGTGCATTCCTATCTACAGGCATACTGACTCCCTTACTCAAATCTAAGCTCCTTGAAGACAACAATTCATTTTCTTCTCTGTAATGTCTCCTACCCATGCCTGACACTTAATAGACATTGACTAAATACTTACTAATTGGCTGAATCCTACCCATACTAGGTAAAGAATCTCCATTATAACATACCCAATATGTGATCATTCCACCTTTGATTAAAGAATACCAGAAAAAAGGAAATTTACTGCTATTCAAGACAGCACATTCTGCTTTTGCATAGGATTAAATATTAGGAATCTTTCTTTTTTCTGTATCAAGCCTAAATTTGCCTCCTTGCAACCTTCACTCGTTGGTTCAGATTCTGCCCTTGAAAACAAACAATCACTAATTAATAACTAATCACTAATCACTCTTTCAGATCATTGCTGTTGTTTATTTTGCTCTTCAAAGGCATGGATTAACCTATTCTGCATGCTCTCTCTCTTCTCCCTCAAGATTTCTCTGGTTCCTTCAACTGATACTCATATAAAGACATAAACTCATGATCATTCTCAAACTGTCATTTCCTCCACTGAACAGTCTCTAACATCCAAAAAATGCCCTTTCTAACATGTGGCCTCCAGAAGTGAAACTAATGTTCCATATCTGATCTCATCAAGAAAGAATCCAGAAAAGCTATCAACTAATTCTCTTTTCAAACTAAGTAGCTCTCAATATGGTCAAAGTTCATATTTATTTTCTTATCTACCATATCACACTATTGGATCATAATGACTTTGTGGTCCACTAGGAATGAAGAATCTTAACACATCCTTTCTCCACCTTCTTCAAGTTTTGTTTTTTTATTTTGTTTTGTTTTGTTTTGTAGATTTCCTGGGTATCAGTACAGCACCTACATGGAGGAACCAAGATGGCTGAATATTTCGGAACTTGCCTGAACTCTCAAATTCACCTCAAAACAACTATAAAATTGTGACTTAATATGAATTTTGGAGAGGCAGAACCAACAACAAGATGGAGTAAGACAATTTTCCAAAGAATGTAGAAGGTAATCAGGAAAGGTTTGTGTCACTCAGGTAAAAGGAAAGTGCAGCCTCCAATCAAGCCAGCTGCAGGCTATATCCCAGCATGTCAGCCAAAGAGAGCCCTGTTTGCAGGTCAAAAGAAAGGTCCTGCTGCCCCAGGACATCAGATCTATGACCTACCCAGGGTTAACCAGCCAGCACCAGAACCAAGCCTTCAGGCCAAGAATCCTGGGACAGTGCTCCTCCACCCCAAGAGCAGAGCCCAAATTTGAAAGTTACAAAGTTGACTGCAAAAGAATAAGAAATAAAAAAGAACCTGACTATAAAAAGTTACTATACTTATTAAAAGAATATCAGAACACAAACTCAGAAGAGGACAGCAATGTTTAAATGTCTACATGTGAAGCCTCAAAAAAATAAAATGTAAATTCTGTAGAGGCAGAGCCAAGATGGTGGAGAAAAGGCAGGCAGTTTCCTGAGTTCTCCCCAATTTCCCTAAAAATAACTTTAAATCATGCCTCAAAACAAATTCTAAAATGGCAGAACTCACAAAATATAGGGGTGAAACATTGTCCAGCTCAAGATAAATTAGAAGAACTATGGGAAAGATCTGTCTCACATGGGTAAGAGGGGAAGGGAGTGAAGTCCAACAAAGGGTGTGTCCAGGAAAGCCAGTGGGAGGCTCCTACCCCCAGCACAGATCAGTAACTGAGGCCCCACATCTGAGCTCAACAGGCCAGCAGCACAGTAAGTCAGCTATGAGGCCTCCAAGTCCAATGCAGCAGACTAGTAGTCATGAATATCTCTAAAGCTATTCAGAAATATTTTGAGGGTTGATATAATAAGCAAAATATCACCAGAAGATAAGAGGATTCTAGTGTTCCTCATCTGTAAGGTTGAACCTTATGCAATATTTCTTCCCCTTAAGTGAATGTTTCTTTTTCTTTTTGCCTTATTTGAGTTTAATAATTAGATGGTCATTAAATAAAGGTTATTCTCATAGTTTATAAAATTTTCTATGAATTTAAAATAAATATGAGATATTTATTTTAAGGAGAGTGCCTTCAAGACATTTTGTTCTACAAAGTGATATGTTCTTTGTCATCCAACAATTATCTGAGTCAATAAAATGAAGGTAAAAATATGTTATACTGTAGAAAAAAAAAACTTTTGCCAAAAACAAAGCCTTAACATAGTTTTATCAAGAGGTGTCTTGGATTGACATGTAGTCCATGCTGATAAAGGTTTTAAAAATAAGACAAAGCAGACATAAATCAGTCTGGCTAATAACTATTTTAAAATATCATCATGAGTTTCCATTTCCATAAAATATGCATGACATAATGGTCTTCCTATCATTGATAAGTTTTTCCATACAGTTAATAATCTGATTCTCAGTCTCTTTTGTCCATTCCTTCACTTTCTCCCTATCTTTGCTTGAGATACATCTGGTTAAAATAATATGTCCATCTTCCCTGTCTATTGGACTATATTTATAGCACAACATATGAATGACAATTCATATTCAAGATAAAAATTATATCACAGAAATTGAATAATTGCCTATTTTCTCTGTGAAATTTTTATATTCAGGTCCCAAAGATAATACAGACATGCTTTGAAAAGAATTCTGTATCCACAAAACAGACGACTTGAAAAAAGCTCTCTAAATTCCAGGACACTACCAGCCAAACCCTTTCATGAAGGTAGTGACGAGGAAACCAAATGAATAATTATAAAGAAATGCATGCCTGGAACAACAGAATTATATTTGGAGACAAGAATATACGATAGAACAATTAAAAGTGGGACTTTCCTCTAAAAAGACATGAATTATAAAGCCAGAGAAGATAGTAAGATATTCACAATATCTTGAAGAAACAATAAGAAGCACACAAAAATGTAAGTAAAAATGATGATAGGTACAGGAAAACAATGAGTGAAAACTGAATAAAATAGTAAGCATGTTTTCAAGTTAAATGAGTAGACCAAGGATAATAAAATAATGTCTTTTTAATAGCTTTGTCTAAAAATTAAAACATATAAAATATGTGTAAAATAAATACATTTAAGGCATCACAATATACCTGTGTAATACAATTGTAAGCATACAAACCTTCTTTAGTGATTTTTAATATGTGCCTTCTAACTTTCTATTAATATTAAACCACTGTAGGAAGTATATCATAAGTATAAGCCCCCAGTTCAGCTAGGTCACAAGTTTAGTATGCCAGAAGCAGTTTAAAACCCAGGAGAGAAAATTAGGGAAGAGCTGGAACATTTGGCCTTGCCTCGAGAATATACCAGGATGGGGAACTTCCATCCTAGAGGTCACATGTGACCTTCTAGGACTTTGGGTATAGTCTTTTGAGGGAATCCATGTTTTACAGAATAAATCCTTTTGGATTCAGTCAAAGGGCCACACTTGAGGACCTAGAGGGCAACATGTGGCCTCAAGGTCGCAGGTTCCCCACCCCTGGAATATTGTTGATTCCTTTACATTCCATCCTGTGGCCAGATTTAGCCTTTTATCAAATTTTCATTAATAGTATTAATGATGCAGAATTGCCATGTAAAACTTGTTTATGACTTTCTCTGTGAGAAGCTGTGAGTATATAAATACTTAAAAAATATATACTGAGTGTTAATCATCATACTCAGGGGTTTCAGAGAACTGAATCATTCTCCTTGACTCATCTTTAAGAGAAGCAAGGACATTTCCTGGGCTGGGGTATTTGTGAACACATTCACAATTTTTTGAAAATGAATGACTAAGTAAGTCTCAGCAATGGGCCTGTTGATTCCGGTCAATGTCTATATTGGTATGAATGAAAACAAATTTGAAAAACTCAAGAATAGCAATCAATACAATGACCAATCACAGTGGCAGAAGACTGGTTACCAATCATATTTCTCTGCAGAGAAGATAGACTAAAAATAAAAAAATAAAAATAATTTTTTCATAGATAATAGATTGCAGTTTTTTTCTTTACTACAGTTATTTGCTGGATGAGGTCTTTTTTGAAGTGAAGAGATGAAGGATGGAGAGGAACAGTCAGAGACTGCACTGCAAAGAAAAGAAAAGTGCATAAAAATACACAAAAGATAAAAAAGAAAGCACTATGATGTTTGTACTATCATTAAATTCAATATACTTTAAAATTTAAAAAGTATATTAAAATTTGTTTCAAATATAATTCTGCTTTTCTGTTAAGTGTTTTGACATTTGTCAAATTAATTCATAATGAAACAAAGAACATTTGCAAAATAAAAAAAATTAATAGTAACTATAGAAGGTAATAGGAAAACTGATATATGAGATACTTAAAGTACTAATTTTAATAAGTGAAAAAATGATAATTAAAGCCACCTGCTTTGCAAGTTATCATTCTCCTTCCTGATGTTGTTTTAGATGGGTATTGGTGATTTTTCTTTTTTGAAACTCATAAAATAATGTGCTGACAACATTATCTATGCTGTATTGTATTTTTATTTAATTTTGTTAAACATTTCCCCAATACATTTCTATCTGGTTTGGGTCAGTCAGGAGTTTTGTAGACCAAAATATCTTTATCTACAAAAAAAAAAAAAAAAAAAAAATCCACTGTGACCTAATTGAAGACAGTGAATTACAACTTCCATAAAGCCTCAGAGTAGGTGAAATATATAATTCATAGCCATTTGATTCTCCACTTCTGTCAAATCTCTGTAGCTATAAAAAAAAGATGATAATTATCCACCTCTGAGAATTCCTTGAGGAAGATATAACGCTGCTTTTGTTCAAACAACTTGGGTAGTATTAATGTTAAAAAGTGATTTTTTTTATTAAACCTGAATGGTGCTCAATAAAATACAATAATACTGCTATAATGTATATTTATGCATAACATATATTCTATGGGTCAAATCATGTGCCCTCTTGGGTAAGTGATATATGCCTCTTAGCTTAACAGGGAAGGTCTAAGAAGTGAGTGACGTAAATTCTCTGATATCAGCACCAGGGTGGAGTTCTACTACTTCTGTAAATAACTAATCCCCAAACTTCAATCCTAAAATCTGTTTGAATGTCAACAGTTATTCCAAAGAAATCTTAGAAGATTCTTTAGAAAGAGGAACAATAAGCATTTTTTTAATTTAATCATGATTAACAATGTTGCCATAATTTCTACCCATGAATTTCTATTTATAACCAAAATAAGTGACCATGTTTGAAACTAACTAGCCCATCTGTAGAAATGATCAAACAACAGGCTACGTAAAAGAGTATGAAGTCAGTGAGAAAGAATTTCCTAGATGAGGATCTTTTCTTTGTAGTTCGCAGAATCTCTGATTGGAATGGACCTCAGGGGGCCAGCTAGTGCAGCCTGTGCCCAACCAAGAATTCCCTCTCCATTACAATCGACAAGTGCTCAGCCTGTCTCTGCTCACAGACCTCCAGTCATATAGAAGCCACTACCTCTTGAGGCCACCTATTCGTCTTTTACACAGCTCTCATTGTTCAGAGGTTTTCCCCTTACATCAAGCTTAAATTTGCTTCTCTCAAAATCTGTCTTTTTGTCTTAGTTCTCCTCTCTGGGGCCATGTAGAGCAAGTCTAATGCCTCTTACAGAAAATAGATCTTCAAGAAATTGAGGCTTTCATATAAAGCCTTAGAACCCAACTATTACTCAAACTGAAAGATACTGCAGTGAATTAGACTGACATAGAAATTACAATTATTAAATAATGATAAATTTAAATATTTACAAATGCATATAAGTTCTATGATCTTTTTTGTCCCTTTAAAAATCAAAGATAAGCTAGGGTCAATACATTTCCACTTTTGGCTGAGAAGCCAATTTATTTACTGTTCAGTAACTTACAGTTTCAGCGTTCTAAATGACACCCCAGTGGCCTTAAGCAGACAAAGAATCAGTTAATCCCAGTGGGTGGAAAGTTTATACATTGAGTGAATTTGCCTTATCATGTGATTTTTAAAAAAATCCTACTTAAGAGGAAGGTACATATCCCTTCTACCATGTGAAAATAA
Source organism: Bettongia penicillata ogilbyi (assembly GCA_023548195.1). Taxonomy (NCBI): domain Eukaryota; kingdom Metazoa; phylum Chordata; class Mammalia; order Diprotodontia; family Potoroidae; genus Bettongia; species Bettongia penicillata. Next base: position 97,633 of record JAJHZJ010000037.1, read on the forward strand.
TACAAGCCAACAGATGCACCAACTATAAAACTATTTCTGATCAAGGATTTATGTACTTACATAAGGAACCAGCAGTCTGGACTCACAGGGCTTTTTGTGGGTATTTAAATGATTGAACAATGATTTGAAACAATTGAAGAACAGAAAAAAGGACTGAATATTTCATAGAAAACATCAAAGTGTCCTAGGGTTATAAAGTTGTGGCAGTACTCTTTGTCTTGGATCAAAACAAGAGAGTTCTAACAGAATGGAAGATCCAGGGAAGCAGTTATTTTGTCTTTGTACCTTGCATGGTGCCTTGCACAAAGTAATGTTGAATAAATGCTTTTTTAATAGACAGACAGACGATAGATAGATAGATAGATAGATAGATAGATAGATAGATAGATAGATAGATAGATAGATAGATAGATGTTGTTCAATTGCTTTTCAATCATCTCAGACTCTTCATGATGCCATTTAGGGTTTTCTTGGCAAGGATACTGTACTCATTTGCCATTCCTTCTGCAGCTCATTTAACAGATGAGAAAATTGAAGCAAACAGGGTTAAGTGACTTACCCAGAGTTACATAGCTGGTATATGTCTAAGATCATATGTTAGACTACTTCCCCCTATAAGTGATTTAGGAGCTGGCACTGTGGTTGACTAAGAGTCTTCTAACTGTCTGATAACCCAGAAGTGATGTTGCATACAAAATGTATGAAAACATGGTGCATATACTTCTCTTCCCTGGTAAATTTTGAGTGAGGAGACTTCTGTGAGTCACAAAGTAGGTGGAAGGGTTGCCTCATCTACTTATCTAGTCTCCAAATTTCCATGAATCCTGGAGTCTCTATTACTTTTGTCTATTACTTTCTTCATCTTAGATCAATGAATAGGCTGGGATGGGAGCAGACAGAAAACTGGTAAACCTGGGAGATAGATCCAAGCCATTTAAGGGTTGAGTGACCCCAGAATTCTGGAGTCAATAGTAGCAGCAGTCACCTGCTCTGGGGCAGCAGCGGAGTCACCTGCTCTCCTCAGCTCAACAATGGATTGACAAGTGAGAAACTATGCTCAGTAAGGATCCAGCTGCCTTGGAGCAACACTTTCCTTGCTTACATTACACTAAGAGATGAACTTTATAGGGACACCAAGAAGAGAGTAAAGAACTTTTGAGGCCAAAAATCACAAGCTATCCTTCAGTCTCATGCGTTCTCTACTTATGTGCCAGATCATCTTTGTACTTTGAATGTGAACCCATTCACCTCAGGAACAATATACGTACCACCTACCCTAATTGGGGAGACATTTATGTAACTTCTATTCTCACTATATAGTAAATTAGTAAAATAGTAAATTATTAGGTAAATTATTTTAAAAGCTAATTTATGTCAACTAATTGATCAGTATTGAAGGAGGGCATCACACTGAATGGAGGTTGGTAAGTGGCAGTACTAGTATGTTCCGACTCCTCAGGGTCACCTTATGATAGAACCCTAAAGGGAGAAGTGGTCAGCAGCCCTCTAGGAACTCAACCAGCCAATTCAAGGGTAGACTGGGGGAATGAGGCCAGAGTGAGCGCTACAGCTGCATCACTTTCCAATTCGGAACCATAAAACTAAATCACCTGTTTTATTGAGTTGAGTATAATTTGGAATGGTAGATAAAAGAAGTAGCATTTAATTAGAAAGAGAAAGAGATTTATAACTGTTACTATTATGAACCTTATCATCTCACTCTACATCACTTCTATATCTCCTTGTATTTTTCAGTGAATTAACTAGTTAGATAGATAGATTCTATTATAAATTGACCTATTTTATTCAGTCATCTCTGATTATTTTTTTTTTTACTATTACAATACATTATGAATGTTTTTATATGCATAAGTCCTTTTCCCACAGTATTTAAAAGAAGAAATTCTGCAAAGAATGACTGGATCAATTTTGTTTTTACTTAGGGTACATTTTGATATTACTTTCCATTAACTTTATAACAGTTTACAATTGCCCTAACAAAATATAGTCATATCTATATCTTCAACCAAAAGCTTAAATTTAATTTTATCATTTCTATTTTTGCTCAGTGTTCATAAGATGATATCTTCACCTATTTTCTACTCATTTGATTATGAGGAAGTTTGATCATCATTTTCCATGCTTCCTGTATTAACAGTTTGTATTTCCTCTGAAAGTAATCTGTCCAAAGGAGGTCCGAGATAGAATGAGCATTCCCATATATATCAAAATATTCACAGCAATACCTTTTGTAATAGCAAATAACTAGAAACAAAATAGATATACATTGATTGGAAAATAAACAAATTATAATTCATATACAGATGAGAGAATTTCTGCAATTCAAAAAGCAATCAATGTCAAGATTTTAGGGAATCATGAGAAGACACGAACAAATACGAAACGAAGCAAATGGGATTAAGAAAACAATATATAGAACTATAATGAGTAGTATACTGGAGCCAGATAAACTGACTTGCAAAAACTGATTTTGTTTGTTTGTTTTTAATGTGAGCATTTAAACCTCAGAAATCAGTAATGTTTACAAATCAGGAATCGATTTATTGTTTCGATGATTGTCTAGACTTAAGAAAATGTTAGTAATTTATATTAAAGTTGTTAAACATTTACCAGCATGCCCCTGACTACAACAACGTAAGTAAAAGAACCAATGAAAAATGAAATTGAAAGTTGTGTAATCAGAGGGATTTAGGGATGAGAAAATGATCTTTTACCCTTGTTGCAGAGATGTGTTTATGGGAGTGGGTAACTAGGGAAGGGAGGTCCTTGTGTCAAATATTGCATACTGTCAGATATAATTGATGTCTAAGTTGGATGAACCATTTTTTTCTTCCTGCTTCCTTTTCTGTCTTCATTCCTGATGTCGTTCCTGTCTTGTTTATTCATTCTTGTTCTTCTCTTCCTCCTCCCCCTACTCTTCCTTCACGTATTGCTCAGTGGGTAGAGATAGAGAAAGATGTATTTAGAAAGGAAGATACCATAGAGAACAAAAGATGTCAATAAAGTGTCAAAGTGAAAAAAAAAAGGAGAAGGTTTTCCTGTAATGTCCTTTGGACATTATCCCATTGAACAGTGTGAAGTAACTGGCAATTATTAAATCTACATTTTAAAAGCACACTCAAATTAATTTAAAAAATGGATTTTTATTAAAAAATGGACAAATCCCAATTTGGGCAAAACAACTTGAAAAACAGACTATTGTTTATGTGCTAATAAATCTGATACAAAATATAGTAGATGATTAAAAATATGCAAAAGAATAAAACTCAGAAAATTATATATATATTAAATAGACCAATATTTAGAAGAGGAGATGAAAAAAATCATTCTGAATCTACCTTGCAAAAAGGCACTATACCTAACCAGAATCACAAGTTAATTTAACCAGTCTTTTAAATAAGGATTAGTTCCTTCTCTCTCTATAGATAGATCAATAGATAGATATAGATATAGATAGATACAGATATACAGAGATATAGATATAGAAATACACATGTATATGTAAAACATCACTATTTTCTTGATGCTTGACATAAGCCTCTGCCTGACATAGCATCTGTTATTTTAAATCATTTTCTCTTAAATCAGGTCAATTCAACAATTCAACAAGAATGTATTAATTCAGGCATTATTAAATAAATAATTTTAGTTCCCATTATAACTCTAATCCATGGTAACATTATTTATGATGAATTTTGTTGCATTAGTGTCTATATAATAGATAAAAATCTCTGTTTCTATCTTCTCTGTGACATAGAACATAATTATTTTGAGTATATATTCAATACTCAATCTATAATTTTTTAAGCAATTTATTTTTCTTGACTTGACAAGTGCAAATCCTTCAATATAATTACTTTTTGGCTAAGAAGTTTGCCAGATATACTTCTTGGAGGCATTATTTGTCTCTAAAATCTTATAGAACTCTAAATAGTTAACAAATGCCCATCTCCTTCAGTAGCTTTGGGGAGCAGATAATTCTCTGAGAATAGACCATTTCTCTGATCATCCCTAGTCTTCTCTGAGAAGTACACTAGGAATCTATCTGATGTTTTTGTTTCTTTTATTTCTTCTTTCATTGAGATTGCAGGATTTTTTTAGATTATCATTTAATGTTGGCTTTCACTAGGATGTGTTTTGGCTAGTTAAAACTTTGTTATTACCTTTTTTTACTCGTGTATTCTTGCTTATTTATGTTAATTTTGGAAAATTTATCAAGATTTATTGAAACAAATTGTCTTTGATATGTTTAGATTCTTTCCCCACAAAATGGAATTGGTCCTTTGATGAAGTCTTATAATTCTATGTGTTAATAAGAATTATTATATTAGAGTTCTAATATTTTACAATAGCTTTTAAAAATTTGACTAAATCAAATGAAAATAATTAAGAAGTAAATGCCTTATTGACATGCTACAAAATGAAACAAATAACAATGCGAATCAATTGCTTTTTTCATTGTTACTCATGAGAACCAGATTCATTAGAGAGATATTTTTATTAGATATGTTCTTGGTGTGAATATTTACTGAATTCTGTACTTTTCAGAGTACAATTATTGACCTCATCTAGATAGAGAAGTTGATAGATAGATAGATAGATAGATAGATAGATAGATAGATGATAGATATGCATATATATATACATTTTTTGATAGACTCTGTGCTAAGCAAACCCTAGAAATATAAATACTAGAAAAGAAACAAGTATCTACTCTTAATGAGTTTAAATTCTAATGGGGAAGACAAAACATAAAGGGGAGTTGAAAGGCAGTTGCCGGAGGCTAACGGTACCCATGCTGGGCTAAGGCTGCCAGTGAAGAAGTAGAATAACCCATGAAGTAAATGGGAAAGGGAATGAAGTGAGCATGACTGGGGTCCCTCATGTAATGTTCTTGGCAACCAGAGAGACTCACCAGTCAGCTGTGCAGAACCCAGATCAAAGAAGTTTGGAGCTTTTTAATTCCATTATAAAGTATCAAACAATCTATAAAATAAAAGGTGCAGAAAACAAATCACATAATGCAACCGTAAAAGAAAAAATTCATGTAATATATCCTCTTGATTTGCATAATAATAATTGGAACTTATATAGCACTTCAGATTTTTCAAAGCACTTTGCATACATTAGCTCAGTGGAGCCTGAAAGCAACACTGTAGAAGTTACATATTACTGGCACTAGTATTATCTTTAATTAAGAGATGAGGCAGGTGAGGCTCAGAGAGTGGCCTGTGGAGATAGAGTAGGAAATAATGGGGGATAGGTTTGAATATGGATCCTTTTGATTTGAAGTCAAAAAAAGATATGCACTGAGCCACAGTGTTTTTCATTTCTAGAATATAAATAGAATTATAGAATGTTTCAGCCAATAAAGTGAACCCAAAATTAATAGCTGTCACATTTTGTTTTGTTTTTGACAGGTACAACTTGTTTTTCAAAAATGATAGATGACATTAATATTTTAAAAGTATTTACCTTCACAAAGCTTTTTTTAAAAAAATATTGTTGCTGTTAATTCTAGAAATATTTCAATTTGGTAATTACTATTTTTTTTTCTAACTGTTAGAATGTAATCCAGGATAAGTTTGCCTCTGAGCTTCAAATCTTTTAAAAAATGTCAAAAAACATTGCTTGGTACTTTTTATGTCATCTTAGGACATTTTTCATCTAAATATGCATTGTATTATTTTTTATTATTTACATTAGTCATCATTAATGTAAGCATGATGTTTCCATGATGAACAGTATAAAAATAAACAGATATGGGTATTTCTCTGTACATTCTGTAGAAAAAAAGGATGTCAGTTCTCATGCTTTTCTGCATCTTTCTAACTGCAGTTATAAGTGGAAGATGTTTTAGGTCATTTAGAAATGGGTTAGACAGTACTTATCTATAACCTTAAGAAGATAGGATAAATATTTGGAAATAAACTTATTTGAAATGTGAAGGATAGCTGATATTAAATAAATATATAACATATTCATATTTTTAAAAACAATCACTTTTTCCTTCTTGTAAAGTTTATTCTGGGTAATTTTAGGAAAAGAGATGTACACCATTTGTTTGTATAATGGAATTCAGTAAAATATCTTTTCTCCATTATTTATTATAAATGATTAATTTCATTAATTTTAGACATATATTAAAACATTTATTTCTGATCAATTAAATCATTTACAATTGTAGTCAGTTGATTTAGTTTTATTTCATAACCATTGGAGGAATCTTTGGCTCAGATAACATTTAATTGGATTCATCCAAACACAAAGATGAAGAGAAAAATTGTTATGGGTAATTTTATTGGTGTAATGAACTATCAGGAAAAAAAGGCTTATTTCAATTTTATAGGTCATAGTCTTTGCTATTTAGAATATTAGAGAGTTGCCTATATAACAAGAGGTTAAGTAACTTGCCCATGGTCACACAGTCATTATGAATCATACTCAGAGCTTAAATTCAGGCCTTCTTAAATGGCAAAACCCTCTCCATTCACTGTGGACATTTTCAACCAACAAGAGTTGAATTAAATATAGGAACTGTGACCTTTCTGTTTTTCTTCAGAAACTAAGAATAATAATGCAATTATTATGAATCACCCTATATAGACCTTATCTATAGACCCCCAAACTGATCACTATACAATTTGTTTTGGGTATGGAAGGGAGAGGTAGATTTGTTTACTTGTAGTGATTGTGTGTGCGTGAATATATTTCTGAGAAGGGAGTCAGGGTTGTGTTGAGGTATTGACCAATTCTTGAATACTTCATTAAATTTGGTTGTCATTTGAATCTTGTTGGAGCATAACTAAATTGCCATTTGTCAACGGACTGATTGCTACGGCAATATATCAGAAATCAAACTAACTTTAAACAGGTTTATGCATCCCTTTACATTCAATCAGATACACACAAACACACACACACACTCACACACACAACACATGCACTGCTACCTCATTTATTGTATTTGTAAAGTAATATCAAGGGTAAAAGGTTCACTGACTTAACCCTTTCAAATCCTCAGAAAACCACGTAGTACAGTGATGGAGCAGGTACTGAATTAAATATCTTCCCAGTGGATTGTCAGAATTAATGCATTCCTAAATCATTGATTGCTACCAGGGACTCATTTAGATCTAGACAACCTTCTGATTGTACTTGAGATTAAAACTTCAATTACACAATATCACTGTTTCCCAAAGAGCCTCAAATTTTATGTTGTTTTACATCTACAAGAAAGGTCGTTGGGGTTGTTTCAAGGAAATTGTATGAGTTCATCCCAGTCAAACTATTAATCTTGCTTTTTTGAAGCCTTGATTCTGGAAAGCTACTAGCTCAGGGGAGGTAAGCAAAGACTGATTCAAATGCAAATACTTCTACTTAAGCAGATAAGCTCTTCTGCTTAAAAAAAAATGATAAATGAGTTTTCAGGGAATGGTGACTGTCTATCAGCTTGAGGTGAGTCAATCAGGCAGCAGCTAAGCTATTGAACTAAGGATCTGCATTAATATTAGGCAAATGTCAACATGCACACCAAGGAACAAAGAAAAACAAAAATAGATCTTAATGGACCATTAATAGAAATAATAGAAATATTTAAACTTTTCACATCTAAGCTGTCCCTATTTAGCTCATCCTACATTTCCATATTTCATTTTTTTATAATACCTACAAGCCATTATCCTTTAAATTCATATGCTCAGATATTCAAGGGAATCATTACAAAAGTTAAGTAAAGTGCCAATATGGAATCAGAAATTCTGCTACTATGTATAATCCTCTCTTCCTTCTGAGCCTCCTCCTAAGCTTAAAATATGCCCTCCGTAAATCAATTTCATTTTGAAATAGTGGATTAATCTGTTAAAACAATACATGTAAGGTGTTTAATAATCATACAATGCTAAATAAATGTCAAATGCTATTGTTACATGATGTGAAACATTTCATTTGTGACACCATGACTGACTCAAAACAAATGGACCTTGTCCTGCAAAAAGATAAAGGGATTAAAAAGGGGGGAAGGAGGATAGCTGAGTATTGCACTTATAACCACAAGACTGAAAAGTTCTCCTTTGGATAAGCTAGATGGAGGACAACTGGAAGGCCATGGAACAGAATCCCACTGGGTGAGAAGGAAAGGGTAGTTTGCTTTTTATGGTTGTAGGAGTACTCATACTCAAGAGTTCCTACTCAGGTACATCAGAATGCTGAAGTAAGATTGTAGCTCATGAAATAATAATGAAATGGTGATATACACACACAAAAATGTAGGTATGTATGTATGCCCATATAGACATACATATACATATATACATATGAAATGATGAATGAATGAATGGATATGGATATCCCTAAATAATTTTGAAAGCTCAACCCATAAATTACCCTAGAATTAAATTACCACAGATCAAAATCTTTCCCACAGTTTTATGGATATAACACTGATTCATAAAAAAAAAAAAATTAAGAACATTATACTCTCTAAGTTAAACTAAAAAAAAACCATTTCATTATATATAAAGGCTTGCTGAAAAATGCTAAATCATATAGGATCAGGATGAGGTACACACTATCCTTGTTTTCGTAGCTGCTGCTAGACTTTTATCAAAGATGTTTTCAGTGAGCTTAGAGAAGCCAAGCTTACATCCTAATACCTTGAGATTCACTAACAAAAGCAGCTATTTTATCCATATACATACATATATATATATATATACATAACAGTCTATATAATATTAAATATGAAAGAATATTGATGAGACAGTAAATTATAATGACTACTTATCTACACTACATGAAAAAATATGACATGACTAAATTGGGTAATTTAAAAATAAGTTAAAACAGTACAAATCATCATGCTACAGATATAGGCTTCAAAATATCCTTGAAAATTCAATAACTACACTAGTACACTAGTACTATACTGTAGTATCTAGTAGGAGTGCTATCCAAGATTGCCAGGATATAGCAATTATACAAAAACTTCAGAAAAAGGTTATAATAGATATTGCAATTTCAACTATTCATCATCTCCAGTCTCAGTGAAACACAAAAGTTAAAAACATAGGAATCCAACAGAAGAATTAAAAAATCATGCAAAAGTAGGATGAAGAAAATGTGACCCACACTGTGACTTTTTCACATTGACAATATTTTAAGAATGCTTTCCATCAACCTTAAGATGTGTTTGCTCCTGCCTCCATGCCAGACATAACTCATTTGAAGTTAATGGTTTTTATTGCGAAATAGAACATAACAAAGCATTGTTGAACCATATCACATCAAAGAAAAAGAAGAGGAGGACAAAGGAGAAGGACAGAGGAGGAGGAGGAGGAGGAAGAAAAGAAGAAGAAGAAGAAGGAGGAGGAGGAAGAGGAGGAGGAAGAAAAAGAAATATACATGATGATGAAAAGGAGATTCAGTAATGATGCTGCACTAAAGGGGGCAACAACTCACCTTTGCTTCCACACTTGCTGTGGTGTAAGTAGAAAGAACAATACGTAGATTAATATAGCAATGTGGACTTGGCAGGCCTATGGAGCACTGACTCCTAATAGGTTGGGCATTTATTTCATGCCCTAAGAGACAAGGTAACCACATCAATAGCTGAAACCACCCTAGTTTCTGGGGTTAGAGACGGAGTGGATAAACAGATTTAGAAGATGGTGTATTTGCCCCTTTGAGGAAAAACCAGCCCAGTACAAATGAAATAAATGATGCTCCCTATTACAAACCCTAATGCTCTTACTGAATTTTTTTTTAAAAAGTTTTATCTGCCCATTCCCTAGTCTACAGAGCGTGAAATACAAAAGTATTTTTTCTTTTCTATTCTAAACTAAACTATTCTAATAGTAGAATAGTTGCTTATCCCAGGATCATTCCTTTTTATCCTCCAACAACAAAGATTAGAATAATGAAATTAATAACATTAATAAAAAATAATATTGTCATGCAAACAGACCAGAAGAGGAAGATTATATTGGGCATTCTGTTCCACTAACACTTGAAAATGATTGCCATGCCAACATTAATATTTACTAATGATAAATGATTCTGCAGCAGTGACAAAAAGTAATATATAAGAAAAAAGAGAAAAAATAATGAGACAGAAGTCTGGTGAATGTCACACTTTGAATTGAGAGAACGTAGTGCTGCCCAGGTGATAGATGTGTTTCTCTCTTAGCAGACATATTTGGTAATATTATCATTAAAATTTAATTTAAAATTCCCCACATGTGATAGACCTCTGAGTGATTCTACCAGTGGAGGATTATCAAAATAAGAATTTTGAGGAGAAAACATCACCTTATAAAATGCTCTTCAAGGAACCATGAATAATGGGAATCAGCTAAGCTAATAATGAAAGCAGTCAAACCTGTTTGTATGTGTAGATTGTCACATTTCAAACAACATATTCACCAATGTGGGATGGACACCATTTTTAAAAATACTCCCATCAGCGTGGTTGCCATAATACATTTAAGAAAACCATGTATTTGTTGTTTCTTTTCTATGCCGTCACTTCTTGGGTTTTATGATAGATAAATGAACCCCGAGGATAGCATGTTTTTTCAAGTCACTGGCTTTCAAAATGTGCCTCATAGAACTCCAGAGTTCCAGGAAACATCCTCAGATGTTATTTGAAAGAATATATGGGTTGCTGAGAAACGTTCTAAATTTCCATCACTTCCATGATTTTTAGATGGGTCCTAGTATTAACGCAAGGTTTTGGTTTCTACAGTTTACAGCATTGTAAGAGGGTTTCAACAAAATATCATCCAGACTTCTCAGAAAGTGTGAATGTGACTGTTCTAAAATTGAAATGATAAAGTAATAATTAAAAAGAAATATTCTATTATTAAATTTAATGTTTATGCTTTAAAATCATTTTCCATTAATTCTTACAAAGATTTTTTTTTAATTTGTAAGAATTGCAATCATTCAAAGTTACTACTAGCCTAGTGAATATTAAAAGGGCAAATTATTAGAGAAATGATCTGTTCACCAACAATTTCCTTACTATACTGGAAGCAAACTGTCTCTTTTATGATCTAAAAGACTTTTATATCTTATATAATATCTTTCCCTTGAATAGCTACTGGGAGTGGTAAAACAAAAAATATTATCTATTCTTGGTCACACTTCCGTAAATTTGTTTTCAGTTTTCTGAACTTTACTGAAAATCTTCAATTCACAGTTGTTCTTTTTGGTTTTTTTCTAAAACAATATGACTACAGCATCAGGAAAATCATATTTTAGATTGCTTCGTGATGCTTATTTAAGAATTATTTAAACACTGATTATCCTTATACCAACAGGATCATCAAGCCTGTATCTTCCCAGATATCTTGGTTTAATAAGGGAAAAAGTGATTACACACTAATACAATGAATATGAACATGTATATAACACATATATGCATTGTGATGGTTCATGAAAAGATACTGACACAGTCGATTTGTAATTCACTGACACAGAGGAAGAAAACTGGCATACTAGAGTGCTGAACTTGGAATAAGGAAGACCTGATTCCAAATAGAGCCTCAAACTCTTATTAGCCCTGTCATCCTTGGTAAGTCACTTAACCTCTGTCTGCCTCAGTTTCCTTATGAAACAATATTATAATATCACCTATCTCTCAGAGTCATTGTGAGGATTAAATGTGATATTTGCAAGGTGCTTTTTAAGCCTTAAAGTACTACAGAAATACTAATGATGGTTGATGATGATGATGATGAACTCAAATATGAGAAGGCAGAATCTGAAGAGAACGTGGATTCAAATCCTAACAATAATACCATGTGACTTTGGGCTAGTCACTTAAACTTTCTGGGCCTTGCTTTCCTCATTTGCAAAATGTGCATTTTTGGACTAGACAGATGCTTAGGTCCATTACAACTATGACCCTCTGAAACTCCTTCAACTAACATTTCAGCATTTTATTGCAATTTATTGTCTTAAAAATTTTCCTAGGGAACTGAGAGATGAAGTAACCTGCCTAGAGTTTCACAAGTAGTATATGTCAGAGGTAGGATTTCATCCAAAGTCTTGCTTTGTCTTCTTGAGGCTAGTTTTCTATACACTATACCATTCTACTTCTACTTCTATATGAAAGTGATAGTATTTAATTTTGACAGGAGTACAATATATATATATATATATATGCATGCAAATATATATAAACATACATACAAATATACACATATTAATATGTGTGTATGTATCTGCATATGCAGATATACATATGGACATGTAGGTGGTGCAGTGGATAGAGCACCAGTGCAGGAGTCAGGAGGACCTGAGTTCAAATCTCACCTCAGACACTTGACGCTCACTAACTGTGTGACCTTGGGCAAGTCACTTAACCCCAATTGCCTCATCCTGGATCATCTCCAGTCATCCAGATGAATATTTTGTCAGTGGATTCAGATGGCTCTGGAGGAGAAGTGAGGCTGGTGACCTGCACAGCCCTCCCTCACTCAAAATAAAGTCAAGTGCAAGTCATGTCATCATTTCTCTGATGGCATGGTCTTTTTCAGAAACGAAGGACAAACACACATACATATACACATGCACGTATGTATATACAAATACACATATCAATATGTGTGTCCACATACACACACACACACATTTCACAGTGCCCCAATGATATTTGGATCATGGCACTAGTATAAGTAGCCCACCTTAGTTGCAATCACTTTTGCATAGGTTTATACTGTCAGGATGTAACACTCCTAAGAATCAACAATCTGTTTAAATTGTTGCCTACTATGTAGTACACAATTCCAGCCACTATCCCATTGGAATCATCTTTTTAATAAATGGGTAAAAAGTTCCCTCTATGCACATAGAAGAACAAGCTATCCATTCAAACTGGGCAAAGAGAATCTCCCTCTCCCTCTCTGCCTGATTGTCTCTCTGCCTGTCTCTCTCTCTCTCTCTCTCTCTCTCTCTCTCTCTCTCTCTCTCTCTCTCTCTCTCTCTCTCACACACACACACACACACACACACACACACACACACACACCTCTACCTCTCAACTGGTTTCTTCCCTACTGCTATCAAATAGACTAAAGTCTCCCCATTCTTAAAAAACCAAAACAAAACAAACAAAAAAAAACCAAAACCCTTCAATTGTGGCTACCATCTTTTCAGCTTTTACATGAGTTGCAGCTGTATCAGCTTAGCTCCTTAAAAGGTAGCTGAGCACTTCCAAGTCCTCTTCACTCAAATCCTAAGTCCTTTTCGAATCTATTTTCTAATTGCTCTTCATGCATAAGATTGCATCGCCATCTCTGCTATTGCACTATTTAACTTCCATGCTTGAATGTGCTCTCTGTTAATGTTAATTATTGAAGTTAATAAGCTTTGTTCATATTGTTCTCTTTTCTGTTCCTTAGAATCCATAGTTTCCTTAAAGGCTCAGCTGAAGGGCTACCTTCTCTAAGAAGCCTTTCCTTATGCCTTCAGCTTCTTCCTCAAAATTGCTCTATGTTGTATCTATATTACACATGCCTACACAATTTTGTCTGTGCATTGCTAGCCTAACCCACTGTCTGGAACATAGTAATTTCATAATAAACATCTGTTGATTGGTTGATTGATAAGCTTGATAGCACTGAAAAAAAAATTGATGAGAAAATAATGTGTCAACAAATGAAACAGTCAAAGTCACCGATGGCCTTCAGCTGCAATGAATTCCAGCAAACTCAGTTATGTAATCATACAAAACTATTTCTGATGGTGAATGAAAATGGTAATTCTTAAATGACTGTGATGGGGTGGTTGGAACTGGACCTCCAAACCCCCTAGGACCATGTCTCTGAAAGTAATGAAGAAAATTTTCCATTGTTGCAGGCCTGGCTCTGAAATTTCTTTATCAGAATAGACAGAGTGATACCTGGCCCAAGGATTTTTGTCCCTAGCTGGCCCAAGGTTTCTTCCTCCAGCCGGATTTCCAAAGTCCGTGCCTCTGAACAACTTTCTCAATGTCTTATATACTCACTACACCTTCCCATCCATAACTCTCTGAAGACACCTGGACCCTTAAATTTCCTGATTACTTTCCCTGGAATTCCTTTCCCATGTCTCTTTTCTATATAAGCTCGAAATTCACCCCCATTAAAGTGCAAGTTCCGCGAAAGGACTTGACCTACTTCTATTGGCCTTATAATAAACTGTCTCTTGACTGAAAGATGTCTTAAGTGTGTGAGTTTGTTCCAAGTGATTCTGCTTTGGCATTCTTGGGGTCCCAATACCCCTAACCACATTCCAAAACCTCATCAGCTGCCCTGGCAGCAAAATTCTTTTATAATTAAGTCACTTGTAGGGGCCCTGGCCAATCTTAGGATGATCCCAAACAAAGCTGATTTTAGCAAATAGCCCTAAAGCCTCCACTTTCAGGACCTTTGTTTCTTTTCTTAGTGGTAACTACTCCATCTGATTTGAAGACACACAGTAGGCTTAATTTTGTTTCATATGACAACCCTCCAAATTTTTGGAGATAGCTATTACGATATATAATATTTCTCCTAATACATTTCTAGCTTATCCTCTTAAACAGGACAATATAAGGACTAGCTGAGGACAGAAGTATCACAAAGGAGACCCAATACTACCCAGTGTGGCCCAAATTAAAATGCAATTGGAAAATATTTAATAAAGTAAATTAAAATACAATATGTGGTTTTCGAAATCAATATGTACCTGCTAGGCCCTGATATATGGATACCTTGTAGCCATGCACTTTGTCCAAGACAGACTTAGAGAGGACCTCTCTCTACATCTTTCCCACATGCCATCTCTCTCTTTGGTAGCTACACTTTTGTATTGAAATATAGTTCTTTGGGGGCATTGCAACAATAATATGGACTCTGAAGCCTGACTACCTTTTAATCAGAATAGAAATCTCCAATCATTTGTCTTCTTTGCAATCTGAAAGGGTGCTACCTTCCTTTGCATTTACTTTTAATCCTGGCATCTTTGCAGATATTAAAGTTTGTTCTTAATGATATTTTCATATTATTACCCACCTCTCTTTTTTCTTTTGACAAACTGAAATTAATCTTCTTTGCTTATAGAAGAATTACTAAAGACTTTTCAACCTGAACATGAACAATTTGAATACCATTAATATTTAAAAAGATAGTACAGTAGAGGCTTAGTCAACAAGGCTAGCTAGGACATAGGTCTTCTGGTGAACTGGATATTCTGTTTAACTGAAGGCCCTAAACAGCTTGATGCACTTTCTGCTCTCATTCTATACTATGTCTCTTTCTCCCACTCCTGCTAAGTGTCACCATTTCTCTGTTCATTACTTTCTCTATCTAAGGAAGATAGTTGGCATGGTGGATAGAGTATTATAGGGCCTGGAGTCCAGTAAGTTCATATAAATTCAAATTTGACATCAGACACTTATTTATCTTATGTGTGACCTTGGGCAAGTCACTTAGCCTTTATTGGTTTCAGTTTCTTCATTTGTAAAATGGAGATAATAATAGCACCTACCTCCCAGGGTTGTTGTGAGGATATCAAAGGAGATAATTCTGTAGTGCTTAGCTTAGTGCCTGGAATATAGAAAGTGCTACAGAGGTTATTGTTATCAACAATTATTATCATATTGTTATTTTTTGTTGTCCTATTCTTGTTATTGACTTCTTTCCTTTCCATCCCTGGTCTCTTGGCCTTAGCTGTCTATAAGGGTAATGCTTAATGTCCTTTGGTTGATTGTTGCCTAACAGAACATTTCAAACTTCCTACCAACTCTTAGAAGAACGAGAAATCCTGGACTTTAACTTAATGCCTTCTTAGTATGTCAGGGTCTCAAATGCAAGACCAAAAACCGAAGTTTTGCTAGAAATTAAATTCCGCCTAAATAATTTTCACAGTTTTGATAAATTTTCTTAAAAGCAGCTGCTGTATTTAAGGAATGAGCAGCAAACATTTGTGAATTGTTCCAGAATCTCTCATCTCTCTGTTAATTTGCTACCGAAAACCAAAACATTACTGGACTCTTAATTAGTCTTCACCGTTTATGTAACTACTTTAGCGTCTGAGGCAAGAGGCAAAAGACATGCCAAGTCTTCACTAGCTAAAGTTACATGATCAATTTCCATTCCCTCAAGACGAGTCTAATAGTACATAGGATTATCATTAAATACAGGCAGCTCCTTTATAAAACACAAGCTTGCAAAGGGAATCTAACTAAAATGGAGTAGATATGTCACAAGCCTATATATCTATATTGTTGGATTATATTTAGAGCAGTAGAGGTGTTTTTAACTATAAATGACATGTGGGATTAATTTTACATTGACTCAACTAATTGTTATTAAAGGTAAAATAAGTTAAGGCAAAGGACTATTATATAAATATATTTATTCTCGCAAGAGCCCTATTTGGTCAAGTTCCAATATGCTTGTTAGTTGAAACCTGCTTATCCTTTGCTAAATCTAAATCTACTTATGCCCCCTTTAAGAGATATAATAACTTACCTGCTATGGCATCAATTATCACTTTGCAATACTTAGTAGTACAAATAAGATCATTAAAAACTTCCATTCTTTTATGTAGTCTTATTTGTTGGCAATGACACAAATCTATATACTACTCCCTTTTTTTCTATTAATTGTATACAGTGTAGAAGAATTTTGAAAATTCTGATTGTACATAACCTCCTAAGATCATGGCACCATAGATTTAAAGCTAAAAAGGATCTTCTAGCTCATTTATTCCCTTTTAATATGAACATTTCTAATTTTAATTGATATCATGGATTAACTTCAAGAAGAAATTTAATTCATTTTATATATATATATATATATATATCTAAGAGTCAAATCATATGTAATTTTGTATATCACTAAAAGGAGTTCAGAATATTTCCATCAAAACAAGTAGGTAGTTTTTTTTGTTTGTTTTGTTAAATGAGAAAATTGATATGTAGGCACTGGTCTAACCACACACTTGTCCAAGGTTACATTACTAGTCAATAATAAAGCCAAGTCTCAAACAAAGATCTTCTGACTCCAAGTCCAGCAGTTTAATTAAACCTTGTCACTCAGAAACAGTAATGGTGTAGAAACAGCACTACCCAGCTCCCAGAAGAACATCGTTAAATTTCCAGCGTGAACATTTACACCTTGGAAATCAGTAAATTCTGCAAATCAGGGCTTTATTTATTGTTTACTGTGTGCTCTAGACCTGAGAAAGTGATGGGGAAAATGTTAATAATGTATAATAAATTTAAAGTATGTCACACTATAGGCTACAAATCTCAAGGTGGTATGAATGAAAGGAATACTAGAATTAGTGTTGTTGAGGACTCAAGTCTTGAACAAGTCAGTGATATTGTTACCAGCCATTTTTATACGTGCTTTCAGGGGCTTCCTCCCACTGCTGGAAACATGAGCTGATACCCATTCAATAAAAGTTACTTTTTGCTATTTCTTTGTGGCTATTTCTGTCTTTGCACTTTCAAGTTTCAAACTTCAATATTTCACGGGCTACAAAAAGCCTGAATCCAAATGCCAGCTATTTCTCTTTCTACCTGTGTATTTTTTGGCAAATCATTTAACAACTTTTGGCCTCATTCTCCTCATCTGAAAAATGAAGCAGAGGAACTCAATAACCTATACAGGTCCCTTACAGATAGTGTTTATAGATACTGCTATGAATTTCAAATTTTATAAGCATGTCTTATATACCTTGTCTAAGTCACTGATAAAAATAACGAACGGCACTGTGTCAGCCAAGAAAGAGATCTTACAGGTTAACAATGAACCACCTAAGATAACCAAGTCTGGCATTCAAACATTCTTAATGTAGCTAGTAATGTTATCATCAACCTCATACTGCTCTACTTTTTCCTGAAGAATGTCACATAATGATTTATCAAATACTTGGCTAAAATCTGGTTAAACTATTTGTACAATACTTTCCTGATTTAGAATTATTTAAACTCTGTCAAAAAAGGAAATATCATTCTGATACAATAAGTTCTTGATGAAGGCTTCTTGGTTCATGATGATCACTATTTCTTTTTCTGTTTGTTCAGTATTTCTCTGTAATAATCATAAGTGGTCCATCATTATTCTTAGGGTAAATTACTTGCTCCTTTATTTGACATTGAGAGAAATTCACAATCTGACATCAATCTATCTTCCATGTTGATAACAAAATATTTCCTTCAATTGACTTAGTGCTTCAGTCATATTGGCATAAAATAGTCCTATCCTATATCCTACCTCCAGGCCTTTAAATACCTGAAAGATTTCCCCTCATCCCCTCTACCTCTTGGAAACTAGATTTCCTCCTGGATAGTCTTTCTTCTCTTTTCTTCAGGAACATTGTTCTTTCTTAGTTGTTTTCCTAGCTGTGTAATTTGTCCTTCTGGGTCTCCTTTGCTGGATTATTGTTCAAATCCTGATGCCTAGGCATGAGTGTTCTTTAGGATTCCATCCTGCTCTCTCTTCTCCTGCTGCATTCTCTCCCTTAGTAATTCCATAAGCTTCCATTGGTTCGAGAATAATTTCTAACTATGATTGCCAAATCTATCTATTCCGCTTGAGTATCACTTCTTAACAAGTCACACATCACCAACTTCCTGTTGAGTATCTCCTCTTAAATATCAATATGCCAATATAGTGTTCATTACCTTCCCCATTAAATATTCTCTTCCTCCAAACTTCCTTATTACTATTGAGAGTAAATTCACAACCTCAAAGTTATTTCTGATGTGACAATTTCCCTTAACTCTCACATGGCAAACTTCAATGATTTTTCCAATATTTCTTAAATCCATTTCCTTCTCTCCACCAACACTGTCACCAGACTAGTGAAAGACCTCATCACTTTTTGTCTGCCCTGCTGAAGTAGTTTCCCAATAGATCTCCTGTTTCAGATACCTTCCCTCTTTAATTCATCACCATCACAGATGTCAAAGTCATCATCCAGAAGACACAGTCTAAAAAATGTCTTTAATGATCCCATATTATCTAAAAAATAAAACATGGACTTCATGTGAAACTGGCTTCATGAAATGAGGGAGGCTGTCCAGTTCTCCCTTACGTGTAATAGTAAAAAAACAAAATTTAGACCAGAAATTCAATAAGAACCTACAGTAAGCATTGTTTTCTATCCTAAATCTACAAAACATTTCAGCCAATAGCCCATGGGTAAAAAGTAAATGAGCCTACTAACAAAATTTGGGCTAGCACATGCAAACAAACAAAATGGTTATACTTTCAGCATGAACAGTGATGGAACTGAAACAAGTTGTCTGCTAGACTCTGTGTCTAAAATCAGCAGTAAAGGAATTTCCCAAATCCCAGGCTGTAAATCCAAAACAGAGATCATGAAGCCATGGAAAACATCAACTGTTAGTACTAATATGGTTTTGATTAAGACATTTCTGAATTGCAAGGTCTCTACCTCTCTTTCCAGAGATGCCAGAAATAACCTAAATAACCTGTCTTCGCCTCAGAGATGCAAAAGGGTCTATTCACAGGAAGTTAAGATCAACACCAAAACACTGGAAACACAGGACAAGACTAGTAAGGGTCAACTATCTCACTGAAAAGCACAGCACAGAGCAAAGTCAGGCTGTGGTACAGAGTTCCAACTGACTAACTAAAACTGAATATGTGAGTACACCAGAGAAAGTACATTCAAATATGAAAAAATATTGAGATATAGGCACTGCCCTCTCCCACCTAATAAAAGAATACCTCAACAAAAAATTGCATGTAGAAATATGGAAGAAAATATTAATTTTTCTAATAGGACTACATGAGTACCTAAAATAAAGTGAGATAAAAAGAAAAAAAAAGAAGCTGGTGCAATATATTTCCAGAAAGCATAAATGGAAACTGCCTGGATCTATTAATTCTAGAGGGTAAATTGAAGATCCAATCCACCAATCACCTCATAAAAGAAACCTCAAAAGGAAAACTAACCAAAACCTAGACTTCCTTTATGAAAAAAGAAAAATAATAGATAGCATTTATATAACAAAGTACTTTAAAAATATCATCGCATTTTCACCCTGGAAAGTAGATGGTGTTATTATTCATATTTTACAGTTGAAAAAACAGAGGCAGGCAGAGGTTAAGTGATTTGGAGGTTGTCATATTCTAGTAAGAATCTAAGAGTGGATTTCAAGGAAGAGGGCTTTGTCTTGGCAAGGAGAATGAGTACAACTTCATCTGAGATGAATGAAGGAGGAAATAGTAGAGGAGAATGTCTGAACGATGTAAAATGAGGAAGGAAGGGCTTTATGAAACCCAGTCCGGCCTTCTATTCATCATACCATAGTGATATCTATATACCATGTTCTTTTTCATGAAGGATACTAAATGTCATTACCAAGGATTTACATTGTATTCTCTTAGCAGTAGGAAAAGACTGAAGGTTTTAAGTGAGATTACCTGGGCAATAATATAAAGGATGGATAGAAATGGTCACAGAACTGTCAGGAATGGAGATTATTATAATAGTTTAAGTAAGAAGAAAAGTGTCTTAGTTGAGTCGTTGCAGTGAGAGAGGAAGACAAAGGGGAGCATTGTTGGTGCTTTAGAGAGTTAACATCCAAATGACTTGGTAATGGATTGAATGGTGAGGATGAAGGGAAAGGTGTAAAAATGATTCACTTCTTGGAGACTGCATGATGATATCAACAGAAATACAAAATTTAGGGAAGTCAGTTGATTTTGTTTATTTGTATTAGGGAAGACTAGGGAGTAAAAAGCTAAATTCAGTTTTGGACATGTTCAATTTCAATTGACAAAAAAAACTTCCATGAGAAAATATCCATTAACGAGTTTGAAGTATTAGACTCAAGCTTAGACGGAAGTTGTTTTTAGAAATTAAGGTTTAGATATTATATGCACATATGTGCTAATTAAAGTTATAAGAGCTGGAATTCATTTAAGGGATGAGTCCATAGAGTGAACAGAAGAAAGCAAAAATAAGAACCGTCATAGGAAAATACATTTAACCTGAAGAGCTAGCAAAAGAGGTGTAGGTGTGGTCAGTTTCTATATATTGCAACATGTGGGCTCTATGATTGACTGGTAATATATCCTGGAACCACTCTGTGTGCTTACATACTGTCCAGATCCTGGAAGCAAATTAGACACTGATGGCAGCAGTATTCCTCCAGCTCTAATTAGTGTTCATAGTAAGAAGGTCTTTGTCTAGCTAGCGTGAAAACAATGGAAATAGAAAGGCATGATGTGAAAGTGATTATATAACTGGAATTAACTGATTGGATGTAGGGAGTAAGAGGGAAAGATGAATAAGAGATAATACTGAGGTGAGTTTTCAAATATTTATAAATAGTAATCCCATTGATAGAAATAGGGAAGTCATGAAGATATGCCTATTTTGGGGAGAAATATATTATTTGGATTTGGATATGAGATTACTCTTTCTATGTGGCATAGAAATCTGGGAGATGAAAAGAAAATGTGAGAACATAGGCCTATCCATAAAAATAACTTTTAAAAAATCGCAACTTTTTTTTAATTATTTGGTAATTCCCCAAATGAATAGTTTCTCACTTTAATTTATTTTAAAAAGATGAAATGATGGCTTTTAATTAACATTTTCTGGAGCTCTAGACAAATAGATGGTTTTTACACTCCTTTTGACATTCTAATAAAACCCTTTTTCATTCATATATGCAGAAAAATGGAGTAGTTATCACATTTCCAATGTGTAAGAAATTATAAGTTTATGTCACATTTCTGTCATAACTTTTTTCCCTAAATTTTTATTTCTATGCTGTTCATATCCATATTTACGTGCTAACACTATTCTAAATTATAGTATTTAAAATTGCTGGCTTCCTTCAAGAATAATATCAAACACTACATTCTTCACAAGGGCATTACTTTTTCCCAAAAAACTAAAGCCTTACCTTTAAATGTTACTTTTCTTTTTACTCCATAACTACCTTAAATGTGGGAATGTAAAGTCTTTGAGTTCAGTACTGGTTATGCCACTTTTTTTTTCATTTATTTCTGTAGAGCTTAGCGTAGTGCTAAACAGAATAAGAATTTAATAAATGTTTTTGATTTATTAATACTTCACAAAATATTTTTAATTGAAATTATTCAACTTTTAAAAAGAAACAGGGCAAAGTAAATACTGTGCTGGGCTTAGATTCAGGAAAGGATAAAGTCAAATCTCCCCGCGACAGTAATTGTAAGACTTTAAGCAAGCCACTTTTTTTTTAGTTGCTTTTAAAAAATAATTTATTTAAACAAATACTAAAACAAATATAACCTTCCCATAAGACAATATTGAGTAATATGCCTAACATATAGTGTAGTTTTCCTTTTTTCTCTTTTTATTAAATCTAACTTTGTCTGAGATCATACTTATTATTCCTCCTTTTTTTCTCCAGATCTTTATTTTTTATTTGTGTGTATCTCTTATTTGCTGTTCCTCCTGACTCTTCCATTTTACTTCTACCCATTAACTTGTCCTCCTATTTCACCAAAGATTCCTCCCTTATCCTCTTCCCATCCCTATCCCTTTATTCTTTTATTTCTTTCTGAATTCAGAAGACTGTTGTCTCTATATATGTGTGAGCATGTATGTATGTATGTATGTATGTATGTATGTACTGTTTCCTCTTTAATCCATTCCCAATGAGAGTAGGGTTCCAGAACTAGGAGCCCTCCTCCCCATCTAAATTCTTTATGTCAATTCTTCTTCTTGCATCTCATTTGTATAAGATAATTACTCTTTTTACTTTTTCCTACACAGTCTACTTTTTAGAAGCACATCATACTCACCTCTACTCCAATCTTTCTTCCAACTACCCAATTACTAATAAAAATCTTGTACATACAATTTACATTTTCTTGTATAAAAAGTAATCTGTCCATATTAAGTCCATTGTAATTCATTTTTGATGTTTACCTTATATCTTCTTAGATCTTCTATGTAAAATTTTCTATTGATTTCACATCTTTTTGCAAGAAAATCCTGAAAGTCTGACAATTCATTGAAAATCCATTTCCTATTCAAACTTATGTTTAATTTACTGGAAATGATATTTTTTACCATAACCTCAGTTCTTTTACTCTTCAATATATATAGTGTTTCAAGACATGTAGTCCTTTAGTGTAGCCACTGTTAGGTCTTGTGTGATTCTAATTATAGCTCTATCATATTTGAATTGTGTTTTTTTTTCTTGTTGCTTACAATATTTTCTCCTTGTGCTGGGGGTTTCAGAGTCTAGCTACAATGTTCCTATGAGTTTTCCTCACAGGGACTCTTGCAGGTGGTGATCAGTGGGTTCTTTCTTCTATTTCTATATTCTACTCTTGTTAGTAATTAGGATATTTAAAAAAAATCTCTGATATTATTGCATCACGTTTCTTTTTGTTTAATGATAGTTATTACGTAGTTTGATTTTTCTTATGTCTTCTTTACTTATCTGTTCTCCAGATCAATTGTTTTTCTTATAGGATGTTTCCAAAACCTTCTATTTTTTTCATTCTTTATAGTTTGTTTTATTATTTTTTTGGTCTTTTCTAACTTCTCTAGCTTCCTCTAGCCCAATTCCAATTTTCAAGGAATGATTTTCTTCCTTAAGATTTTGAATCCCCTTTTCCATTTGTTTGACTTTCTTTTTGTAATCTTGTTTTTCTTGAATTGCTCATAATTTAAGCATATATATATATATATATATATATATATATAAGTATGTATGTATGTATTTCCTGTATCTCTCTCATTTAATTTTAGCGGATTTTTTTATATTCTTCCATGAATTATTTTTGGACAGGTGACCGGTCATTTGATGTTACTCTTTGGGGTAGGAGAGGTCTTTTTTTTCAATATGATCCTATGAAGATGAAACTGGTCTTCTCTATTCCCAAAGTAGCTTTGCATGGTTGGGTTCTTTCTCCTTTGCAAACTCCTTCTTTAAATTTATTTGTAGCAGCTTGTTGTAATCACCTCTAATTCTAAGATATGGGGGATGGTGTCTCTGGCTTCGGATCCTCCTTCAGTTCTCTCCTCTAACCTGAAATGAAGACAAAGTTCCCTCCTTTAAGTGCCCACAACCAGTGGTGGCCAGTATCACTGCTTCTGCTCTCATTTGCTGGTTGTTCTCACCAAGGGCCATGCTTCAGGAACAAAACTGGGCCTAGAAGTCCTTATTCGCAAAGAAACCACTTGATTTTTATGTGCCTCAAGTAACATCAAATATACTAATTGACAGAAAGGTTTTGCTACATTTCGGTCTGGAAGAAGTTCCATATTGAAATTTTCCCACACTGACATCCTAGATCCTTCCCACAGTCATAGATTTTATAGTGATATTTACATTCACTTGAGCAATGTTCTGCTCATGTGATTTACCAAACTTATGTGTATATTTTCTAATGATATACCTTTTGTTCTAAATACTGTTGATGGGCACATTTATCCTATTTAGACATATTATAGATCTAAAGCAAACTAAAAAGAAAAGGCAACTATTCTCATTTCAGTAAGGAGGCCATGTACTTACATTTATTAAATAGAGAGACCATGTATATTTTTCAGGTGATATTTAATATTCTTCTTTAAAATCACTCTCCATGAACAACTGAGGAAATATTTCTCCTTCCTTTCTAGGCAAAGTAGAGAAACTGGGGATATGAAGTAATTCATATTTTGTAAGATTTATCTCATGTGTAAGTTTAGTTGAAGCACTTTGCTCCTTTCTTTTTAAATCCTTCAATATAAGTAGCAGTTTACAAGATAGGACTATAGGGAGTAATATATTCAGAAGCAAAGATTATGTAAAAACAGAAACTATCAATAAAGATTTGAAATGATTAAAATGAATAAAAACTCTAGAAGCTTCTTTAATGCTAAGAGTTCAAAGAGCTTTTAATAGTGGTATTTCAAACTCATCCTAATGCAGTGATCATTAACACATGTATCCTTTTATTAATTATTCTTGAAATTTAGAAAATGAAAAAAAAAATCTTAACCAACAGAGTTAACCATATGGACCTTAACCTGATTTGAATATATTATTATTTACTGATTCCTCTTTTAAAAATCCATTGTGTGTTTTTTTGTGAAAGCATAGTATGCTGAAAACAATTTATAAATTCTGTCACATATATTTTTGATCCAGACCAGTGATTTCAATATAGGTAACTCCTTGTTCTTTTTTTTTACTTCATCCTTATTTATTCTAAATTTATTTTATTTTAAAATTTAAATTTATTGAGCATTTCAATAATTAAATATAATTAAAAAGATGATTAGACATGATATTGCAAATCTATTGTGGTACAGCTTGCTCTTTCTTTTAAATAGATAATTATCATATAAATTGCAATTTTCTTTCATACCCCTTACCCTAGAGATGTATACCATGAGACACAAATATATATATGTGAAAAATTATTCTATGCATATTTCTATTTATCAGTTCTTTCTCTCAATGCAGAGAGCAGCTTTCTTCATAATGTCTTTTGTTTTTAATTTGTATAGTCAAAATGACTCAGCTGCTCTAAATCATTCTTAAAACAATAGTGCTATTACTGTATACAATATTCCATTGGTTCTGTTCACTTAATTCTTCCCCATTTTATGTAAATTTTTCTTTGCCTTTCTAAGAGCAATAAACTCATCATTTCTTATAGCATAGTAATATTCCATCACAACCATACACCACAATGTATTCAGCCATTCCTCAATTGATGAAAATCCCTGCAATTTCCAGTACTTTGCCTCCACAAAGAGAGTTACTATACAAACCCTATTCACAAAATCAAAATTATAATTACAATTTGTGAATTTCTTTCCATTTTAATTTTACTCACTATTTTCTTTCCCTTTTTTATCTTCTCCCCATACCCTCCTACTCCTTATTCTACACACACCTCCAAGAATATCCAAGAGCCCTCCATGCTCCAAATTGCAATCCACACACACCTCCAAAAGTCCCTCCCCATTCTCTTTTCCCACCTTCTCTTACTCATTAAAAATGAGTAAGCAAAGGAAAAAGAACCTTACCATATATAGCTATTATGATGTAAAAAAGAAAATCTTAATTCATATTCAGAGGCAGACAGTGAGGTAAAGTAAAACACTCCTATCCTAAGAAGTTATGCTAAATGAACAAGCTTTAAAAGAGTTCTTGGAAGATCTTTAAAAGGAATTAAAAACTTGAATAAGAAAGATGAAGGAAAAATTAGGGAAAAAACAATTCTAGAAAATTCTAACATGAAAGTTAAACTATTGAAAAAAAAGGTCCAAAATCTTAAGAAATTATTTCCTTAAAAACTGGAATTGTGCAAGAGAAGTTGGATGATGTTATAAGACATAAAGAAATAATACACCTAGAAAAGATAGAAGATATCTTATGAAAAAACAACTGATCTGGAGAACAGATTGGGGAGAGAAAATATAAGAAATGTTGAACTCCCTTAAAGTTAAGCAAAAAACAAATTAATCTGGACACAATATTATAAGAAATTACTTAGGGGAAAATGCCCCAAAGTTGTAGAACAAGAGGGTAAAGCAGAAGTAGAAAAAAAAATCTACCATTCACCACCTGAAAGAGATCCCAAGAGGAAAACTTAAATGTATGTATAGCCAAATTTCAAAACTCCCAGGTTTAGGGGAAAATACTTCAAGGAAAAAAAAACAAATACTGAGGTGATACAGTCAGGATTTCACAAGACCAAGGAACTTCTATATTAAAGGATATATATGTATATATATATATGTATATATATATATGTATATATATATATATATATATATATATATATATATATATATATTTCTTGGAGCATTATGTTTCAAAGAGCAAAAAAGTTTGGGTTTTAACCAAGAATGAATCACCAAAAAAAGCTGAGTTTAATCATGAATGAAAAAAAAAAGTAGACATGTGACAAACTGAAAGACTTTCAGGTATTTGCAATAAAAAAAAAAAAAAAAAACAGGACTCAATGAAAAATTCAATAGGAAAGATTCAGAAGAAATATAATGAGAATATTAGAGGTTAATTGAAGGGACTCATTAAGGTCAAACTGTTTACTTCTTATATACAAAATTATTACCAGTATTCTTAAAAGTGTCATCATTACTAAAATAGTTTGAAAGAAAAGTTGAGGCTGAGTTGGGCTTGGTGGGATGATTCTAAAACAAAATTGAGTAAGAAAAGCAAAAAGAGGCAATTATCTCATAAAATTGGGCATGAAAACATAAACTGATAGAGAGAAAGTGGGTAGAGATGAAGAGTTGATAATTACTCTCCTCAGATCTGGGTTGAAGAAGGAAAATCATGTCTATCTGGAGGGGTGAAGACATATTCTGCACTCATAGAGAGGTGAGAGAACTGGGGAATCGGAGGGACTTTTAGAAGGGTGTGTAGATTAAGGAGCATGGTTGGGAGGGTAAAGGAGGGACTCTTAAAGGGGTAGGTAGATAAGAAATAGGAGAGTAAGGGGAGAACAAAAAGTAACAGGGATAGGGTAAAAATAGAGGCTGAGGACAATAGTGGGTAAAAATAAGACAGAGGGACATTCACAAATAGTAATTATGACTGAATCTGAATAGGAAGAACTCACCCATAAAGCTTAAATGGATAGAAGAATGGATTAAAAATCAGAATCCCCACATTATGTTGCTTACAAGAAACACATTTAAGAGATATATACAGTTAAAATGAAGAGTTTGAGTAGAATTTGGTATATTTCAATTGATGTAGGGGTAGCAACCATGATCTCATACAAAGGCATGCATAAATAGCTTTAATTTAAAGAGATAAATAGGGTAACCACATTTTGATAAAATGTACAATAAACAATGCAACAATATCAAGACTGAACCTATATACATCAAATACTACAGCACCAAAAGTTTTAAAAGAAAAATTAAGTGAATTACAAGTGAAAATGTTACCTTTACAAAGATTAACCATATATTGGGACATAACAATTTTATAGTTAAAAACACAAAAGCAAAAATATTAAAAGTGTCCTTTTCAGGTCACATTGAAAAAAATTGTATTTAATAAGGAACCATTGAAAAAATATTAAAAACTAAATGGAGATTATACATCTAATCTTAAGAAAATGAGTGGGTTAAAGAACAAATTGGAAAAAAATCAATAATTTCATTAAAGATAATAATAATAATGAGAAAAACATATCAAAACCTATGGGATACAGCAAAAGCAGTAATCAGAAGAAAATTCATATCTTGAAATGCTTACAATCAATAAAATAGAGAAAGAACAGATCAATGAATTGGGTACTACATTTTAAAAAAAAAATTGGTTAAAAACAAACTAAAAATCCCCCAATTAAGCACTAAATGGGAGATATTAAAAGTGAGATTAATAAAACTGAATGTTAAGAAAAATATTTTATTAATATGACTAAGATTTGGTTTTATAAAAAAATCAATAAAATAGATCAAACATTGATAAACTTGATTTTAAAGAAAGGAGAGAAGAAAATCAAATTTAGTGTTAAAAATGAAAAGTTTGAATATACCACTAGCAAAGATGAAAATAGAGTAATTTCATGGACTTATTTTGCCCAGTTATACGTCAATAGATTTAACAATTTAAGGGAAATGGAAGAATATTAAAAATATATATTACCTAGATTAGCAGAAATAGGAAACAGAATATTCAAATAGACATTTTCAAAAAAGAAATTAAACAGACTATAAATAAGCTTCCGAGGGAAAAAAAGCACCAGGACCAGATCAGTTTACAAGTGAATTCTATCAAACATTTAAAGATCAACTAATTCCCATATTAAGTATATTATCTGGAACAATAGGAAAGGAAGGGATTCTACCAAACTCCTTCCATGAAACAAATATGATACTGATGCCTAAACAAGAAGAATAAAAACAAAGAAAGGAAGGTATAGACCAATTTAATTAATGAATATGGATGCAAATATCCAAAATAAAATTCTAACTTAAAAATTGCAACAATGTATTACAAGCATTATACATTATGATTGAAAGATATTTACACCAGAAATGCAAGGTTGGTTTAACATAAGGAAAATTATTAACATAACTGATGATATATCAATAAAAAATTTTTAAAAGACATGATTACATCAATGCATGCAGAAAAAGCTTTCAATAAAGCAAAACACTCACTTCTATTAAAAATACTTAAAAACATAAATGATTTTTTTCCTAAATTGATAAAAAGCATTTACCTAAAAGCGGCAGCAAGCATTACTCATAAAGGGGATAACTTAGAAGACTTCCCAGTAAGATCAGGTGAGAAACAAGGATGCTTACTGTCACCAATATTAATCAATATTGTGTTAGAAATCCAATCAGTATGAATGAGAAGAAAAATTAATAAAAGGAATCAGAACTGGAAATAAGATTGAAAAAAGAGACTATTTCTTTTTTGTAAATGATCTGATGATGTACCTGGAAATCCCAAAGACAACTAATTTTAACAAAGTAGCAAGGTATAAAGTAAATTCATATAAATCACCACCATTCTTATATTCTCACAAAAAAAAAATCTGCAAGAAGAGAAAATACAAACCCAGGGACTTTCTAAGAATACACACACACACACACACACACACACACACACACACACACACACACACACACACACAAGAAATATTAGAGTAAAAATGACAATTTTACCTATACTAATTTTTATATATATCTACACATTCAATCCCATCCCAATTAAATTACCAAAATGATTTAACTGAATTAGAAAAACATAATAACAAAATTCATTTGGAAGAACAAAAAGTCATTTCTATCAAAGGAAATAATGGGGAAAGGCATGTTGGCAGTATGAGATCTTTAACTACAGTTATTAAAACCATCTGGTACTTGCTAAGAAATAGAAAAGCAGATCAGTGAACAGGTGAGACATACAATTTACAACAGCAAATAAATATTGTATCATTGTATTTAACAAATGCAAGGATGAGATTTAGGGATAAGAATTCACTATTTAGGAAAAAATGTTGAGAGAGCTGGAAAACAATATGCACAAATTGGGTAGTCCAATATCTTACATTATTTACAAAGATAAGTTCAAAATTATACATAAAGTGAAATAACACAAAAATTGAAAGAACATGAAACGTTACTTATCAAACTTATGGATAGGCAAACTATATATCAAACTAATGGATAGGGAAAAACAAATATATATTTAAACTTTCCTATCTATTTAAAAGGAATAGTTAGGTATAAAAAATATATTTGCAGTTTCTTGTGCAATTAGCTTTTTTTTTATCCTACTATATAATGGCAATGTTTGTTTTGTCTCATAAGTCAAAAAGAAAATAATAATTTGAAAAAATTTGTGAGGGAAAACAATTAAGTTTGCAAGAGTCTGTATTGGCCATTTTTAAGGGATGTTATGATGTTATTTATATCATGTATGGATTGGAGTAAGTGGCTGCTGAGGTCCCTTCCAATTCTTAAACTCATTAAGGATGTGAATCAGTCAGGGTTATACAACCATACTATGTCAGAGTTAGCACTTTAATAAAGACCTTCGTGATTCCAAAACAAGCTTTCTATCCATTATGACATACCATCTGCTTTACACTTATACATTGCGTGCTCAATTATCTTTCTAATTTAAAAAAATTCCCATCCATTTGCTAGTTTTTTCCCCCAAATTACGTTAAGAGCATTTTTTAGCATTCATTTTTACAAGATTTTGAGTTCCAACTTTTTTTCTCTTCCTCCATCTCCTCTACTCTTCCAAAAATGATAGGAAATTTTATATAGGTTATCCATGAGCTATCAGGTAAAACATATTTCCATATTAATCACAGTTGTGAAAGAAGAAACAGATCAGAAGGGGAAAAAACACAAAAAGAATAAAGTTTAAAAAAAGAAAGTTTTTGATGTGCATTCAGAGATTATCCATTCTTTATCTTGATGTGTATAGTGTTTTTCTTCATGAGTCCTTTGTACTTGTCTTGGATCATTGTTTGCTGACATTCATAGTTGATCATAACACAATAGTCCTGATATGTGTTCAGTGTTTTCCTGGTTCTGCTCATTTAACTTTGCATCTGTTCATATGTCTTTCCAGGTTTATCTGAAATCTGTCTGTTCATCATTTCTCATTGCACAATAGTATTCCATTATATTTATATAATACAGTTTGCTCAGTCATTCCCAAAATGATGGGCATACCCTCAATTTCCAACATTTTTGCACTACAAAAAAAGACTACTATAAATACTTTATCACATGTAGATCCTTTTCTCATTATTTTTTTATCTCTTTGGGATATAGTTCTAGTAATGTCATTCCTGGATCAAAGTATTTGCACAGTTTGCTTGGTTGCCCTTTGGACATAGTTCCAAATTGCTCTCCAGAATAGTTGGATCAGTTCACAACTACACCAGCAATGTATTAATGTTCTAATTTTCCCACATCCTCTCCAACATTTACCATTTTTCTTTTTTGTCATATTAGTCAATCTGATGAATGCGAGGTGATACCTCAGAGCTGTTTTAATCTGCATTTCTCTAACAACATGTGATTAAGAATATTTCTTCCTTTGTTTTTCGATAGTTTTAAATTCTTCATCTGAAAACTACCTGCTCATCACCTTTGATCATTATCAATTGAGGAGTGACTTATATCATTATAAATTTGACTCTGTTCTCTATATATTTGAGAAATGAGGCCTTTATCAGAGATACATGTTTTAAAGATTGTTTTCCCACTTTCTACTTTCCTTTTAACCTTGGCTGCATTGGTTTTGTTTGTGCAAAAGTTTTTAATTTAATATAATCAAATTTATCTATTTTGCATTTTGCAATGCTCTCTATCTCACATTTAGTCATGAACCTGTTACTCATTTAATTTGTCCTTTAAGAATTTGAATGCTACCTTTGGTGCTTTATAGACTCCAGGACCCCAAAATGCATAAGAAAATTGGAAAGTCAGTGGAAGAACCCTGTGGGACCAGTGTGGGAGACTGTAGTGGTCCAGTCCCAGACCCAGGGCAGCTGAGGGGGAAGGGAGCAGAGGAACCAGCAGCAGTAACAGCAGCAACAATGATGCTTTCTGCAGCTCTAGGCCCACAGATTGTGGGGTAATCAAGTGCCTGATAGTATACCTCCCATCCCCACTGAAAACGAAAAACTACCTTGACAAAGAGCTCAAAAGTTAAGTAAATGTCTTGGGAAATGAGCAAAAATCAGAAAAAAAGAAACAGACTATAAAATCTTACCTTGGTAAAAAGGAATACCAAAACATGCAAACAGAAGACAAAAAAGTCAAAGCTCCTCCATCCAAAGCCTCCTAGAAAAATACAAATTGGTCTCAGGCCATGGAAGAGCTCAAAAAGAATTTTGAAAATCAAGTAAGAGAAGTAGAGCAAAAACTGGGAAGAGAAATGAGAGTGATGCAAGAAAATAATGAAAAACAAGTGTACTACTTGGTAAAGGAGACCCCAAAAATGCTGAAGGAAACCACACTTTAAAAAATAGACTAACCCAAATGAGAAAAGAGATCCAAAGAGTCAATGAAGAGAAGAATGTCCTAAAAAGCACAGTTGGCCAGATGGAAAAGGAGGTCCAAAAGCTCACAGAAAAAAATAATTCCCTAAAGTTTATGATGGAGCAGATGAAAGCTAATGACTTTATGAAAAATCAAGAAATTATGATGAAAAAATAGCAGACAATATGAAATACCTCTTTGGGATAAAAACAACTCACCTGGAAAATAGATTCAGGACAGACTTTTAAAATTATGGCACTACCTGAAAGCCATGATCAAAAAAAGAGCCTAGACATCATCTTTCAAGAAATTATCAAGGAAAACTGTCCTCATATTCTAGAACCAGAGGATAAAATAAATATTGAAAGAATCCACCAATTGCCTCCTGAGAGAGATCCTAAAAGGAAAACTCCTGGGAACATAGTATCCAAATTCCAGAGCTCCCAAGTCAAGGAGAAATTATTGCAAACAGCCAGAAATAAATGATTTGAGTATTGTGGAAATACAATCAGGATAACAGAAGATCTAGCAGCTTCTACATTAAGGTATCAAAGGGTGTGGAATAGGATATTCCAGAAGTCAAAGGAACTAGGACTAAAACCAAGAATCACCTACCCAGGAAAACTGAGTATAATTCTTCAGGGGAAAAAGAAATGGTCATTCAATGAAATACAGGACTTTCAAGCATTCTTGATGAAAAAAAAAAACAAAGTTGAATAGAAAATTTGACTTTCAAACACAAGAAACAAGAGAAGCATGAAAAGGTAAATAGGAAAGAGAATTCATAAGGGATCTATTAAAGTTGAACTGTTTGCATTTCTACATGAAAAGATGATATTTATAACTCATGAGACCTCGCTTAGTATTAGGGTAGTTGGAGGAAACATAGATAGATAGACAGACAGGCAGATAGATAGATAGATAGATAGATAGATAGATAGATAGATAGATAGATAGATAGATAGATAGACAGATATATGTATACCTTATATCTGTACTAATAATGATACAATTTTTAAGAAATACAAGTATCATCTTCCTATGTAGGGATGTAAACAGTTAAGCTCTATTGAAACTTTAATGTTTTCTTTCTCCTTATTATCTGTTCATGTTTTTCTAGTGCTTTGATATCATAGGTCAAATTTTTGGCTTAGCTCTGGTCTTCTCCTTATGAAAGCTTGAAATTCTTCTATTTCATTGAATGACTATTTTACCCTTTAATGTATTATACTTAGTTTTTCCAAACAAGTGATTCTTCCTTGCTGCCCTAGCTCTTACCTTACAGAATATCATGTTCCATGACCTCTAATGTTGCCGTTGCCACATCCTGTGTGATTGATTACAACTACTCTACATTTGATTTTTTTTCTTGCCACTTGTACTTATCCCTTGAACTTATAGTTCTGAAATTTGGCTATACTGTCCCATGGAGCTTTTATTTTAGGATCTCTTTTCTGAGGTGATTGGTGGATTCTTTCAATGTCTATTTTGCCATTTGGCTCCAGGACATCCAGGCACTTTTCCTTTATAATTTCTTGAAAGATGTTACCCAGATCCTCCTTTTGATTAAGGTTTTTCAATGATTCTGATTTTGCCTCTTGAATCTATTTTGCACATTAGTCACTTTTTCTATGACGTATTTTACATTTGTTCCATTTTCTTTATGCTTTTGATGCTGTTTGATTGATTCTTGATATCTCATAGTCATTAGCTTCCACTTGCCCAAATTGTTGTAGCTGTCCATAATTAGTTTTTATACTTTCTTCTCCAATTGGCCAATTTTGCTCTTTAAAGAATTGTTTTCTTCAGAGGATTTTTGTGTCTCTTTCTCTGTTTAGCCGATTTTGCTTTTTCAAATAGTTTTCCAAGCTGTTGACTCTTTTTTCCATAACTCTCTTTCATCACTCTCATGTCTTTTCCCAATTTTTATTCTTCCTCTATCATATGGTTTTTAAGCTCCTTTTTGAGCTTTTCCATTAGTACTTTCTGGGCTTGAGAACTCTTGCCATTTAATGTGGTGTATTGATCTTAGATGTTATGACATTGTTGTCCTCTTCTGAATTTGTGTCTTGGCCTTCCCTGTTACCATAATAACTTTCTATGGTCAGATTCTTTTTTTGTGGCTTTTTTGCTCGTCATTTTTTGAGAGACTTTTTTTTTTCTTTCTTTTAAATTTGATATCTGTTCCCAGGATGGAAAGGGCTCTTTCTCAGGTTTCTTCTGCCAGTGACTGCAATCCCTGCCTGTTTACCTGGTGCTGTGCTGAAGTTGCCAAAGCCCTGCTGTCTGGTGCTATGTTAAGTGGGTGGGGCTGGGGTTGGCTGGTGCTGCTGGAGTCCTTAAGAGTCCTTGTAGGGTTGTCTGGTGTGTGCTGAGGCCCAGTGGAGTGATTTGTCACTTTCTGGGCTACACCCAAGCATGTGGAGGTCTGGCCACTGGAGGGTGACTGCTTGCCCTTAACTGTGCTGAAGCAGGAGGAGGTCTGGCTACTGGAGGATGTTTGTTTGCATATTGCACTGAAGCACACGGTAGTTCTCAGAGCTGGGGTCTGCAGGGTCCCGTAGCTATGCTAAGGCATATGGGGAGTTCTAGTGTTAGCAATTACCTGCTCCACAATATGGAGACTCAGGATCTCCCACTGATTTGCTGAGATGGGACTTGCTGCTGGTTTGTGGGATGCTTCCTGTTCTGGAATGCCCTCCTAATCTTTTCACTGTAGTTCAAAGATTTGTTCTAGAGAGCTACTTTATAGTTGTCTGGAAGTAAATATGGGAGAGCTACAGTGATTTACTGCTTATTCTGCCACCTTGGCTGCTAGAAGTAGAATCAATTGTTTTCTTTTTCTAAGTTGTTGATTCCTTTTCATAATTCTCTTCATCAATCACTCTCATTTTTCTCCCCAACTTTTCTTCTACTTCTTATATATGATTTTAAGCTCCGTTTTGAGTTCTTCCTTGATTTATCTCTGTGATTGAGACCACTTCCTGTTTTTCTTTGGGGTTTTGCCCATGGGCACTTTGACATTGTGGCCCTCTTCCAAGTTTTTGTCTTGGCCTTCCCTATCACCATAAATTTCTACACTCAGGTTCTTTTTTGTTGTTTTTGCTCATCTTTTTTGGCCTTTTTTCTTTTCTTTTAAGTTTGATTTCTGTTCTTGTGGTAGAAGGGACTGCCGACTCTAGCTGTTTACCTACTGCTGCGCTGATGTTGCCTTGAGGCCCACAGAGGACCCTCTTGTCTGGGAGTTGGGGTTGGTT
Organism: Bettongia penicillata ogilbyi; assembly: GCA_023548195.1. Lineage (NCBI taxonomy): Eukaryota > Metazoa > Chordata > Mammalia > Diprotodontia > Potoroidae > Bettongia > Bettongia penicillata. The sequence goes on from JAJHZJ010000037.1 coordinate 133,428, forward strand.
GTCACTGGTGCTGATGGAGGCCGTAGGGGTCTGGCAGCTTACCTGGTCCTGAGTCAGAGTCATGGTGCTCATATCTATCATGTGCTAAGGCCAGTGGAATATTTCTCTGTTTTCCCTGAGGCTACACTGAACCAAGTGGAAGCCTAGCCACTGGAGGTTGCCTACTTGCCAGGATCTGTACTGAAGCACAAGGAGGTCTGGCTGCTGAAGGTTGTCTCTTTGCCCAGGGTTGCACTGAAGCACATGAAAGTCTATATTCAAGAGATTGTCTGTTCAGTCCTGGCTATGGTGAGGCACATAGCAAGTATTGGTGTTGGCATTTTCCTACTAAGCTACACAGGGCTTAAGATAGCCTGCTGATTTGTTGAAGTACAGTGAGCAGTTGGGTTGCTGAGAATCTTCCTGTTCTGGATTGCGTTCCCCTTTTTATTGAGTGTGATACACCTTTCTTGGTAAATCCTCCCAGTGATCTAAAAGATTGTTTCATCCCATCTTTTTGCTGGTTCTGCTGTTCCAGGACTTGTTATGGAACACTATTTTATGATTGGCTGGAAGTGAATATCTCATTTTATTTTTTAAACAAAATTCACCACATACATTGTACTACACAACTGAAATGAAGGTATCAATAATGACTTAGTCAAATTTTTCATGACTTTCACCAATACCTGGTGCAACACTTCATACAAAAAAAAGGTCATAGTTAATAATTATTTATTAAATTAAACTGAAAAAAAATATTTCTAAAATGGAGAATGTTTCTAATAACAGAAATAAATTCACACAAATATGAATTTAATTTAGTAATAGAGAAAATTTAATTTTCAATGTATTGCAATACAACTATAAAATATTTTCAACATGAATATCATTGCAAATTCATTTTGTATGTTAGATGCTCTCATGCCATTCATACTTTGAGGTTATACTTTCAACCAGCTTTTGTGAAACAAACAGAAAAAAATAATAATAGATGGTGCCTTTGTTTAACTTGTAATTCTTATTCTCAGAGTTCATTCACTTTCTGAAAAAAATTAACTTTGGTTTTAATCTTCATTAGTTGTTATAAGTGCCTTCCCTCCAAGATTATCTCTAATTTTATCCTGACCATATATTGTTAGCCATATATGGTTGACATTTTATCTCCATTATGTGAGCTATGAGCACTTTGAGAGGAAGGTATATTTGCTGTCTTGGTTTGCTTGTTTGTTTTGACTTTTTGGGGAGGGGATTATTATATTTCATGTTAGCACAGTGTTGGGAATATAGGGCTTTATGAATTGAACTTTTTTTGAAATGTAAAATAAAAGAATAAAGCAATAATTAATTCAAGAAAGTGGAAAGGAATAAAAGTAAAACATTTCACTGTTACAGGCTCATACTCTAACAATCCTCCCTGAAGATAAAACCTATCAGTTAAGTTTAAAAAAATTGATTAACAAGTGCTGACACAGGTATCACCTAATAAGTTAATACTTGCTGAGAGGCAGTAGTTGTACTATATTCACTGCAGAGTACAAAAGAGCCAAAGGGAAAAAAAAACATATATATATATTGAGAAATCCACAACATTTGACTGTGAAAATTTGTTTTCAGGTTAAATATAAAAAATATAATAGGTTTATTCCCTCTATCTAATGATAAATCTTATGTATTAAATTAAACATGTCTACAGAGTAAATATGTTCAAGGTTTCTATTATCTGAGAATATCTTAAGTGGTGGGATATCATATTCTGAGCAATCTGAGAATATCTTAGGTGGTGGGATATCATTTTCTGGGCATCAAAGGGACCAAAGATAATGCTTTGAAAAGCCTTAGGCATTATGTAGCAGTTTTTTGTATTTTTTTTAAATCATCATGTATAGTGGGGTGGAGCCAAGATGGTGGAGTAGAAGGATTCACATCTGCTAGCTCTGAACCCACAGCCCATAAAAAACCTGTAAAAAGAACTCCCAACAAATTCTGGAGCAGCAGAAGCTGCACAACAACAGAGTGGAGGAGATTTCTGTTCCAGAGAGCCCTGAAAAACTGACACCAAAGGTCCATCGCACACCAGACCTGGAGCAGGGCCCAGCCCTGCCTTGGCCACAAACACTGAGAGGAGAAGATCCAAGCAGGCTTCAGGGACGGAATCTCCAGCAGCAGCCCAGATCCCTCCACCCACAGGCACCAAAGGTCAGTGAGAGAGCCTGTCTGGTTTGTCAAGAGGGGAGAGAGGTGTCCCCATAACTCAGGCCCCCTCAGGAGGTAGCAGCAGAGGCAGCAGCACATAGGTACTCCCAAAGTAAGCAGGGGCTTGGATCCATTGTTGAAGGTCTCCACATAAATCCCCTGAGGGAACTGGCACCATGAGGTGGCCCTGCCCCCACCCAAGCAGCTGAACTTAATCTCACACTGAATAGCAGCCCTGCCCCCACTGAAAGCCCTGAGACTGGGGACAGCATTTGAATCTCAGACTCCAAGCACTAGCTAGGCAGAACTGGAGGCAAGGTGCATGTGGAAAGGAAACTCAGAAGTCAAGTAACTGGCTGGAAAAATACCCAGAAAAGGGAAAAAAAAAATAAGACCATAGAAGGTAACTTTCTTGGTGAAGAGATATCTCCTCCCATTCTTTCAGATGAGGAAGAACAATGCTTACCATCAGGGAAAGACATAGAAATCAAGGCTTCTATATCCCAAACATCTCAAATAGATATTCAATGGGCTCAGGCCATGGAAGAGCTCAAAAAAGATTTTGAAAATCAAGTTAGACAGGTGAAAGAAAAACTGGGAAGAGAAATGAGAACTGTGAAAAGCAGGTCAACAGCTTGCTAAAGGAGACCCAAAAAAATGCTGAAGAAAATAACACCTTGAAAAATAGGCTCACTCAATTGGCAAAAGAGGTTCAAAAAGCCAATGAGGAGAAGAATGCTTTCAAAAGCAGAATTAGTCAAATGGAAAAGGAGGTTCAAAAGCTCACTGAAGAAAATAGTTCTCTCAAAATTAGAATGGAACAGATGGAGTCTAACGACTTTCTGAGAAACCAAGAAATCACAAAACAAAACCAAAAGAATGAAAAAATGGAAGAGAATGTGAAATATCTCATTGGAAAAACAACTGACCTGGAAAATAGATCCAGGAGAGACAATTTAAAAATTATGGGACTACCTGAAAGCCATGATCAAAAAAAGAGCCTAGACATCACTTTCATGAAATCATCAAGGAAAACTGCCCTGATATTCTAGAACCAGAGGGCAAAATAAGTATTCAAGGAATCCACCAGTCACCGCCTGAAAGAGATCCCAAAAGAGAAACTCCTAGGAACATTGTGGCCAAATTCCAGAATTCCCAGGTCAAAGAGAAACTATTGCAAGCAGCTAGAAAGAACCCATTCCAGTATTGTGGAAATGCAATCAGGATAACACAAGATCTAGCAGCTTCTGCATTAAGGTATAGAAAGGTGTGGAATATGATATTCCAGAAGTCAAAGGAACTAGGTCTAAAACCAAGAATCATCTACCCAGCAAAACTGAGTATAATACTTCAGGGGAAAAACTGGTCTTTTAATAAATGATCATGTATAATGACATGTCACCGTCATAAATTTTGTGTTATACCCCACTACAATGCAAACAACTTTAAGATGGGTGATACATGTTTTCTAAAATTTATATATTTTCTCATATTTGAAGGGAACATTACTTTGTTGATATTTTAGAAGGTATAGTGAATTGATTGGAAAGTCTAGAATTAGGATAGATAGATGAATGCTGTGCTGCATAGGTTTGATAGGAGTAAAGATATGAGGAATTTAGTTCTTTCTTCTATACTATCAAGCCTTGACAAGCTTTTATTTTTTTCCCCATCTTTCATTAAAATTCAGTTCTAATACCTTATTTTACTGTGGAAGTGGTCCTATGTTCTCAAAGGCTATACCAGTGAATTACAGAGTCTGAGTTTCCAATGAGCTACAAAGTTTTCGGTGTAATAGAATCAATGTGCTATATTTATGTCCATTCAAAACAGAAAAGTTCATCACCAGAGATTGAGTAATGAATCACTGATAAATATGTTGATCTCAACAGCTTTTATATTTAGTAAGGCATAGATATGTTTTGATCTACCAATATATGGGAATATCAGTGCAAATGAATAGAAAGTTCTGGATGTATTGAAATGCATAGTCTCATGCTTTATAAAAAAATTATAATGAATTCACTGCAATGTTGTTCTCACCTTTATTAGACTGTAAGTTCCTTGAGGAGACTGAAATGCTTTTCATTTCAGCCTGTAAACACAGTACCTTTCTGTATACATAATAACCATGTTGTAAATTACTCATTAATTTGAATTGCTAATGTTTTCTCATTGTCTTTTTATCTGTCATCAAGGCAGAACAATCTAGCTCTTACTTATGCCCAGGGAGAATGTATTTATTCACCCTTTAGTTCTTTATTTGTTTTGCTACATAACAATTTTTAGTCTTGTAGAATATATCTATTTAAGGTTAAGATCACCTGAGTAATCACTCACACAATCACCCTACACCACTTAAATAACTGACAAGAGGATATATATTTTGGATTACTCAAGGCTCTCCATTCAATCAGATGGCCAAGAAAGGCTTGACAGAGGTGGGAAAAGTCCTTGATCAGTTAAGAAACCCTTGAAAGCTATTGAATGAAATGGAGTGTTGTTGCACAGGTAGTCGCACAACTCATATTGGTTGAGGAGAATTGGTCATCCCATTTGGCACTTATATAGAAAAATCAATCTAGTTTGGAATTAAGTATATACAAATATCTCTTAGCTTAGTGGAAGCCAATTCAACCAAACCCCTGAAAAGAAATCTTTTAGGAAGGAAAGAAAACAGCATCTTACTTTCTCCCTTTCCTTGTGGACCTTGTGACTTTTGTAGAATGAAATGATTTGGGACTTCCAAATAAACTTCTAGTTCTGGCAGTATCCCTAGAATAAACGTTGCAAAAGACCTAGGTTCTTGTGCTGGCTAACTCTGGTAATTCCTATCTGTATAAATCTATGGTAATTTCTCCAGGTCTCATTTTCCTTCCTTCTAAGATCCTTTTCAATTCTAAATCTATGAACTTATGACTTATGAACCAGCTTTGCCCTCACCTTGAATGTGTAGGTAATAAAATCAGATTCTCTTTGTGTGTGTTCTGGACATAACGCAAAATGAGAACTATAGAAACCTGTATTCTTGAATTCAGTTGATTACTAATTGCTTTATGTAGCTCTGTTTTCTTCTGGGTAAAGCAAGTAATCAACATGAAAAAGGATATTTGTACTATTCTCTTTGGTTACTTCTGAGCATGCCCTTTTCCCACTTAACTCAATGTAGCTAAATGGATACTTAAAAATATTTGTTTCATATTATTTTCAGTTCACTTCCCTCCACAAAAGGATAAACTCAAACATTAGAAATCTTACATCAGATGGTCAGTCCATGTCAGATATAGTAAATCCTCTGAATTCTCATTTTATTTTCCTAGTATACTGGTAAGAATCTTTGCAGAAGAATGGATAAAGAACTAAACTTAGAATCCAGGAAAACCTGAGCTCAAATCTTGCTTTTCATGGTTGTGTGACACTGGGTAAGCCATTTAGCTTATTTTAAGCATTTTCTAGGCAATTCTCTAAAACTATAAGTAGTAGAGTAGTTATAGCTCTCAATTAGTGGGGAGAAATACTTGCATAAATGAAAATAAGATGAGTCCCTATTCCTCTGATACCAGTCAGATACTATGTTGATCAAAACCAAATATCTTAATCACTATCAATCTTATTTTCATTTAAATATTGTTAAGAACACAGTATGTAAAGCAATGAAATATTTTCATTATTCTCTAAATGGATCATTTTATTATAGAGTTCAATTTGAAAAGTGTAGAGATTATATAAGAATGAGAGGCTGATTTGGATGAGGAAGACCTGACTTCAAATCTTGCCTCAGTCCCTTACCAGATATATGGCCTGGTCATGTAGTTTAACCCATCTTAGACTCAATTTCCTCCTTTGTACAAGGGGGTCAAAAATAGCACCTACATGACAATGTTGTTTTGAAGATCAAATGTTCTAATATATGTAAAGTAATTTGCAAACATCATTGAATTTTATGAATGCTATATTGATAGGTAACTGTAGTAGTAACCATGCTAGTAGTAGAACTTCTAGTAGCAGTGGTAGTAGAAATAGTGGCAGTGGCAGTAGTGATGCGAGGGTGGTGGTAGTGGTAACAGTAGTAGTAGTAATATTACTATTAAAGACAAGAGGAATAGATTCATAGGAATATTTTCTGAATGGAAAAAAATGGAACAGAAAATTAATATTATTGTCATTATTCATTTAAAATGATTCCTTTAACTCTTAACAAAGTTTGAGGTTTTTGTCTTTTTAACATTGCTTTTTAGATCATTATCACAGCTCCCACTCAGATGCATGAATCTCAGATCCCAGAGTGTGGTTTTAATTCTCCTTCTGGGATCCAAGGGTACCTTGAAGTATTTGAAGATATATTCTCTAATGTCATTGGACCAATCTGTCCCTGCCCTAAGATTATCATGTGAGAATAATTTACAGTAGGCTGGTTTTGGACCTTTAGCCTTTAGAAAAGTGGATTTACTGATATAATGGAGTTAAAACATTTGATATCAAACATTTACTTTCTCCACTCATTCCTCAAGATCTATTACACCTTCTCCCACAAGAACATTCAAATTCTGGAGGAAAGTGGATTCAACTTTAGAGGATATGTGTGGTAGAGATACCTCCAAATATATGATTTATAGAAATTCTTTTCTCCCCTTTAAGGAGCCCACAAGAAGTTCCCTAGGTGTAGTGTAGTTTGTTTCCTGAATTCCTTTTGAATCCATCATGCTGAGGAATACTTTTATTCTGTTCTTATCTCACAATGCCAACACTGATCTGAGGATGCCGCTAGAATACTCATATAAGAGATGGAGAGTCTAACATTATTCTGACACTTTGAATCTCATATATTTCTCCTCTAGTCAAAATTGGATATGAGAAAAGGATACCTAAGACCTCTCTTCCTCTTTCCTCTCCCCATATCTGAATGGTTCTTTCTAAGGGGTTTTACTATAATTTATGATCATTATAATTCTTGAGTGATTTGGGTTTTATCTAGCTTGACATCTGAAAACTAATATTGTGCAAATTCACTCCAATTTAAAGGACTTTCATATTTAATATTCATGAGCAATTGATTAATTGAGCATTTTATTAAATTAAGTGAGATGGGATGACTTGATTAAAGAATATCAATTGACTCACCTTTACTTCTTTAAAAGTAGTCATAGATAAAAGAATAAGAAAATTCTGCTAATTCTTGTAGGTTGATTAACTTATGACAACACCTAGTAATATTAACCAAGAGGGAGAAAAAAGAAATGTCATGCTTTCTTACAGACCTAGATTTTTTTTTTAATGGAAGATACTGGATATATCATTTTACTCAATTACTTTATTTTAACAAATGTGAAAATAGAATCTCAGATAGGTTTTATACCCTGCCTTAGGACATCCAAAAATTGATAGTAGGTGTAAGGCTAGAAATCAGTCTTCTCACTCTTGGTTCAGTGATCTCTTCACCACATTATGATGCTCTCTTAAGAAATTGTTTCACTTGGTTCTAAAATTATCCCACCCCTTAATATATTCATATGCAAAATCAACTGCCAAACAGTGGGCTAACCACTTGGAAGGCAGTTCTATATTCCAAATGATTTCTAACTTGGCACCTTTTCTGTTGATTTTCTCAACAGGCAAGGACTCCTAATTGAAAGTACCCATAGGATAGTACCACATTACAAAGAGGGACAATGTGCCCTTCCCATTAGTTTCCCACACCCTCACTACCCTGCTGCTTTATGAACTACTAACATCGCACATAAGACAATTAAGAGAAAGGGAGTTGGCATTCTGCGTAAATGCCAGACAGGACAATGCTTCCAGAGCTGGCAGAGCATGGGGTTAGGAAGTAAGGCTGTGCTCCAGAATTCAGACTTTAATCTTAGAGGCAATGATATAAAGGAAAAAAGAGGCAGATGTTAAAAGGATAATTTGGGGCAATATGGAAGCCTGGCACTCAGCTCAAAAAATGTAAATTAAATTAACTACAGAAGGGTAACTGCATCCTTCAAAACAGACTTGGGCAGGGAACTTTAAATAGTGGGAAAAAAGCCATTAGACTAGGAAACATTTTCTCTGTATGCTGCTTTTCCCTTACAGTGAATCTCACTAAAAATTATCCATTGTATCCATTTCTCACTTCTGTTAAAAATCACCTGCAGCTCTGTAGAGTTCACAGTCTTGTGGAGATAATAGCAGTAGGGGGGAGAGCAGTTAGAATATGATGAAGAGAACAAGAAAAAGCTGCATGAGAATAAGATAACAGACCAATTGTAATAGTTGGGAAATTAACTCCTTGGAGAGAAAACTGGATGCTGCACTTCAGCTACTTCGGTATCAGCAGATGAACATTCTATTTAATCATTTGTTTTCTCTTGTACATAAACTATATAGAACCAGTCTTTGGGATCGAAGGTAGAGCGGCTAGAAAATAGTATTTGGTATCCATGGAACCCCTAGATAGTTCAAGATATGCAAAGATTACTTAGACTGCTTTGAAATTTAACTGTAATTCAACTGCACCTGAGAAAGAAAAGTGTTGGAAAGGAAAATGATTCACATACTCAAAAATATTATTTAATTTCTAATTGATATTTTTAATTCACTTATGTTTTTGCCTTTAAACACATTTATTTCTAAATATAGATCTCCTCTTCTCAATCCAGCCTGTTGTCTTATTCTTTTTGTTTTAATTTTATTTTCAGTTCCAAATCCTCTCCTTTCTTTTGGCCCTAACAGCACCCACTGAGTAGGCAAGAAATATAATATCTATTATACATATGAAGTCATGCCAAAAAAAATGGCATTAACCATGATCTGAAAAAAAATAGTAAAATAAAGAGAAAAAAATGTGCTCCAAACTGCACTATGAGTCCATAAGTTCACTATCTGGAGATGGATAGCATTTTACATAATGAGACCTTTGGAATTTTGATGGATCATTAGCTATTAAGTCATTTATATTTAATAATCTTGTTGTTACTGAGTGTATTGTTCTCCTAGTTCTGCTCACTGTATGTCTTCCCATGTCTTTCTTTCTGAAAAAAAAATCACCTCCATCATTTCTTACAGCATAGTAGTATTCCATGACATTCATATACTGTAATTTGTTCAGCAATTCTCCAATTAATGGGTATCCCCTTAGTTTCCAACTCATTGCCACGACAAAGAAAAAAATAATTACTATAAATATCTTAATACATGGGGGTTATTTTTTTTCTTTTGATAGATATAATAGTAGTTTTGCTGGATCAAACATATGCATGATTTTATAGTCTCTGGAGGTAGTTTCAAAATGTTCTCCAGGATGGTTGTATTAGTTTATAGTTCAAGTAAGAGAATTATTTTATTTTCCCACAAGCCCTCCAGCCTGTCCTTTGTCTTTTCTGTTATGTTAGCCAATCTGAGGGGAGTGAGAGAGTACCTCAGAGTTGCTTTAATATACTTTTCTCTAAGTAATGTTGATTTAGAATGTTTTTATATGATATTGATAGTTCTGATTTCTTCTTCTGAAAACTCTATATCTTCTGATCAGGGAATGGCTAACAGTTTATACACGCACACACACACATAAATACATGTACATATGTATGAATTTAGCTCAATTCTCCACATATTTATCAGAGAAACTCATCATAATTTTTCCCTACAAATTTCCTAATTTTCACTGCATTGGTTTTCTTAGTGCAAAACCCTTTTAGTTTTATGTAATGAAAATTATACATTTTACTTCCTGTGATCTTCTTTATCTTTTATTTGGTAATGAACTCTTTTTTTCTATCCATAAATCTGACAGATGATTTCTTCCTTGCTCACTTAATATGTTTAAAACATATACACATTTTGAGGCTATCTGGGTATATGATGTGAGATGTTGATCTATGTCTAGTTTCTGCCAGAAGACTCCAGTTTTCAAGAATTTTTTTTTTTTGGTCAAATAGGAAGTTCTCACTACAGAAGCTTTGGGTTTATCTTTGAGTTTATGAATCACTAGGCTTCTGTTCTCCTTTGCTTCAGCATATTATGTATTGAACTTTTCTATTTCTTATTCAGTACCACATTGATCTGTGGATTAGTACTTTGTAATACGAACAACTAGGTGGCACAGTAGATAGAGCACTAGGCTTGGAATCAGGAAAACTCATCATCCTAAGTTCAAATCAGATACTTACTGGTTGTGTGACCCTGGGTAAGTCACTTTACCCTGGTCACCTCAGTTTCCTCAACAAAAAAATGAATTAGAGAAGGCAATGGTAAACCACCACAGTATATTTGCCACAGAAATCTGAAATGGACTCAAAGGCTCAGACAGGACTGAAACACAAAAACAAAGCCTTTGTGATACAGTTTAAAATTTGGTACTGCTAGGACTTCTTTCATATTTTTTTATTGATTGTCCTTGATAGCCTTGCCTTTTTTGTTCCTCCAGAAGAAATTTGTTATTATTTTTTTCTTCTTCTAAAAATAACTCTTTGTAAATTTGATTGTTATCTATATATTGAAGAAGTAAATTAATTTAGATAGTATTCATTTCTGTTATATTTTGCTAGACCTATGCATGACCAATTAAAGAAGGATCCCTACTAAATTCTTTCTATGAATTGTTTTGATATCAACAACTAGGAAGAGCAAAAACAGAGAAAGAAAGCTATAGAAAAAGTTCCTTAATGAACATTGGTGCAAACATTTTAAATAAAATACTATCAGGTAGACTTCAGCAATATATAACAAAAACCATACACTATGACCAGACTGGATATATACCATGAATGCAAGGATAGTTCAATATTAGGAAAACTGTCAGCATAATTAACCATGTCAATAAAAAAATACCAACCATTGTACTATATCAACAAATGCTGAAAAGTTGTTTTTTTTTTAAACAAAATACAACACTCATTCTTATTTAAGATAAACCTAACTTAGAAAGCAAAAAAATGTATTTATTTTCTTTTAAGATAAGTAATATCTATTTAAAACCAAGAATAAGGATTTTTTAAAAAGATTAGAATATACTAGAAACCTTTCCAATAAGATCAGGGATGTAGCAAGAATGTGCTTTTTCACCATCATTATTAAATACATGCTAATAAGAAAAGAAAAGTAAATTGAAGGAATAAACATTGGCACAGAGAAAAAAATAATCACTTTTTGTAGCTATAATATGCTTAGAGAATCAACTCAAAAATTTGTCCAAAGAATCAATAATTTAAAATAAACTCACACAAATCATTTGAAGTTGTAAATATTACCAACAAAACCCAGAGGAGTTTGGGTCTTGAGCTTCCCTCTTACTGTAGCAGCTTATTATGATCAATTTTCTTTTTTTCTTGTTTTATTAATTATTCCAACCTATATCTTGACTTTGGGCTTTATGTTAGAGTTGGGTTCTGCTCATCTCTGAGGATTGGGGAGGTATCCTACATGAGCATTTGTTTTTTAAGTGCATTTGTTTCTTTTACAGCTAAATGGGTGCCTGTGAGTTTTCATTACTTCCAAAGTGGTCTGATTCTGGTATAAGTACTGATTCTGACCTAATAGGTCCACTACTCCTTGTCAACTGTGACTATTACTCTGTGCCCTGGAACTACAACTGGGAACTGCATAATGAGTGAATAAAGCTGCCAAATGGCACTTGCGACTGTGCCCAGTGCTAGTGCAAGAGTCCTTTGAGATCTCTTTCTGGCCAGATGTGCCAGATGTTCAATTCCCTTACCATCCCCAACCACCCTCCTACTATTACTGCCCCCAAATCCCCAGCTGGATATCTCTTCCATATTCTCCTAAACATCCCTCAATCAAGTGTATATAGACCTTTCTGTCTTCCTAATCTGATCTGCTGGGGGGGAAAATGATCCATTGTGATTTTTTTTCTTGGTTGTCCTGCTCCAAATTTAATTTTACATGTTTTTCAAAGTTATTATAGAGGATCATGCTGGGAGACATGGGAAAAAAATGTGTTTTTTTAACTACTATCTTGACCCTGCCTTCTCTGTCTTATCTTATAAAAAAGATTTTTAAAAGAAGGGAATAAAAGTTCAGTAAATCCAGAATGCCCATTGACAGAATTCAATCCGTAACATTTTACATATATACTCCTACTTTTTTCAATATTCTTTTTTAATCACTTTTCCCATTAATGTTTTCCTAACTGTACCTGTTACATTCTGTGACAGTTCATACAAGTGTTCCCATGTTTCAAGTATATCTTCCTTTATCGTTTTTATAACATTCTCTTAAATTCATGTGTCAAAGTAGCTAGCCATTACCCAAATCAATAAGTATCTTCTTTGTTTCCATCTGTATTTTTTGACTGACACAAAATAAGTTAGCATACTTTGGTGTAGATTGGACTTTTCTTTCTTTTAATCCCATTCATGTTTATGCCATCAATAGGTTCTCTGGATAAAAAGATATTTTATTTACTTTTTATTAGCACAATTTCAAATTGCTTTCAAAAAGAAGTGATAAATTCCCAACTCAACAAAGTATTGTAATAGTGTGTCTCTCTTGCCACAGCCCATCCAGTATTCACTATTTCTATTTTTATCTTTTGTCATCATTTCCTTTTATATGTGAGATGAAAACTCAGACGATTCAATTTACATTTCATTTTATCATCAGTGATTTAGAGCTATATATTCTATGGTTGTTTTGTGTGTGTGTGTGTGTGTGTGTGTGTGTGTGTGTGTAATTCTTCCTTTCAAAATGGTTCATATTCTCTGACAAAGTATTAATTGGGGAATGATTCTGAGTTTTATATATTTATATTAATTACATCAGTATTCACAAACTATAATCTGAGGATCAAATCTACCCCTGTCTGTTTTTGGATGGCCCTAAGAGAATATAATATTAGTCCTTCAAATGAATTTTAACATTATTTTTTCTAGCTTCATAAAATAACCCATGAGTAGTTTTGTTGATATAATACCAAATCTATCAATAATATAGATTAAATTATCTTTTGTATTTTATATCCTAATTATAAGTAATTAGCATCCTGATAATTATTTTGTATTTCTTACTTTATTTCTAAGAAAATAAACATAGATATTCTATGGCGTTTTTATAGTAAGAAAGAAATTATTCCAAATAAGGAAATCTGGGTTCATGTCATGGCTCTGATACTATTGCTAGCTAATATTTATATAGGATTTACTATTTGCCAAGCACTGCGCTAAGGCTTTTTAATTATTGTCTCAATGATCTTCACAATAACCCTGGGAGGTATATGCTATTATTATCTCCATGTTACATATGAAGAAACTGAGGCAAGTAGGAGTTAAATGACTTGCCCAGGGTCCCACAACTAGTAAGTTTCTGAGGCTGGGTTTGAATTAAAGTCTTCATGATTCCAGATCCAGCACTCTCTCCACTGTGACACTTAACTGCCAAGAAATGTGACTATAAGTAAGTCACGTTCACAATCACAGTCATGTTTCTCATTTGTAAAATGAGAAAAATGAACTTGCACCATTTAGCTCAAAGTTTTGGAAAAGATGATTCAGAAGTAAGAACTGAGAGAGGTCAAATGTCTCATTAAAAAAATTTATCTTCTATATTTTACAAATACACTCTCTGAGAAGAGATTCAGGAAGTGATGAACAAAGATATTATCAAGTAACATCATAAAAGTTTAAATGATAATTTTTCCTAGAAAATAACTAGCTACCAGTGTGGAAGTCAATTCTAAATCATCTGTCAGTACAGCTAAAGGCATGCATTTATTACAGAAAAGTTTAAAATCAATAACAAATTAAAAGAAAGAATAAAATGCTATACCATGCCATTAAAGTAACAGCAACATGACTTATTTAAACAAGCTATTAAACAATTACTATTCTTTAAAGAAATTCAATCAGTATGGATAAATCTCTACTATAAGATGACCAAAAACAAAAACAAAAACCTTAAGCACCATTAAAGCTATCAAACACTTTATATCTTTTTTATTTTTATTTATTTATTTATTTGATATAAATTTATTTATTTAACTTTTTACATTCATTTTCTCAAAATTTTGGGTTCCAAATTTTCACCACTTTTATCCCCTCCCCCCAACCCCAATACACCAAGCATTCTAATTTCCCCTATCACCAATCTGCCCTCTCTTCTATCATCCCTCCCTTCTCTTGTCCCCAGCTTCTCTTTTGTCCTGTAGGGACAGATGACTTTCTATTCCCCGCTAACTGTATTTCTTATTTCCTGGTAGCAAGAACAATAATCAACAGTTGTTCTTACAACTTTAAGATCCAAATTCTCCCCATCCCTCCCTCCCCACCCATTCCCTTTGGGACGGCAGGCAATTCAATATAGGCCATATCTGTGTAGTTTTGCAAATGACTTCCATAATAGTCATGTTGTGTAAGACTAACTGTATTTTCCTCCATCCTATCCTGCCCCCCATTGTTTCTATTCTGTCTTTTAATCCTGTCCCTCCCCAAGATTGTTGACTTCAAATTTCTCCCTCCTCCCATTGCCCTCCCTTCCATCATCCCCCCCACCTTGCTTATCTCCTTCTCCCCCACTTTCCCGTATTGTAAGATAGGTTTTCATACCAAAATAAGTGTGCATTTTACTCCTTCCTTTAGTCAAATGTGATGAGGATAAATTTCATGTTTTCTTCTCAGCTCTCCTCTTTTTCCCTCCACTAAAAAGTCTCCTGCTTGCCTCTTGAATGAGAGATAATTTACCCCATTCCATTTTACCCTCTCTCCTCCCACTACAATTCTCTCTCACTGTTTACCTTAATTTCTTTTAAGATATGGTCCCAACCTATTCAATTCACTCTGTGCTCTCTGTCTCTGTATGTGTGTGCATGTGTGTATGTGTGTGTGCACGTGTGTACATGTGTGTGTGTGCGTGTGTGTGTGTGTGTGGTCCCACCAACTACCCAGATACTGAAAAGTTTTAAGAGTCACAAATATTGTGTTTCCGTGTGGGAATGTAAACAGTTCACCTTTGGTAAGTCCCTTATGACTTCTCTTTGCTGTTTACTTTTTCATGCTTCTTCTCACTCTTGTGTTTAAAAGTCAAGTTTTCTTTTCAGCTCTGGTCTTTTCATCAAGAATGCTTGAAACTCCTCAATTTCATTGAAAGACCATATTTTCCCCTAAAGTATTATATTCAGTTTTGCTGTGTAAGTGATTCTTGGTTTGAGTCCTAGTTCCTTTGACTTCTGGAATATCCTATTCCACACCCTTCATTCCCTTAATGGAGAAGCTGCTAAATCTTGTGTTATCCTGATTGTATTTCCACAATACTTGAATTGTTTCTTTCTAGCTGCCTGCAATATTTTCTCTTTGACCTGGGAATTCTGGAATTGGGCCACAATGTTCCTAGGAGTTTCTCTTTTTGGATCTCTTTCAGGCGGTGATCGATGGATTCCTTCAATACTTATTTTGCCCTCTGGTTCTAGAATATCAGGGCAGTTTTCCTTGATAATTTCATGAAAGATGATGTCTAGACTCTTTTTTTGATCATGGCTTTCAGGTAGTCCCATAATTTTTAAATTGTCTCTCCTGGATCTATTTTCCAGGTCAGTTGTTTTTCCCATGAGATATTTCACATTATCTTCCATTTTTTCATTCTTTTGGTTTTGTTTTGTGATTTCTTGGTTTCTCAGAAGGTCATTAGCCTCCATCTGTTCCATTCTAATTTTGAGAGAACTATTCTCTTCAGTGAGCTTTTGAACCTCTTTTTCCATTTGGCTAATTCTGCTTTTGAAAGCATTCTTCTCCTCATTGGCTTTTTGAACCTCTTTTGCCAATTGAGTGAGCCTATTTTTCAAGGTGTTATTTTCTTCAGCATTTTTTAGGGTCTCCTTTAGCAAGGTGTTGACCTGCTTTTCATGCTTTTCTTGCATCTCTCTCATTTCTCTCTCCAGTTTTTCCTCCACCTGTCTAACTTGATTTTCAAAATCCTTTTTGAGCTCTTCCATGGTGTAAGCCTGCCAGACATCCACCTCGGATGTCTGGGATACAGAGGCCCTACCTCCACGTCTTTCCCTGATGGCAAGCATTGTACTTCCTCATCAGAAATGAAAGGAAGAAGTAACATCTCTTCCCCAAGAAAGTAGCTTTCTATGGTCTTATTTTTCTTCCCTTTTCTGAGTATTTTCCCAGCCAGTTACTTGACTTCTGAGATTCCTCTCCACCCCCTCCTAGATCTGCCCAGCTAGTGCTTGGGGTCTGAGATTCAAATGCTGCTCCCCAGCCTCAGGGCTTTCAGCGGCAGGCAGGGTTGCTATTCAATGTGAGTTTAAGTTCTGATGCTCAGGTGGGGCAGGGATGCCTCCCAGGTTCAGTTCCCTCAGGGGCTTTATGTGGAGATCTTTAGTCATGGCCCTGAGCTCCTGTCTGCTCTGGGAGTTCTGAACCACCGCTGCCTCTGCTGCTGCCTCCTGAGGGGGCCTGAGTTATGGAGACACCTTGCTCCCCTCTTGGCCAGCCCAGAAGTATCTCTCACTGACCTGAGTGCCTGTGGGTGGAGGGACCTTCGTAGCCACCAGGGGTTCCTTCCCTGAAGCCTACTTGCATCTGCTCCTCTCGGGGCCGCATGTGCAGCGCAGCATAGGGGTGGGCTCCACGTCCGGTGCGCAATGGACCTTTGGGGTCCGTTTTTCAGTGCTCTCTGGAATGGAAATCTCCTCCACTGCATTGGTGCATGGCTTGCTGTGCTCCAGAATTTATGGGGAGTTCTTTTTACAGGAAATTTATGGGCTGTGGATTCAGAGCTAGCATAAGTGAGACTTTCTACTCCGCCATCTTTGCTCCTCCCCCCAAACACTTTATTTCTTTATCAAGTATGCATACATACACAGAAATTATGCATACATATGAAATATGCACATATGCATACATATATGCATATAATTTCCATGTATGTGTGTGTATATATAATATATATCATACACATACATACATATATGACTTCTTTATAAAATCTCATTGAACAGGATAGTGTAATGTTAGGAACACTATCAAAAACACTATCACTATCACTTCAAAAAATAGTGAGAAATAATAGTATGACTGATAGTTGTACAAAAACTTGACAAGATATCAAAAGCAGCAAAATTAGCGCACCATCACTTGAGGATAAAAATTAAAGGATGACAATGGATAGCTAAAATAATGTTCACAATATCAAGTTATATCAGTGCTAATCTATTTTCCATCAACAATGGTGGAATTGTACATTTGGACTCTAATACCTCAGATGTTTGAAGAAATAGATACAATACCAAAGAAAATAAAACTGATAAATTGTGTGGCAATACCATGAAGACACAGACAGGGTCTATGCTAGAAGTGACACAGTTCTGAGATTGATAAGGGATTAATTCTAATGCTATCTGAAAAGGTGGCCAAAGTCTAGGGGGAAAAACAAACTCAAACATTATTAATATACATATAGATCATGAAAATATCCATGATGACTAATCCATAAGCCTCCTTTTGTCTCACTTTGAAAGCTTTATGAATGTCACATTCACATGCAATAATGACATTTTTCATAGTATCTAGTTATGGCAAATGAACACTAGGCTGACACATTTTATATTCTGTAATATATGAGAATGCAAGACCCCACAATCCTTATTATTCACTGACTATAAAAATATATTTGGTTCAGTATAAAAAATTGTCATTTTGAAGGCTCTCTTTCGAACAGTTGTCTAAGTGACCCATTAATTGTTTTAGATTCTTTTTATATGCAGGACATCAATATGGAGATAATGTTTCAGTGAGTAGAACACTGGACCTGCAGTCAGAAAGACCTGTGTTCAAATACGACCTCAAACACTTATTAACGGTGTGACCCTGGGCAGGTCAGTTAACCCAGTTGGCTACAGTTTCTTCATTTATAAAATGAGGTGGAGAATGATACGACAAACCACTCCTGTGTCTGCCAAGAAAACCCCAAATGGGGTCACGAAGGTTCAGACAGGACTGAACAATGATAAAATAGGAAAGTGCGTTTTACACCATTTCAATATTTCATGAACTTTAAATCATAGCCTCTTTTTCTCTAGGCCAACATAATTTTCCCATGGAAGAAGTTTATTTAACAAAAAAATGATTAAGCACCTGCCTGCCCTCAAGGAGCTTGCCTTCTAATGGGGGAGAATGGGTAGATATAGATAAAGAAATCAGTAACCTATGATATAAAGGGGGTGAAAGGGCTCTAGAAACATTAAATACAGAAGGGTCTGTGATTTCACCTTTAACAAAGTAGATTATAACTTTCTATGAGTTGACAGCAAATGCCTAGGAAGTTGCTTGAGACCTGCAAAAATTAAATGACTTTCCCAGAGTCACAGAGGTAAAAAGTGTCAGAGGGAACATTTGAACTCAGATTTTCTCTGAAGTGGGAGCAATATTCTCTACATATAAGTTAGTCTAGTTTCTCTTTAAACATTAATAAAACTATCTTCAATTTTTCATTAGCTCTAGAGATCATGCTCTGGGCATTGACAAAACTTCCTGGTCACCTTGCCTGGAAGCCTGGAAAAGACTGGGGCTATCCCTCAGTCCCTCAGCTTGTACTAGCCTTGGAATACAAAGTGTCAACTACACTGAGATCTGTCCTCAGCTGAATTAATACTGCTTTCATCTGAATGAATATGCCTTCATTGTTTTCAATATTCTTCTTCTACTGTAGCTGAAAGAATCTCTTGCCATCTTGCCACTAAAAATACCTTATTTCATTCTAGTTTTGGACCTATGATACCAAGGACTGACCTGAGTCAGGTCCAGCCCACTACATTTTGTCTCTAAGTCTATGTCTATATGCCTCTACTACACTGACGTTTTTTCTAGACAAAGTACTCTAAGAACCATATTAATAGGGAGAAACCACATTCATTGTATGAGAGTTTGATATGGGTATTGGCATGGAGGTCGAAGAAGGCTTCTTGAAAGAGGTGGCATCTGAGCTGGGCTTTAAAGGAAAGAAACCTATATCATCTAATCTTTTTGTTGTTATGACAAGACAAAACATACTGCTATTGATCATAATCTTTATATAATACATGGAAATTTAGCAGTGGATTTATCCAGAAAACATTCATTTTTAACAGGAACAGATAGAAAATCAAATGCCAAAGACTAAACACCCAGAAGAAGTTATTCAGATCCATAAGTAATTGAATAGTCTAGTCCTTTTTAATATTTTTAATTTAATGTAACCCGCTTATATTAAACAACAAATATTTTAAGACCTGGCAATACCACTTCTAGGACTGTATCCCAAAGAAATCATACAAATGGGAAAAGGATGGACATGTTCAAAATATTTTTAACAGTTCTGTTTGTGATGACAAAGAATTGGAGATTGTGGGGGACTTCCATCAGTTGTTGAATGGCTAAACAAATTGTTGTATATAATGTAATGGAATACTATCATGCTATAAGGAATGATGAGTAGGTATACTACAAAAAAAAAACCTGGAAGGGCTTGTATGAACCGATGATGAGTGAAGTGAGTAGAACTGGGAGAACACGGTACACAAAAACAACCACATTGTGCAATGACTAACTTTAATAGACAACTCTTCTCAGCAATGCAAAGTTCTAAGACAACTTCAAAAGGCTGATGATGGAAAATGCTATCCACATTCAGAGAAAGAACTACAGAGTCTGAATGCATATTGAAGCATACGACTTGCCCTCTTTCTTTCAGCTTTGTTTTGTTTCTTCTTTCTTGTGGTTCATCCCACTGGTTATAATTTTTCTTTCTGATATGACTAACATGAAAATATGTTTAATATGAATGTATATGCAGAGACTATATCAGATTGCATGCCATCTTGGGGAGGGGGAGAGGAGGGAGATGACAAAAGTTCAAAACTCAAAAGTCTGTGAAAGTGAATGTTTAAAAATAAATTAATTTTTTAAAAATATTTTTTAAAAAACTAATACAAAATAGTTATATTTGGGGATGACTTCATGTTTATTTTACTGGAAATGTTTTATTCATGTTTTATTTTATGTTCAACTCAATAGTATCTGAAACATCGTAGGTGTTTAATTAGTCAATCCCTATTGAGTTTATTTCATAGTTGTAGAGAGGCTTCATATATGGAACTTAATAATCACTATCCCTATTATCTTTCATAGCTCTTTAAATTAAGGGTCAGATTAACTGACAGTATCACTGATTAATTAAAGGTAATCATGATTTTACACATGGAGAAATGCATTTGCGAGAAGAGAGAGAGAGAGAGAGACAGACAGAGAGAGAGAGAGAGAGAGAGAGAGAGAGAGAGAGAGAGAGAGAGAGAGAGAGAGAGAGAGAGAGAGAGAATAGGAAAAAGAAAAGAAAAGCATATCTAAACCATAAAGGGCACAAAATTCAGAACAGATGGATCTGTTCTGCTGGTATAGCCATAGCAAAATCATCTTCTCAGGCTGGAATCTTTTGTGTTTTCATTCAAGGCATGCACCACTCACCATTCTAGAAGGTTAAAATCAAATATACAGATTAAGCCAGTTAAAATGTTAATCATGTAAAGCAAAACCAAAGGCTTTAAGTTCCACACAATAGTTTCCACAGTATGAGTGTTAAATATCAGAGAACTAAACTCTATCTTTCTAACTGAAAAAGAGACAATGAATAAAATTAATATGAAGAACATGGAATTATCATAGTTACCCCCAAAAGCTTACTCACCTTAACAAGAAATAACATATTTTAGCAAGAAAAGCTTTTGACTTGGAGTGAAAATAATCATGTGTTTAAAGTTTTATATAAGAGTGAAATATCTTTTCCAGTTTCATTATGTCCTCTATTTACAAACTAATCTTAAAGAAAAGAAAAAGAAAAGCCATAGCAAACAAACAAATGCTGCCAGTGTAGCTCCGCATTTCCACAGCTGAGCAACTCAATGATAATTTTCTAGGAAGCTGGAAATTTATCTTCACATCTTAAATTTAAACAGTTTCCTCAAATTATAAACTAGTAGTAAGCATAGGCCAGCAATGCTTTGGGACAGTTAGGTAGCACAGTGGGTAGAATTCCCATTCTGGGGTCAGGATAGACCTGAGTTCAAATCCAGCTTCAGTCACTTAACTTTTTGACCCTGGACAAGTCACTTAACCTTGTTTGCCTCTGTTTACTTTATAAAATGAGCTGGAGAGTTGCTGGAGTCCCAGGTCAATATCCCTTTGCTACAATGAAAGCCACTGCCTTCTTGCTCTCCCTCAACCTCTGATGCTCTGTACAGCTTTCAATAACTTGAATTTTTACTCCAATAACATCTGAAATAGCAGGTCTTCATAGTGGAGATATAGATGAAATTTTAAACAATGCAGGTGTTGTTTTAGTTGATTTTTTTATGCTGTGGTATCAATTCAACCAAATGTTGCATCCAATCTTTGAGGAAGCCTCCAATTCCATTAAGGAAGAATATCCAAATAAGAATCAAATGGTGTTTCCCTGAGTTGATTGTGATCAGCACTCAGAAATAGCCCAAAGATACAGGATAAGCAAATGCTCTATCCTAAATGTGTTCTGGAATGATATGATGATGAAGAGGAAATACAAGGGTCAGAAATCAATGACAGCACCAGACGATCACATCAGGCAACCAAAAAGTGAACTTGTTCAAAAAATTGGAAAAGTTCAGATTTCTTGATCACAGCAAAAGAGCAGTCATTGAATATTTTCGACCACAGGACTTTGAAAGAGTAGCAAATATTTTGCATGATGATTGTGTCTTCTTTTCTACATCAGATCTGTTGCAAAACCAGAAAAATTTAGTGAAGATAACATAATCTACAAATCCCCAGGGAAACATCCTTCAGATATGGTGTACCTGGAATCTCTACCAAATTTTGACTTGGCTTATGCTTGGACTGAAGATAAATGTGTTCCTCTTCTTTAGGAATAACATTTGAAAATGGTTAATCCTTTGTTGCTGAAGAAGACCACACCATCAGAGAAATGATGACCTGACATGCACTTGACTTTGTTTTGAGTGAGGGAGGGCTGTGCAGGTCACCAGCCTAACTTCTCCTCCAGAGCCATCTGAATCCAGTGACCAGATATTCATTAGGATGAATGGAGATGACCCAGGATGAGGCAATTGGGGTTAAGTTTTTTGCCCAAGGTCACAAAACTAGTGTGTGTCAAGTGTCTGAAGTGAGATTTGAACTCATGTTCTCCTGATGCCTGCACTGGTGCTCTATCTGCTGCACCACCTAGCTGCCCCAACATTTGAGAACAGAAAGGAATTGAAAGAAGGAGGGCTGCCTTTTCTCAAAATGTTCCACCTGAAAGAGGATACAGTAAGTTTAGAATTAGATGCATTACAAAATGCCAGTGCAGCAGTTAATAAGAGAAAAGGGCACAATAAACCTTCTACATGCTGATTGGGATAAATTTAGACACCCATTTCTGCATATAGAGAAAACCCCAGTAGATTGCCCTGTAAAAACCATTGACACCTTCAAGCATATGTATATCATTCTAGAATTCAAGGATTTATCAATTCCAAACAACTTTAAGCAGTTTATTTTAGACTTGTATTTCAGATTATTGAACAGAGAATTTCATCATAGTTCTAATCCCGCTGATGTTACTCCTGAACTGTACATTCAAGATGTAGCAAGTAGTCCACCAAGGGGTTCTTTCAGAAACTAGCATCCAGCAAATACAGGTATACCTTATTGAGATGAGCTTTTAAAAACCTGAACAAAAAATTAGAAGTCTTTCAAACAATAGCATCAATTTATGTGGTGGAAATAGTAAGCTTATATTTTCATAATTCTACATGTATTTTTTTTATTCTGAATAAACTAAAAGAAAGATTTGAGTTTCTAATTCCCTTACTCAAATTATATGATGTGGTAAGTCATCCATTATAACTTCTTTTTTTTTAAAGTCTTACTAAGATTTAGTAAGAAAAAGCATCCAAGACCCATCTTCACTTTGGATCTAATCCTTACGTCCAAAATGTTCATAAATCCAACGGAAGGTAATATTGCCAGAGACAATATGTTGTTTAACTTGCACTTCTCCATTAAAAAAGTATTGGGATGTACTCTGTGTAATAGTATGTACTCTCTTTCTCCCTTTCCTTTCCATAGGAACAGTTCTATTGGTGCTTTCTTTACCACATTTCCCACAACAAAGGGAGTATATATTCTGAATACTTGGAAGGGGAATAAATTAAAGTTTTATATAAAATAAAATGAGTTGGAGAGCAAAATGACAAAGCACTCCAATATTTTTGCCAAAAAAAATATCAAAAAAATATTCCAAAAAACCTTTGGATCACAAAGTCATATGTGACTTAAAAAACTAAAAACATAGAGGATTCAATCAGATAGGTCATTTTGATATACCTGTCTTCTGTCGGGGGGTCGGTCCTGACTGCCTGGGCGGAGAGGGGCTTCCCCAGGAGTGGCCACCAGCCAACCAGGGGAGGACACGACCCGGGGATTAGGGATCGTGCCTCCCTAGGATTGGTCTGGAGGGGCTTGCTCCAATGGGATGTAGGCCTCTCCCTCGGGGTGGATCAGGATGGATACCTAAAAATAGAAACCTACTTAAACAATGGATAGCTGCCCGGAACTAGAACCTTACTTAAACCAACGCCCTGGGCTGTTCGGGGGACTCCTCTGCACTTAATAAAGTATATGCCTCCTGAAGAAGTGTCCGGACTGAGTCCCTCCGCCGAGTCCCCCCGGGGAGGGAAATCCGGAGACGTCCGAAGCAGAAGCCCACTGAGAGAGTGTCACCTGAAGGACCCGGACCCGGGTCAATTGGCGCCTATCGTGGGGCACACGATAGACGGGACCCCGCCAGGTGACGTGAGTATCCCGCTCGCTTAAGGGCGGAAGAGTCGGACACCCCTAGGTAGACGGGGCTACCTAGGAGAAAATGGGCAATAGAATTGCTAAGCAATTGCAGCCAGAGGATTCAGGAGTATTGGCGTGCCAGCTTTATAAAGTCTGCCGAGGAAGCGGGCACAAAAATTCATATAAAGGAATGTAGGGAGGTGGGTAGTAAAAATACAAACTATATCACCATGGGTTTGCCATGCAGAATTAACTCCTCAAACATGGCAAGTAGTGGGGACACAAATGGCCTCTTATGTGGATGCCACCCCTGGGTTGCTCGTTGAGACTGGTTTTGTCATGTACGGGGTGGAAAAAGCAGCCCTTGTGGGCACCCCACGTCCAACTTGCTGGGCTGCCGCTTGTGCGATACAAATGGGAGACTCCCTAGTGGAGATTTCTGACAAGGAGTCGAGATCCCCCTCTACTGCCCCCCTTTTTTATCTTCGAGCATTGGCGGTCTGGGAGCTCAGGAGACAATCACAACCAGATAGGACCGAGAGGAAAGAGGGAGTTGGTGCAGTCAGAAATTCAACCAGAAAATACATCCAGAGTTGGCCCAGGGCCTGGATTTGTGGCACAGCAAAAAATTTGCCCAGGATTTGTGGCACAGTGGCAAATTCAGCAGCCCGGATGTTCTTCCAGCCCTGGCACTCGGCACAGATCTATGGTGCAGTAAAAAGTTGCAGGAGTAAGTCTAAAAAAGCAATCTTGTACGGGAGAAAGCTTAGAGAAGGAATCTTATGCAAGGCTTAGTTACACAGTGATAGAAATTAAGCCAGAGTTATAATGTGTACAGAGGATTTCTGACAATTTTTTCTCAGTTTTTTGGATTCTTTTATTGTCTGTATATGTGTTCTGTCTTTACATGTTCTGTGTGCGTGTGTTTGTGAGTTATTACGGTCAGCTCCATGGTAGCTGGACCTTGGAAATGTTATCTCTTTTCCTCCCCCTCCTCCCTTCTCTCTGATGGCTGCAGCATCGGGGAGAAGTATGGGAGAGAGAAAGAGAGGAACTAATCTTATATTATTTAGTTTATGTGATTGCAAGGTGTAGTCTTGGATGGGAAATGCAGGGGACGTAGTGTCTGTGCAGTTTTAAAAGGGCTTTGATCAAAGCCCATTAGGAATACAACATGGATATGAAGTTTAAGGAAAGCATAAAAGTTTTGGAAATTATTTGAAGGTTTTTGGTTGAACTCTCTCTCTCTTGCCTTCCCGATCCTGGCCAGATAGTGAGGGTGGAGAGACAGACGAGAGATCTGGGGCAGGCTGATCAGCATTTTCATTATCTCTGCCTCACCTAAAAGAAAAGTATTTTGTATAATGAGAAGTAACCAAAAGGTAGTTATTCTGTTCACATATTAAGTGAAACGTGTCACTCCTAATTGGATGTTTAAAACAGATCAGGATTTGTTATATTATTTGGTACTAGGCAAATTGGAAATATGCATAAATCTTAAAGGGACACCTCAGCAGAGATAAAGCTTTTGAAACTCTCCAGGCAGAATGGAATAGACTTGGCGCCACTGGGCAGTTGTCCAGAAGTCTCCCTCCCTTCAGCTGAGGAATTCAAAAACTCTCTCATTCAAAGAAGTTCTTAAGGAGTGGACACAGAAGTAAAATTTACTTGAGTAAAGGATGGAACCATTAAGATTTTTGCCCTGCAGTCCCAACTATCATTCAGCTGGGTCTACAGTGAATTGTAACTTTTATCATTTCAGATTAGATCAAGAGAAGAGAACTATTATTTTGAAGGTTTTCAACTACATTTTTTTGTAAAAGTTTAATGACTGTCAACAACAGGACAAATTTTAAACGGTTTTAAATTTTCATTTTCAAGACAATGTATTGGTAAATTAATATGTAATGGTCTATGAAGCAGAAAAGATCTTGCTCTTTTAATCTGAACTTGTAGTCATTCCTTGGCTTAAGCAAAGTTAAATTTAGTGTTTGAACTTATTAACAACTTAATTTTCTAAAAAGTTTTTTTTTTTTCAGAATAAATGTAATCAGAGAAGGAGAAACTACCCTGTGAAACAATGATGTAAGGTGGTAAGGCTTAAGTTTGAAGTCACCTATCATAGATTCTACAAAGGTTACAACTTTAAATGACTTTCAGAAATTGATAGGAGTAATTCAGTGGTGTAGGCCACAGTTGGGAATTACAACTGATCAAATGAAACCATTATATGATTTATTGAAAGGTCCTTCTCAATTAAACTCATGCAGAAAATGGACAGATGAAGCACTGGAATGTTTGAAATTAGTGCAGAAAAAGATTATGGGGTGTACTATTAGCAGGATATTAGAATCACAGGACTTGGAAGTAACAATTTATTCACTGAAAAAATACCCACTGGAGTTTTATATCAAAAATAAGGGATTATTGAGTGGGTACATTTGGCTCAGATAAAGAACAGAGCTTGTGTGCTTTATGCTGTGCTGGTAGCCCAAATCATACATAAGGCAGTGAAGAGAGTAAGGATGTTAATAGGACAGGAACCTCACACAATTTATACTATGTATACAAGTCAACAAATAGAGAACTGCATACAAGAGTTTGTGGAATGGCAGATATTGATTAATCAGAATTTCCAACACGGGCTCCCAATTCCTTTTGGGCAGCAATTTTGCCACGTGGCCATGATCTTGGGCCAACAAATGCTCTTCCTCACTGGTAGAGGGAGTTAATGTTTTTACAGATGCAACAAAAAATTTTAGGGCATCTATGTATATTCCATCTAAAAGGGAGATGCATAAATTTAAAACAACATTTACTTCTACAAAACAAAATGAATTATATGAAGTATTGCAAGCATTATTATATGTGAAAGAACCTTGCAATACATCACAGACAGAAAGTATACAGTACCATTGATACCTAGAGTAGAGTCAGCCTATTTCCTGATAGGGCAGATAGTATTAAACAGATAACTATGGAAGTTCAACTAGCAATAAGGGCCAAAACAGCAATATTTTATATCACACACACTCGGTCACATTCTAAATCATGCAGTACCAAAAAGCATTAAACCAAACAATGGTCCAGCTTATGTCAGTAAAGCCATTGAACAGTTCATGGTGGAATTTTCCATTTTACATGTCACTGGAATCCCCCATAATCCCACTGGTCAAGCTATAGTGGAACGAGCAAATCGATCCCTGGACACCTACTTGCAAAAAGAAAAAGGAGGAGTTGGACCAGGAGTTGATAAATTCGCAATTGGCTGTTTATACTCTAAACTGATGATAAATTACAATTGGCTGTTTGGCTGTTTATACTCTAAATTATTTAAAATTCTATAATGATGGCTTATTGGCTGCTATGAAATTCTTAACATTTCCTAATGAGGAGTCTGCAAAGAATGAATCAGCAATAACAAGTGCCCTGAAAGTAGCCAGTAATGTGGCACGATGAGAATAAAAATTGATTTGGTCCTCATACAGTGTTAACGTGGGGAAAAGGGTATGTTTGTGTTTCAACAGATGATAATAAAGAAGTTTGGGTTCCAGTGAAAAGGATAAGAGTGATAGAGGACAACGGCCAAGGTGAAGCGGTCACAGGGAGTGAGGGAGGTGCTATCAGTGGCAGATGAAAAAACTTCTGGAGAAGCTTAATCAACTAGGTCACAATGACTCCTTTCACTTTTCTTGTACTTATCATGACACTCAAAGAACACTGCGTCCATCGACCCAGCACCGAAGGAACCACAGAGATGGGCGTTCGTCACGAATCCACCATGGTTAAGGGTGATGTCATGGAGTGAGACAATGCCTAAGTTTATCATCCAAGGCAATATTTCTCACATGTTTAAAGATGATGGACTAGACTATGATAATAATGGGACTCTCTTTCAGAGACACTAACTTTTCAGGACTAGTCGCAGGTTTCCCACTTTGTCTATAGAAGGGTATTTCTGGGAATTGGAATGGGTTTGGTTTTAAATACATACAGGTGAATGGAACAGAGGGGTATCCCTGGTGTGCCACTATTGTGGACGGACAAGAGACATGGGATGAGAAAGATACATGACACGCTTATAATCTGTTCACCTGGAGGATAAATGGGACAATAGTAGTTTGGTCAGACAAGGACTTTGTGGGACTTGTTCGTGGAATGAAATTTAGGCCATTTTGTAACTTACAAAAGAAGAGAAATGTAACCCTTTGGCATCTGTATACGGGGGTTTTTACCATTTGAGAATCGTCACACAAACGGAGGTTAGAAAAAATCCCTCTATAGATAGAACAGCGGTTAAGACATTAAACGACTTCCAGAAATTAATAGGGGTCCATACAATGGTTAAGGAACACTGCACCTATATCCAATGAGTTAATGTGACCGCTTTACCAAATTTTGAGAGGACCCTCTGCACTTAATTCCCCTAGAGACTGGACCAAAGAGGCTATGCAGGCTATGGATGCTATAGAGCATAGCTAACGAATCCACTGTCCAACGCATAGATCCGCTACAGCCGGTTTATATAACTGTTGTGGTCAAACCCGTCTTTAGGTATAGCTGCCTCAATATTTCAACAGGCTGGCCCTTTGGCGTGGGTCTATCCTTCCAAACCCAACAAAAGTGTCCCCTCTAAGCTAGAGACACGGAGACTGCTGCTAATGAAAGCCTCAGGAATTGGCTCAAGGCATTACCGGTAAGGTTCCTATCATATTAATAGAGGATTCTGTAGAGATATTCACACAATTAGCACATGAATCAGAAACTTGGGTGGTGGTCTTAACTACCCACCAGACTGTTCAAGGTCATCTGCCTCCATCGCTCAGGGGGTGGGCTTTATTGCCCTTGTCGATTCCAAAAAACCTAGTGCAATCGACGCCGGTTGACGGCATTAACATATTTACAGATGCGACAAAGAAAAATAAGGCCTCAGTTTATATCCCAGCCAAGAAAAATTTTGCAGATCTTACAAACACCATATACCTCTGCCCAGAAAAACGAACTATATGCTGTTTTATAAGCTTTAAAATTATGCCCCTCTGAACCCTTTAATCTAATTACAGATAGCCTTTTTTGTTACCACCTCCTTACTCATATTGCCACTGCAGATTTTTCGCAGTCCTCTTCGGCTATCTTGCCGATGTTGGTGCAGTTACAACAAACACTTGTAGATTGGAAACACCCTTTATATGTTTTTACCTATCAGGATTCCCAAAATCACCCTTACCCGCATGTATACCTACCCCAAATATGTTTGATGTTGTCCAAGTTTGCTCTACAGGTTATCCAGTGATAGGAGAGATTGATAAACAACACCCACCTGTATTTCATGGATGGCATCCCAGGACCCTACTTCACTGCACCTGTCCCTCATGCGGTATCCGGCAACTAGATCAATACCACGGTGGTATTGCAGGCACACCTATGGAACGCCGCAGCGGCGTTCGGAAAGGCCATACACATGACGGACAATAGTGTGCCCCTCACAGACAATGCCACACTGAACAAACAGTGGTTTAACCTTCTTACGGAACGTGGGTACCACTGCGATGAATCTTCTAGCTCAGGACATTGCAACTCTTTTGAGGTAGTGACACAGACCATTATAAGAGGGATATGAAAAATCAGCATGGGACTTTTCCCAGATTAGTTGAGAAATCTTAATGTTACACAATGGCTTTATACATTTTTTGTTACTGGATTAGGGATTGCCCTGTTATGTGTGATTTGTCTCTGCCTACCTTGCTTATTGTCATGTATTATGAAATTGTGGATGGGTACCCTGGAATAACTAAAGGCTGATATACTTCTGCTTAAACAAAAAGGGGGGAGTTGAGGCGCAAGTCGCGCAAATACATGAATTTTTTGCAATTTCGGGATGACGGCCCTAACACCGGCCATGTTCAAAAGCGTCCCTGTACCCCGCTATAATCAATAATGGGCTTTCGCTGTGACTGTGCCGATGACGGGAATATTGTGGCCCCATGGCCTGGATAATCATGCCATTGGCTGCAGAGGTACCCAATGACGGGATTATTGTGGGTTCCACCTACCAGAAATGCTGGAGGTGGGGGCCACCCACATAGCCTAAGACAGGGGGCCCTGCCCACTCTCGGTACCAGGCATGGAGACAGGCCACATAGCCTAAGGACAGGCCTTTCACCTGCCCTTATTAAACCAAAAGGGGGAGTTGTCGGGGTCGGTCCTGACTGCCTGGGCGGAGAGGGGCTTCCCAGGAGTGGCCACCAGCCAACCCAGGGGAGACACGACCCGGGGATTAGGGATCGTGCCTCCCTAGGATTTGGTCTGGAGGGGCTTGCTCCAATGGGATGTAGGCCTCTCCCTCGGGGTGGATCAGGATGGATACCTAAAAATAGAAACCTACTTAAACAATGGATAGCTGCCCGGAACTAGAACCTTACTTAAACCAACGCCCTGGGCTGTTCGGGGGACTCCTCTGCACTTAATAAAGTATATGCCTCCTGAAGAAGTGTCCGACTGAGTCCCTCCGCCGAGTCCCCCGGGGAGGGAAATCCGGAGACGTCCGAAGCAGAAGCCCACTGAGAGAGTGTCACCTGAAGGACCCGGACCCGGGTCAGACAAAAATAAGAATTTAAGTGAATTTTGATAATGATGATAAAGTAGAAGAAGAAAGCATTTTAGAGAAGATATTACTGATGCATTTTAAATTGGGATCAACTGTAATATGGTGAAAATTATATAGATTTCCTCTATCCTGATTAAGTAGTCTGACAAAAGTTATTTTAAAATATACATGGATTTTGAACCAAAAGAGATCTAACATGCCATTAAGTCCAGTTGCTTCATTTTACAAATTAGGAACCTGAGGCACAGAGTAATCAAATGACTTGTCCAGGGCTAACAGCTTAAATGACTGAAGGAGGATTTAAATTCAGATATTCTTGACTCCAACTATAGTCACTGATCTACTATGCCATCTAGCATACCTTCATGTCACAAGCATTAAAACTAATTTTAAATTCTCATTTATACCTTTAGTGCCTACATCAATAACAGAAAGCCCAGCCATGTTATGAATTTTTATTTTCTAACTGAACTTGCTTTCTGACTATACTCAGTGAGAGCCTGCCTTCCTACACATGATCTTTAAAAGTATTTCCTTTAAATTTCTACCATCTCTGAAGTCAGGACTCATTTTCTTTTTCCACCAAGCCTTTGGAGAGACTAATGATGAGTTGGAAACAGAGTCTAAGGAGCTATAGTTATGGCTGGGAGAATAGAGACTCTGAAAGTCAGTTTGGGCAACCACACCAGGCATCAGACCCTAACACCATGTATATCAAGGGTGCCGCAAAAATAATGGAAGAGAAGGAGCATAAGGAAGTATTGGTATCTACTGGGGACTAGAACATGATCTAAACACAAATGATATACATTCTGGACAACAAATAAAGCAAAGAACATCACTAGAAACAGCTACCAATGAGATTAAGCAAGGTCCAAAATAAGGACAGACTTACTGGATAAACAGATAATCAATTGATCAACAAAGGTATGAATGAATGGATTGTCAACTAGAAAGAAAATAGTTGGAAAACAAGCAAAAAAAAAAAAAAAAAGATGCTGTCCACAAAGAACAATTCACTAAGCTAGATAATATGACTGGGGACATGAATGTTGAGTGGAAGTATGTACCTGCCCTTTCAAAATTTGAAGGAAATGCTGAAGTTCAAAGGTTAGCAAGAGAAGTAACTAAAAAATGAGAAGACTCAATCAAGACTTTGAAGATGGTGAAATTTAAAGTACCACTCTTCTTAACCTTGCAATATAATCTCCAAGTCAATTCCTTTACCCTTCCCCCTCCTTGTGTTGTAGCTGTCTTCTGTGGCTATGTTTGGTCATTCTCTTCATTTGCTTTCTTTGTTTTTATATGTGCTATTTTAATTTTTCTTCAATAATATAAAGAAAATACTATATGCTATATTACATACTATAACTGCAGAAATTGTTCGCATGTACTAATAATAAAAAGAGAATGGCAGATAGCCTCATCTGTCAGATCCAACTGAACTCACTCAACTCTTGCCCCAAACCACCTACAAACTAATCCAGACTGTTGGACTGCTCACATGATTTTGGATTAATGAGAGACAAACTTTTCTTTAGGTAAAATGGACTGTGAAACAAACCTTGCTATCTGCGCTGACACTGTTTTCTAAGGACTTCCTGGCTTTACCATTTGCCATGCTTCTATACACTACAGTATCCCAATATCATCTAACCTTTCAACAATCTAAAAATGTCTGTCTGGGCTATGCAATCTAACCCTCTGATGCATTGCTATGACTTTAAGGACATAGAAGTTTTTAAAATCTTTTTATTTACCTAGCACCTGAACTCTCTAATATGTTGTCTTCCCCTCACAAAGTATGAATTTGACCATAGATGGTCTTTCTGTAGTTGTTGTCCATCCCCAGTAATGAGCATAACACTTGGAGCTTAGTAGAAATAAGAATTCAATATTTTTTGATTAAAAAAGTATTTCATTCAAATTTTCAGAGAATTGAAACTTGTTGGAAAGAATTTTTTCCATTTAAGGCTTGCTCTTCCAGTGATTTGTTCTTGTTCAGTCATTTCACTTGTGTCCAACTCTTCATCGCTCTTGCTTGCCGAAAATCTTTTTGTCTTTTTTGTATTATGCTCCAAAAGTTCAGTGTATGTCCCAATCCTAAAGAAATTTAATGCCAAAGAATATATAACTTACTGAATAAAGGCATTATTTTCACATTCTAGGATGTTTATGCTTAATATTCTGCAAGCCAGTCTTTAGTAATATGTGAACAAAGAATTACCAGGAAAGCAAGTTGATTTTCAAAGAGGCAGAGGAACTAGAGACCAAATTGCCAACATTAGCTGGATTGCGATGAAAGCAAGAGAGTTCCAGAAAAACATCTACTTCTGTTTCACTGACTATACTAAAGATTTGGGCTGATCACAACAAAATGTGACAAATCCTCTAAGATAAGGGACTACTAAACCATTTTACTTGTCTCCCGTGGTCAAGAAGCAATAGTTAGAACTGAACATGAAATAAGTGATTGGTTTAAAATTGGGAAAGGATTATGACAAGACTATATAGTTTCATTTCATTTATTTAATTTTATATGAAGAGTACATCATGCAAAATACCAGGCTGGATGAATCAAAAGCCAGAATTAAGGTTTCTAAGAGAGATATCAACAATCTCAGATATGTAGATGATACTACTCTGATGCCAGTAAGTGAAGAATCAAGAAACTTCTTGATGAGGGTAAAACAGGAGAGTGTAAAAGCTGACTTGTACCTTAACAAGAAAAAAACAAAAAAACAAAACAAAAAAAAGACCTTGGCAACTGGCTTCATCATTTCCTGCAAATAGAAGGAGAAAAAGTGGAAGCAGTGTCAGATTTTATATCTTTGGTCTAAAGATAACAGAAAACAGCAACTGTAGCCATGAAATTAAAAGACACTTGCACAGGAGCCAAGATAGCAGAGTAGAAAGACTCACATATGCTAGCTCTGAACCCACAAACCATAAATTTCCTGAAAAAAGAACTCCCCACAAATTCTGGAGCAGTGGAAGCCATGCAGCAATGCAGTGGAGATTTCCATTCCAGAGAGCCCTGAAAAACCGGCACCAAAGGTCCATTGTGCATCAGACAGCGGAGCCCAGCCCTACCTTGGCCGGACGGCCCAAGAGAAAAAGATCTGAGCAGGCTTCAGGGACGGAATCTCCGGTGGCCGCAAGGGTCCCTCCACCCACAGGCACTACAGGTCAGTGAGAGAGACTTCTGGGCTGGCCGAGAGGGGAACAGGGTGTCTCCATAAGTCAGGCCCCCTCGGGAGGCAGTGGCAGAGGCAACGGCAGAGGCAGCGGTGGCCAGGGGCTACCAGAGCAAACAGGACCTCAGATCCCTTACTGAAGATCTCTGCATAAAACCCCTGAGGGAATCGAGCCTGGGAGGCAGCCCTGACCCCACCTGAGAATCAGAACTTAAGCTCACATTGAATAGCAGCCCCACCCACCGCTAAAAGCCCTGAGGCTAAGGAGCAGCATTTGAATCTCAGACCCCAAGCACTAGCTGGGCAGATCTAGGCGGGGGTGCAGAGGAATCTCAGAAGTCAAGTAACTGGCTGGCAAAATGCCCAGAAAAGGGAAGAAAAATAAGACCATAGAAGGGTATTTTCTTGGTGAACAGATGTTTTCTCCTTTCCTTTCTGATGATGAAGAACAATGCTTACCATCAGGGAAAGACATAGAAACCAAGGCCTCTGTATCCCAAACATCTGAAGTAGATATACAATGGGTTCAGGCCATGGAAAAGCTCAAAAAGGATTTTGAAAATCAAGTTAGACAGGTGGAGGAAAAACTGGGAAGAGAAATGAGAGAGATGCAAGAAAAGCATGAAAAGCAGGTCAACAGCTTGCTAAAGGAAACCCTAAAAAATGCTGAAGAAAATAACACCTTGAAAAATAGGCTCACTCAATTGGCAAAAGAGATTCAAAAAGCCAATGAGGAGAAGAATGCTTTCAAAAGCAGAATTAGCCAAATGGAAAAAGAGGTTCAAAAGCTCACTGAAGAAAATAGTTCTCTCAAAATTAGAATAGAATAGATGGAGGCTAATGACCTTCTGAGAAACCAAGAAATCACAAAAAAAAACCAAAAGAATGAAAAAATGGAAGATAATGTAAAATATCTCATGGGAAAAACAACTGACCTGGAAAATAGACCCAGGAGAGACAATTTAAAAATTATGGGACTACCTGAAAGCCATGATCAAAAAAAGAGCCTAGATATCATCTTTCATGAAATTATCAAGGAAAACTTCCCTGAGATTCTAGAACCAGAGGGCAAAATAAATATTCAAGGAATCCATCGATCACCACCTGAAAGAGATCCCAAAAGAGAAACTCCTAGGAACATTGTGGCCAAATTCCAGAATTCCCAGGTCAAGGAGAAAATATTGCAAGCAGCTACAAAGAAACAATTCCAGTATTGTGGAAATACAATCAGGATAACACAAGATCTAGCAGCTTCTACATTAAGGGATCAAAGGGTGTGGAATAGGATATTCCAGAAGTCAAAGGAACTAGAACTCAAAACAAAAATCACCTACCCAGCAAAACTGAGTATAATACTTCAGGGGAAAATATGGTCTTTCAATGAAACATAGGACTTTCAAGCATTTTTGATGAAAACACCAGAGCTGAAAAGAAAACTTGACCTCCAAACACAAGAATGAGAAGAAGCATGAAAAAGCAAACAGCAAAAAGAAGTCTTAAGGGAATTAACAAAGGGGAACTGTTTACATTCCTACATGGAAAGACAATATTTCTAACTCTTAAAACTTTTCAGTATCTGGGTAGTTGGTGAGACTACACACACACATGCACACACGCACACACATGTGCACACATGCACACACATACAAACATGCATGCACACACAGAGACAGAGAACACAGAGTAAATTGAATAGGATGGGACCATATCTTAAAAGAAATTGAGGTAAATAGTGAGAGAGAAATGTAGTGGGAGGAGAGAGGGTGAAATGGAATGGGGTAAATTATCTCTTATTCAAGAGGCAAGCAGGAGACTTTTTAGTGGAGGGAAAAAGAGGAGAGATGAGAAAAAAACATGAAGTTTACTCTCATCACATTCGACTAAAGGAAGGAATAAAATGCACACTTATTTTGGTATGAAAACCTATCTTACAATACAGGAAAGTGGGGGAGAAGGAGACAAGCAGGATCTGGGGGATGATGGAGGGAGGGCAATGGGAGAAGGGAGCAATTTGAAGTTAACACTCTTGGGGAGGGACAGGATCTAAAGACAGAAAGAAACAATGGGGGGCAGGATAAGATGGAGGGAAATACAGTTAGTCTTACACAACACGACTATTATGGAAGTCATTTGCAAAACTACACAGATATGGCCTATATTGAATTACCTGCCTTCCCAAAGGGAATGGGTGGGGAGGGAGAGATGGGGAGAATTTGGAACTCAAAGTTTTAGGAACAACTGTTTAGTATTGTTCTTGCTACTAGGAAATAAGAAATACAGTTAGTGGGGAAGAGAAAGTCATCTGGCTCTACAGGACAAAAGAAAAGATGGGGACAAGAGAAGGGAGGGAGGATAGAAGAGAGGGCAAATTGGTGATAGGGAAAATAGAATGCTCAGTGTATTGGGGTGGGGGAGGGGATAAAAGGGGAGAAAATTTGGAACCCAACATTTTGTGAAAATATATGTAAAAAGTTAAATAAATGAATTTATATTTAAAAAAAAAACACTTGCTACTTAGAAGGAAAGCTATAGCAAATTTGGATAGCAACTAAAAAAGCAGAGATACTACCTTGCCAAAAATTTGTATAATCAAAGTTATTGTTTTTCCAGCAACAATGAATGGTTGTGAAGACACTTGAGAACACTTTGGATAGCAAAAGGGTCAAATTAGTCAGTGTTTACAGAAATTAGTTAAAACTATTCATTAGAAGGTTGAATACTGAAGCTGAAGTTGAAATACTTTGTCCACATAATGAGAAAACCAGAAGTCATTTAAGGGCAAGGTGCAAGAATCCTAGAGTATTATTATTATTATTGATAATAAAATAGTAGTAATAATATATATAAAGTATAATATATATAAGATTTATATATAAATTTATTAATATTATATTTTTATATTAGTGTTATATTTATATATAAATATATTAATATTATAATAATAAAATATATATAAGATTTCCAAAGTTCTTTGCAAATATAATCTCATTTGATTCTCCAAACAACTCTGGAGGGAGAGATACTATTATTCTTCCTGTCTTACATATGAGAAAGCTGAGGCAAATAAAAGTTAACCCAAGGAGATATAAATAAACATATACAACATATACATTAACTAACATAGGTCTTACCCTCACGAAGTTTGCAGTCTATTGATACACAGATAGATGAAGATAGGGACTCAATCTGTGGTACCATCGAGAAAACTCCTTCAACACAGGTCAGTGGCTTCTCTGCAGCATCTAACTGAAGAAAATTATCTGGAGTACTAAGAGTTTAAATCATTTCACCAGGGCCACATAGTTTCTGTCAGATGGGACTTGAACTCATGTCTTCCTGGCTTCAAGGTTAGCTCTCTGAACTTTATGGCATATTGTCCATTATTAACATGCACTAATACAACACAGAAAATACATGATTATTAGAAGTGAAAAGAAATGTTATGGAAGTTGACACCTGATTACTAAAGCAGGAACATTTTTTTTTGTAGTTACCTTTCTTGGAGATGCTGTATAGTCACCTGAAATTTGTACAAGATGAAATTGCTGTTTAAAGAAATAACAGTCACTTTTTAAAAACCTAAGAAGCACACCCAAGTTTATGCATCTAAATGAATGGCATTCCCTTCAAATAGTCATTTGGAACATCATACGCATACTGTAATGATGCTACCATTGATCAAAACATTTTGAGAATAATTTTGGAATTGCCTTCAGTGCCAGAATCATGCAAGATAGCTTTGTGTTTCATTTCTAGGAAACCATACTTTTTAAAAAATGTAAGATATATTATTACTGTACTTAGACACCCACCTTATTTGCTGGAATTGATTGCAAATTATTAGGGCTACTTCTGAAAATTAAATCCAACTTCCAAGGACAAAGATTGGTCATCATTGAGAAGTATGCAAATGACATTATCATTTGATAAATACAAAAAAGTATGTAAATGACCATGTAACTCCACCATGTGATGACGTGACATGTGATGTGATGGGTGTGTGGTTCATGTGGCAAGCATGTCTTATGTGACAGGCACAATCTGTAACATTCTATCTTGTGGTAGACATGCTATTTCATGTGAGCAGCACACTGTCATGTGATAGACATACATTGTCATCATGTGATGGAAATCTATAGAAAGGTGGTCATTTAGCAACATTATATGTCATATGACAGACTTTCATGTCATGTAAGAACACCCCAGGAGAACCAAGTCATGTGATGAAATTTCCTTATTATGTGATAGACATGTTACATAACCCACTGCATCATATGATAGACAAACTATATCATGTGATATGCATACTCTGCCTTGTTTTGATGCACTATGTCATGCGATTGAGTCTACTGTAACATATAACAGACATACTACAAAGCATATCATGTCATGTGCTTGATACAGTACATAATCAATCATGTAATATAACAGACACTCTGTGTCACGTGATGGAACATCACATTTTTCACAATTACTAGGGTTAGTTTAAAATAATAGATAGCTTGAGAAGTTGAGTCAGGAAGACCAGAAGTGTCAGAAAGACCTGAGCTCAGGTCTTATCTAGCTGTCTTACCTTAGTGTCAAAGGTTTTACCTCTGACATAGACTATGTGACCATGGGCAAATCATTTAACATCTCAATACCTAGATGTTTCTCTAACACTGTATGAGTTGTA
Organism: Bettongia penicillata ogilbyi; assembly: GCA_023548195.1. Lineage (NCBI taxonomy): Eukaryota > Metazoa > Chordata > Mammalia > Diprotodontia > Potoroidae > Bettongia > Bettongia penicillata. The sequence continues at coordinate 171,870 of JAJHZJ010000037.1, forward strand.
AAGAGGGTGTCAAGATAGTACTTGCTAAACAGGAGATCTCATAAAGTGGTGCTCTATCCACCTAGCTGCCAGCAAAGACGATGAGGTAGCTTGTGAATTAAGATCAGAGAGAACTATTTAGTGAAGAGGAATCTTTTTCCCCACTTGGAGACTATACATCATATTCATACTAAATATTAATTGGTCACATGTGATCTTGTACAGAATTGAGAGACAATTCAAATTATTTAAAAGATTTTGTGCACTTACTTTTCTGGAGTTACAATGATATGTGATAAGTGAGGTTTCTACATAGCACATAATTGTTACTTGCACTCTGACCTGAAGTGTCTCACGAATCATCCTTATATTGAAATTTATAAATAATATAAATACCAAAGAATATTTCCAAAATGTTTGAGAAAGCTTAATTTACAAAAATAATCTTTACAACTTTAGAGGCTACATTCATCAGGGGAGTCAAAGCTGATCATGAAACTGGCATACAATAGTGACATCAATTTCATGATGGCACGTTTGCCCGTGGTCTGGATAATGGACAAAGCTCTCATACATTCCCACTCACCAATGGAGTGAAACAAGGCTGTGTGCTTGCTCCCATGTTTTTAGCATGTTGTTGCCATGTTGACAAATGCTTTTAATGAGGATGAACAGGGCATCAAGGCCAACTACTGTACTGATAGTAAGTTCTTCAATTTGAAAAGGCTACAAGCCAATTCCGGAGTGAAGGGGATGTTGTTACGTGATTTTCTCTTTGCAGAATATTGTGCACTCAGTGCAGCCTCTGAAGCTGAGATGCAACAAAGTATGAATCAATTCTCTACTGCCTGTGCTAATTTTGGCATAATGATTAACACCAAAAAAAAAACAAAAACAAAAAACCACAGGTGCTCTATCAGGAACCACCACACCATCCATATATGGAACCATCAGTTAAAACAAAAGGAGAACTTTTAAATGCTGTGGATAGGTTCAGTTACCTTGGGAGTGTACTTTCCAGGGATGTACATATTGACAATGAGGTTGATGCACACATTGTCAGAGCTAGCTCAGTGTTTGGGAAGCTTCGAAGAATGGTTTGGGAGAGAAGTGGTATTAGACTGACTATCAAATTGAAGGTCTATAGAGTCATTGTGCTGACCTCATTATTATATGCTTGTGAAATATGGACAGTCTACCAGTGCCATGCCAGGACACTGTATTGTTTCCATTTGAACTGTCTTAGGAAGATTCTGAAGATTACTTGGCAGGATAAAGTACCAGACACTGAAGTCCTTGCTCGAGCTGAACTGCCAAGCATTCAAACTATGCTTCAGAGAGCACAACTCCAATGGGCTGGTCACGTTGTTCAATAGTCTTGCCAAAAAGACTATTTTATGGAGAACTTGCATGGGGCAGGTGATCATATGGTGACTAGAAGAAATGATTCAAGGACACTGTCAAGGTCTCCCTCAAGAACTTTGGATTTGACTGTGCAACATAGGAGACACAGGCACAGGACTGCTCAGCATGGTGCGCCCACATAAGAAAAAGTGCTGTGCTCTTAGAACAAAGCAGAATTGAGACAGCTCAAAGTAAAGGCAGGGTGTACAAATTTGCGATACCCACCCCAATTATTCAATGGACTATCTCTGCCCAACCTTTGTAGAGCATTCCAAGCTCATATTGATCTGATCAGCCACAGTTGGATACACTGAAATTTCACTTTACAATAGTGATGCCATTTTGGTCCTCTTCAAAGATGAAAGACAAAAACCACTGAAAAGCTGATGAAATGAAGAATATAAAAATAATCACAACATTTAGAGTTATATGTGGTTTTTTATTTCATCTTCTCCAACTCTTTCACTTTCTAAGAAAGGAAAATGAGGACCATAGTTTCTGTGACTTTAACAAGTTCATACAAGTACTAAGAAGCAGATCTAAGGCTTGAACAGAGGTCCGTTTCCAAATCAAGTTTGCTTCCCACTGGAAAATACTGTTTTCATATAAATAGGATTGTTACTATTCCTGGCCCAAACTTATTCCAAAGCATCCACCATAACTTGTTGGCTTCCCTAAAGATATTTGCTAAGATTCATTTGTTGTTGTTTTAGGTGAAAAAATGTCATGTCAAGAAATACATCTAAGCAGTTTTCCCTCTTGGTACCAGAAACGTTGCTGCTGGTCTTAATAGTGGATGCTGTCAAAGAATCTTCCCATTCGTAGATTTGTAAAATGTCAGTAATTAAGTTGAATTAAAGAAAGGGAGATTTCAGACTGGGAGTGAAATAAAAATCTCTCAAAGTACTGATGCATAGTATTAATGATAATTATCTAACATAATTCTATGATTGCCTATCCTATTGCCTTCTAGCCCTTTCTTATAGATTCACAGATTGTTAGTCACCACTATAGAATAATTAATTCAGCCTCTGTAAAAGCGAAGTTTCCAGTTGATAAACTTAATTGAAACTTAGGAAAATATTTGATAGACTAAAGGATTGTCAGCAGAGGCAACACTGATAATTACTAGTGTGTTTAGATCTGGATATGAATTTGAATAACCCATTGAAAGTAAAACAAAAAGATAAAAGTTTTTCTTTAAAACAATCAAAGCTGAAAAGAGAAAAACTGGGAAATTAAGTAAGATTTTAAAAAGCATCTTTTTTAATATTTTTTCCTATTTTAGACTCAAACATCAGAACACACAAATGCAAAATAGAGAAAAGAAACAAAAAATATATCACAACTTAAATATTGCAACTTAACGCAAAGTAATAAAGGACGGAAAAGCATGTAACAATAAAAATGCAACAATAAATTTTCTAGAAATCCTGTGTGATAAATACTACACATTGTGTTGAGAGCTATTCATCTTTTCTTTGCTTCTTGCAAGTTTTCTTTTGCTCTCTGCTTTACACTTTTTTACTTTGTTCTTCCCACCACTAGTCCCAGATAGCTTCAATTAAATATAGATATATTTCTCTATAGTTATAGATATATAAATATACATATACATACATATATTGACACATACTTTCCCAAACCTGTTCTACTCCTGATCTTTGTGTTTGTTTGTGCATATTTCTTGTTTCCTATCCCTCCTGCCTCCCCATTTTATTGCAATCTGCTACCTTACCCTCCTATTGTTTGCCTTCCCTACTCCAAGGGTCTCTCCCCTATCCTTCCATTCCATATTGTCCCTCCCAAATCCAAGCCCCCTATAAACAATTCCTTCATCCTCCCTTCTAGAGATCCCTCCCTTATCCTCCCATTCCCGTTGATCTAAAAACACCATTCTACACCTCCCCTTTTTGCCTACGCTCTCACTTTCCCCTCTAAAGATCCCTCCTTTCTCCCCTCTCCCTTCCCTATTCCCTTACTGTTTCATTTTTTTAATGAATTTAGAAGCCTTTTATACTTGTCTAAATATATATGTATTGTTCCCTCTTAAACTCATTCTCCAAGAGAGCAGGTTACCAGAACTACCAGCCATCTTCACCCATCTAATTCCTCTGTATCGATTCTTTGTTTTGAATCTCACCGGTATAAATTACTCTTTTTAACTGTTCCTGAATAGTTTACTTTTTAAATTCATATCATACTTAGGTTTACCCTAATATTTCTTATGACCTACTCAATTATTAATAAGAATCTTAGACATACATCTTGAATTTTACATATATAAAAAGTAAGCTGTCTGTCCTTACTGAATCCCTTGTAATCAGTCTTTGGTACCTACTTTATGTCTCTCTTGTCTTTTGTATGTCAAATCTTTTATTAAGTTAAGGCTGTTTTTTTTTTTTCAAGAAGGTCTTGAAAGTTTGACAGTTGATCAAATATCAAATGTCCATTTTTTTTTCATTCAGGATTATGCTTAACTTTGCTGGTTATGATACTTTCTGCTGGAGTCCCAGTTCTTTTGCTCTTCCAAATAATACATTCTAAGACCTGTAGTCCTTAAATGTCTCTGCTGCTGTGTCTTGTATAATTCTTATTGTGGCACTGTCATATTTAACATATTTTATTCTTGTTGCTCATAAATTTTTATCCTTGAGCTGAGGGTTTCAAAATTTGACTATGATTTTCCTCATAATGATGGGGTGCTTGGGTTCATGTGCTTGGGTCTCAATTCTAAAATCAGATTTTTCTTTAAAAATCCTATTTCTCTCTAGCCTCAAAACACTATCCCAGGCAGTTTCTCCCCAGTCCAAGAATACAGGCTGCCCCAGCAACAACTGTTATCTCCCTTCCTGCTACATCAGCCAGTTGCACCTACAGAAGTTATTAATTTGAACCAGCTGTGTACTGTCTGAACTGACTATGTATTGAGTCGTAACAACATTTACTACTCACTGACCAATCATATATGTCCTAGACTTAGATATACCTATACTCTCTTATATTTGTTTTGCCTAAGAAGATACTGATGAGAGCAGCCTAGGTATTTCCCAGTCAGCCCTGACCATTGGTTGACTTAGTGACATTTCAGACTTAAAACCATACCTCCATGTAGCCCCCTCTTGGACTATTTCCAGAGGAATTCTGGGTAAAATACTTGCAAAGTAGGCACCAAAAGTGCATGCTCTTTTAAGAACTAACCATTCCTTAATTTCACCCCAAAACACCTAGTTGACATATTTCTTATAAATATGTTTATTTCTTTATATATAAAATATCCTATCTAAACTTTACTTGTACCCCTTGGAGCTCCTGTTCCCCACTCCTCTTCCAGCCTTCATCAATAGGATCTCTTTTAAGTAGAGATGGATGGATTTTTTTCCATTTCTACTTTTGTCCCTTGTGCTAATGCTTGAGGACAATTTTTTAAATCATTTCTTATATTATTATATTAGAATTCTTTTTGATCATAGCTTTCAGCTAGTCTGATTATTTTTATGTTTTCTCTTTGTGATCCCTTCTCCAGATCTGTTGTTTTTCTTACAAAAAGGTTTCACTTTTTCTTCTAGTTTTTCATTATTCACAAATTATTTAATTATTTCATGATCCCCTGTAATTTCCCTGACTCTGCCTTGCCCAATTCTAATTTTCAAGGTATCATTTTCTTCCTTAAGATTCTGGGCCTCTTTTTCTAATTGGGCCACTTTTCTTTCCAAATCTTCTTTTTTTGTTTTTCCTCCTCTGTCATTTGATTTTCAAAGTCTTTTTAAAGATCTTCTTTGCATTCTTTGGGGCAGGTGACAATTTTTCATTACTCTTTGGGGATTTCTTTACTTCAATATTCTCCTCTGAAGATGAACCCTGTTCTTCTCTGTTCCCATAATAGTTTTCTATGGTTGGATTCTTTCTCCTTTGCCTATGCATGTTTTGTGGTAATAGCTTAATTTTTGTAACCACTCTAGCCCTGGGGTATTGGAAATGGGGCCTCTAGCCCCAGATCTTCAGTTCTTCCTTCTATTCTGGAAACAAAGCAAAACCTCCAACCTCTTGTAGGTGCCCACAACCAGGGCCTTTCTGTCCCCCTGCTTCTGCGCTCACCAGGTGTGTGCTGGTTCATTCTCACCCCTGCTGCTCTTTGCACAGCTAGGTCTGGTGTTACTTGTGAGCAGAGGTCCCCTCAATCTTCCCAGGCTCAGACATCCAACTCCCCTCACTATCCTGAGGGTAAAAGTTCCTATTGTTGAGGCCCAGGTAGCCTTTCAAACCAACTAATCCAAGGGTTTGCAGATTCTTGTTAAAAAAGGAACAGAGCCTGGAGGTGTTTACTCTTTTTTTTTTTTTTTTTGGTAATAAAAATTTATTTATTTAACTTTTTACATTCATTTTCACAAAATTTTGGGTTCCAAATTTTCACCCCTTTTATCCCCTCCCCCCACCCTAATACACTACTGAGCATTCTAATTTTCCCTATCACCAATCTGCCCTCTCTTCTATCACCCCTCCCTTCCCTTGTCCACATCTTCTCTTTTGTCCTGTAGGGCCAGATGACTTTCTATTCCCCATTACCTGTATTTCTTATTTCCTAGTAGCAACAACAATACTAAACAGTTGTTCCTAAAACTTTGAGTTCCAAATTCTCCCCATCTCTCCCTCCCCACCCATTCCCTTTGGGAAGGCAAACAATTCAATATAGGCCCCATCTATGTAGTTTTGCAAATGACTTCCATAATAGTCATGTTGTGTAAGACTAACTGTATTTCCCTCCATCCTATCCTGCCCCACATTGTTTCTATTCTGTCTTTTAATCCTGTCCCTCCCCAAGAGTGTTGACTTCAAATTTCTCCCTCCTCCCATTGCCCTCCCTTCCATCATCCCCGCCCCCTTGCTTGTCTCCTTCTCCCCCACTTTCTGTATTGTAAGATAGGTTTTCATACCAAAATAAGTGTGCATTTTATTCCTTCCTTTAGTCGAATGTGATGAGGGTAAACTTCTTGTTTTTTTCTCAGCTCTCCTCTTTTTCCCTCCACTAAAAAGTCTCCTGCTTGCCTATTGAATGAGATATAATTTACCCCATTCCATTTCACCCTCTCTCCTCCCACTACATTTCTCTCTCACCATTTACCTTAATTTCTTTTAAGATATGGTCCCATCCCATTCAATTCACTCTGTGCTCTCTGTCTCTGTATGTGCGTGCATGTGTGTATGTGTGTGTGCGTGCACACGTGTACGTGTGTGTATGTATGTGTGTCTGTGGTCCCGCCAACTACCCAGATACTGAAAAGTTTTAAGTGTTACAAATATTGTCTTTCCATGTAGGAATAGAAACAGTTCACTTTTGGTAAGTCCCTTATGACTTCTCTTTGCTGTTTACTTTTTCATGCTTCTCATTCTTGTGTTTGAAAGTCAAATTTTCTATTCAGCTCTGGTCTTTTCATCAAGAATGCTTGAAAGTCCTCTGTTTCACTGAAAGACCATACTTTCCCCTGAAGTATTATACTCAGTTTTGCTGGGTAGATGATTCTTGGTTTGAGTCCTAGTTCCTTTGACTTCTGGAATATCCTATTCCACACCCTTTGATCCCCTAATGTAGAAGCTGCTAGATCTTGTGTTATCCTGATTGTATTTCCACAATACTGGAATTGTTTCTTTGTAGCTGCTTGCAATATTTTCTCCTTGACCTGGCAATTCTGGCATTTGGCCACAATGTTCCGAGGAGTTTCTCTTTTTGGATCTCTTTCAGGCGGTGATCGATGGATTTCTTCAATAGTTATCATGCCCTCTGGTTGTAGAACCTCAGGGAAGTTTTCCTCAATAATTTCATGGAAGATTATGTCTAGGCTCTTTTTTTGATCATGACTTCCAGGTAGTCCCATAATTTTAAATTGTCTCTCCTGGATCTATTTTCCAGGTCAGTTGATTTTCCCATGAGATATTTCACATTATCTTCCATTTTTTCATTCTTTTGGTTTTGTTTTGTGATTTCTTGGTTTCTCATAAAATCATTAGACTCCATCTGTTCCATTCTAATTTCGAGAGAACTATTCTCTTCAGTGAGCTTTTGAACCTCTTTTTCCATTTGGCTAATTCTGCTTTTGAAAGAATTCTTCTCCTCATTGGCTTTTTGAACCTCTTTTGCCAATTGAGTGAGCCTATTTTTCAAGGTGTTATTTTCTTCAGCATTTTTTTGGGTCTCCTTTAGCAAGGTATTGACCCGTTTTTCATGCTTTTCTTGCATGTCTCTCATTTCTCTTCCCAATTTTTCCTCCACCTGTCTAACTTGATTTTCAAAATCCTTTTTGAGCTCTTCCATGGCCTGAGCCCACTGAACATCCACCTCAGATGTCTGGGATACAGAGGCCCCAACTTCCACATCTTTTCCTGTTGGCAAGCATTGTACTTCCTCATCAGAAATGAATCTGTTCCCCAAGAAAGTAGCTTTCTATGGTCTTATTTTTCTTCCCTTTTCTGGGCATTTTCCCAGCCAATTACTTGACTTCTGAGATTCCTCTGCACTCCTGCCTAGATCTGCCCAGCTAGTGCTTGGAGTCTGAGATTCAAATGGGCTTTCAGTGGCAGGCAGGGCTGCTATTCAATGTGAGCTTAAGTTCTGGTGCTCAGGTGGGGGCAGGGAGGTCTCCCAGGCTCAGTTCCCTCAGGGGCTTTATGCAGAGACCTTAGGTATTGACCCTGAACTTCTGCCTGCCTGCTCAGGGAGTCCTGGGCTGCCGCTGCTGCCTCCCCCGCTGCCTCCACCGCTGCCTCCCGAGGGGGCCCAAGCCACTGAGACAATCCACTCCCCTCTCGGCCAGCCCAGACGTCTCTCTCTCTCACTGACCTGTAGCGCCTGTGGGTGGAGTGACCTTCCCGGCCGCCGGATGTTCCATCCCTGAAGCCTGCTTGGATCTGCTTCTCTTGGTCGTGAGGCCAGGGAAGCACAGGGGTGGGCTCCACTTTCCAGCGCATGACAGACCCCTGGGGACTGCTCTCCAGGGCTCTCTGGAATGGAAATCTTTTCCACTGTGTTTCTGCACGCCTTGCAGTGCTCCAGCATTTCTTGGGAGTTCTTCTTGCAGGAAATATATGGGCTGTGGGTTCAGAGCTAGCATACGTGAGTCCTTCTACTCTGCCATCTTGGCTCCACCCCTGGAGATGTTTACTCTTCACAGGGAACCAAAACTCCTCCCAAGATTTTTCTTCTGGCCTGCAATGTCCCAAGAAGATTCCCATTGTGCCCCTATTCTTATTTAGTTCTACCTGCACTTTGTTTGCCATAAGGTACTATTTTATCTCTTTTGTGGGGGAAAATCTTGAGAAGATTTTCTGACCATTCCCAGAATCCTCTCTCTGATAAAGGTATTAGCAGTAACCAATGCACTGGCTGAAAACCTGCCTCTTTCAGATTCAGTGTTATTACTCTACCAGAACTCCCTTCTAATTTTTCTGTCCACTTTTGACACTTCCTTCAGGGCCCAGGATTTTGAAACTATGAACCTAAAACTGGTTCATATAACTACAATACCCTGTTAGTGACTCCAATCTAAAATGTCCCAACACTACTACAAATATGTTTTCTTTATTGTGAGTTTGTTTCTTCCTTTATTTATTTACAAATAATCAACATGGAGAATGAGGAAGCATAATGATGTAACTGCCTCTTTCTTCAAATACATCATTTTAGCTCTAACTATAGCACTGCCAGACTATCATTTTCCAAGAATTATGAGCTACTGTGCTCTATAAAGCTTCATAAAAATGGAACAACTGTTTTCCTTAAGAAAATATTTCTTACAATTTATAACTTTTTTCCTTATGCTGATATGTATTATATATTTGAGCATATTATAATCACTTAAGAATTCCTAGAAAAAAAACTTATTTTTTTTCTATTGTAGTTCTGTTAAATAAATACTAGGAGGAAGGTTAGAAGAGGCCCATTGTCCAGGTTAAATATTGAGGATATTACTTGAATATCCCTTGTTCTATTGGGCTGAGGGAAGCAGTTCCAGTTTCATAATGCCACTTTTTGACATTATTTTACCACAGAGGTTCTTTCCTCAGCAACTATTAGCTCTGAGACTAGAAAATCCTTAGATATTTGAATTTCCTGATTAGCTTTGGGGGAAATTCATTTGGTCTCATTTCATTTTAGAACCCAATTAGCCAAGGGTAACCCTTGGTTCTATCACAGAACTCCATAGTTGCCTAAATGTCAAACTGTGAGTCATTTGTTATGCACAAACTCCATAGGTTGTAAACCATTGAAGTAGCATTTTCGGTAGAAAATAACATATTTAGCGTACAGTTAAGTGGACACATAGTTTATGATCAGACTGTGCTATCATCTCTCCGGGGGGAAAAAGTGTACACAGCACACTTTTAAATTTTTTAAAAGTTTAATCTGTGTTTTTAACACTTTCTTAAACCTAGACAATCAACTGAAACAAAAATCAACTGCTAATTTATAGTATTTGATAATTCCCAAGGTGTAAGTGAAAACACTGAAAAGTTAACAATTATGTTAGTGTTTGGAACTGGCTTCATCACACCCTTGTTTTATCTCAAAAGCTAGAAATTCTAAAATGTCTCACACGTAACTATAACCTCAGGATTGAAGTAGTCTTTTTAAAGATCGTCTTTGAATTCTTTGGGGCAGGTGACTATTTTACATTACTCTTTGGGGATTTCTTTACTTCAATATTCTCCTCTGAAGATGAACCCTTTTCTTCTCTATTCCTATAATAGCTTTCTGTGGCTGGATTCTTTCTGAACTCCTCTTATCTCTCATACCTTCAACTGGTGAAAACATCTACATTGAGCCAATTTATGAATTAGCTGTGAACAAAACCTAAATAATTCTATTCAATTAATAAATCACAAACTTATAAGTACAACATGTCTTTGATGAAATTAGAAGTCATTGAAAGTCATTGGATCAAGTGAATTCAAGCTACACACAAAGTTTATTCATACTAGTTGAGGAAACTTTTCACATTTGGTGGGTTTTGCAAGCCAACTTGGAATCTAGGGATTTAAGCTTCTGGCAGTTTAGTGATGGATGCCTCTAGTCAACCCTCAGGCAAGAACTGCTGGCAGGTAAGGAGAGTACTTCTGTCTTATCCCTGCCCCCACCTTGACTAGAAAAAAGACCTTATCAACTTAAGAGGGTCAAGGGGTTTGTTTTCTTTGATTTTCACTCCCCTTCCTTTCCTAATCATAAAAGATCATTGAGTGAGTGCCTACATTGGGAGCACAGAATGAACTGATGCAAAATGAGGAAAGCAGAGCAAAAATGTATTTACATAAAACAACTTGACTCCTTAGGACTTCCCATAAAACCTAGAAGAAATATATATAGTAACCTTATTCTGTGAATGTGACCTGCCAGTGCCAGTGCAGGTTGGATTAGGAGCTATAAAATATATGCTACATTTAGAATAAGAGTGCCAATATTAAGAGGAGAAATGTTTCTTAACGTTCTCCATTATTCTGTTGTTTTGCTAAAAATTACTTATTTCATGTAAACATACTTTCTACAGAAAGTCTAAAATCAATTTATTCCATTTATTGCATATCCCCCACATATTTAAAAGAATCAGACATTCAAAATATTTTCATTTGTGGGAATAGTTACTTAACCTGACCACCCAAATTAACAGATGCTTATGGTGAGAACATATGGTTCTTTCCAGCTCCTAAAAATATGGTTCTCAACACTACAGTTTGTCTCTTTTTCCTTTGGAAAGTCCTCTTTTGGCTTACTCTGTGTCCAAATTGCGTTATTACTTTGATATTAATTGTCAATTATCATGTTTGAGACCTGTTGGTATCTTCATCAGTTTAACATTCATGATGCACAAAGTCAAATAATAGTTTTGAGGCTAGGAGAAAACAATTAGAAATCATCCAGTCAATACTCCTGCAAAATGAAAATTATGTTAAATTAACATAATGAAAATATGAAATTATTTTGTATTATTACAGCATGAGTAAGATAATGGAAACTTGTGAAAAATAAATTTACTGTTATGTACCAACTGAGGAGGCAGCTAGGTGGTTCAGTGGATAGCGTGCTGGAATCAAGAAGACCTGAGTTCATATGTGGCCTCAGATACTAGTTGTATGACCCAAGACAAGTCATTTAACCTCTTTTTGCCTTAATATGCTTTGAGAAGGAAATGGCAAATCATATGTTTGCCAAGATAATTTCATGGACAGCACTTGTGTGCTATGTACGGTCCATGGGCACAAAGAGGTTGACATGACTGAGACAACATAACAAAATAGGATATAGAAAAGGATACAGAAGGATTGTACCAGCTGAAGAAGCTAGAAAGGGTCCCTAATAACTAGTAGTATTGCTAGGGATAGTTAAAATCTAGCATTAATTGATAGAGCTGTATGTATTGGAACTTAGTACTTTGCTGTGTTGAAAATTAAGTCTCATTACATTGTTTAACCATCTGATCTTAACAATTCTTCAAGATTTGGTTCTCCAGGGAACTTTCCTTTTTTAAAAAAGTCCATTTAAAAACCCATATATAAGTATCTTGTTTTAATTTCTATTTAAAGGAATTATTAGAAATGTTTGGGTTATAATAATTTTTTGTGCCCGAGGAATGTTGAAACCAATGAGGATATAAATGATGTTTTAATTTTAAATTAAGGTAATTGTGGCACTCAGTTGACTAATGCTCAAATGGCCTCTTAGAGCTGGAAGGGACAAAGAGGTTATCTCTTCTGTAGTCTTGTTTCCAGAAACTACTATATTTAAATAAATTCTCAGTATAACTATATTTGTAACCAATAGATAATGGATTTTTCCCGAAATGAATTCATGTAGTATTAGATGCTTTAATCTGAAGGGGTAAAAAAAAAAAAAAAAAAAAAAAAAAAAAAAAAAAAAAAAGTATTTTTTCAGACATACTATATAGAAACTTTAATATTGTAAAAGAGGCTAGAAATTAATATAGTGTTACTTTCTATTTTTCTTTCTTTTTCTCCCTGCAACACATGGATGAATAATTGTGACATTTTAATACAGCATCCTGGCACTTTTCTTGAGACATCTGTTAGTTTGGGGTTTCTTCATGTAGTAGAGCAAAGGAAAAAAAATTACAGCATGAATTCCAATAGTTCTTATCTGAGTTATTTCTAAGCCAAATTAATAAATTCATTATTCATGTTTTATTCACTGTTTAAAACTCTTCCTTCCTTATTCTTTCCTACTTTTCACAACCAACCTATCACTCTTCAGTGAAATCTTTTTTTCTATTCTTTTCAAGCACATTTATACCTCTCCCTTCAGTTACCATCTCATTTCACTTCTTTCCTTTACCTCCAGGCTGAAGTGCAATGCATAACTTCCACATTTAAGTCCTTCATCTCAATCTGCTCCAATTTATCTCATAACCTCTTTAATCTACTGGAAATATTGCCATCAAGTCTGCTGTGATGCTGGGGCTTAAAGCAAGGTCTGATTTCACATCTCCATTTTCTCTGAAATTCTAACACTGCAATATTCACAACCATATCATCATTCTTAAACTGATCAGTGGTAAAGTTCTTTAACCCTATGGTATCAATTCAATTATGGGACCAACGAAACTATTCCACCTTTACTTCCAGTGTTCTAGCCACATCTCTCAATTGCTACTGTACCATCATTCCATATGAGCCACTGTTTTTACTCTTTCACAAAGAAACATAGAGACTTTTGACTCCCAGCTATGAATTTGGTAAGGTAAGCAGAAATGAGGAGAAAACAGCCATGAATGCTCTAAAATAGGAGAAATGGATGTTGGAGTGGCATTTTTAGAAAAGAAAAAGGGGGAGAAAAATAATGGAGGTATGCTTCTGTTATCTGACTACTGAAAAGATAGCTGAAGAACCTCGGCACTAAGTCTTAGTATTCAAAGAAGATTGAAGCCGATAAACAAATATTATTTACTGACTATGAAGTCACTTTGAGAGTAATGTAGACTCCTATGATTAATTCCCTCTCTTTCTTAATAGCTCCTGGATTTATGGGGTGTATAGGGGATTCAGGGAAAGCTAGCACCTCTGGTGTGAGTGTTTGTCAAGCCCATTTCAGGGCTGCCCATCCACCTTTGGTGTCTGCCTTTCTCCTAAGTTTCACCAGTGTCTCCATGAAGCTGTAGCATGTCCAGCAGTCATACCCCAGTTAAACCATTTAGGCAGAAGGGCTAAACCAGTTTGAGAGTAACTAATTGACCTCAGACTCACCAATGACTTAGTTAAAACTTCCCCTAGCAGAATGGATGAATGAGAACATTCCAAAAGTCACGATGGCAGTTGAAACAGACACTGTGAATCGTTTAAATCTTGACCAAACACTGAAGACACCAAGGTCACCCACTGCATCCTCTGCTATCACCAACTTTTGTTCTGGCACTGGACTTGAAAGAGTGAGGCTGATAATTTTGCACAACTGACTCACTTAAATCCAATTCACAAGTAAGCTATCTCCCATGACTTCATCCGTCCTCTCCAAAAACAAAGAATTGACAACAACTGAATGTATACCTTCCCAAATATTTCTTCATTTTCTTTGGCAGTTATTTTCTCATTTCTCTTTCTTCTTTGGCCTCTTCTAAAAGACTTTCTTCTTTTTTATCTTTTTTTCTCTTGAATAAATTATTTTTAGTTCCTGTTTGTTATGTCTCATATACAGGCAAGCTTTAAAATGACAAAGATCCAAATGACATTAAATGATTCTGATTACAATGAAAGTTTCAGATCACATTCTTATAATAGGCTGATCTTTCTATCACTTCATTTTCCATCCATAGTATTTTTTCAATTTTCTCAAAAATGAAAAAGTGCGTAAGTTTACAATGTCAATAATAAATTGAACATATTCGCAACCAAGGTATTGAAGTAATTTTTCTATGATAAGTTGAAGAGTAGCTACTAGAAATGGTACAGGTAGAATAAATAATGAAATGACACCTTGAAATAATGTAATAATTACATTTGTATTAGAAAATTGGCTTCAGTGCTTTGGGCCATAATTTTGGAAAAGATTATTCATTTTTTAGAAGTTTAAGTAATATTTTTATTTTTACTTCATCTACATTTCAAATGCATCTTTCCACTCACCACTTGCCAGTGGTAATAAGTAGTTTCAACAAAACTTTTCAACATTTTGAAATAATTTGAAATTATTTGCAATTTTCCATGTTAATACTCTTCTCCTCTCTCTGAATCTCAAAGAAGAGGAGTGCCTTAAATTAAAAGATCATCTTGGCAGTGGCTATTACCATATCTGATTACTGGAGGTTAAATACCCCTGGCATATTTTGTAGGCTCATACTATAGCAGAAGGGCAAAAATCTGGAGAAGTCAAAAGAATTGTAGTTATTAAGTTTATACAGCAAAATTTTACACATTGAGCACTTAACAGATATCTGATGATTGAATTATGACACAGGGATTGCCAAAATTCCATGATAGAACTCCATTGTTGTCAATGATACAAACTGACTGTGTTATCACAGTCCAAATTGCCTTTATTCAGCTAGGTCAGGGGTGGGCAACCTGTCTTCTTGAGATCACACGTGGTCCTCTAGGTCCTCAAGTGCAGCCTGTTGACTAAATCCAAAATTCACAGAACAAATCTGTTTAATAAAAGGATCCATTCTATAGTACTTGGACTCAGTCCAAACGTCCCACTCAAAGATCTAGAGGGATGCAGGTAGCCTCAAGGCCTCAGATTCCCCACCTCTGAGCAAGGTTGATTTGGCCTTTGTTTATTAATAAGCATGAACAAAGGAGAAAAAAAAATGTTTGTATACAGTAATAAGAAATAACACATCTGTGATTTTGTTGGTATGGCTTATCCCCCCAATAACATAGATTACAACAAGTGTAAAAAAAAGTGTATGAATTTGCAGGTAGTATGGGATATAGACTAAGTACCTACTATGTGCCAGGCATGATTCTAAGCACTGGGGATATAAAAGAAGGCTAAAAATAATTTGTACTCTCAAAGAGCTCATAGCTGAAGAGGAGTTGTCTAAAACACATACAAGTTATGTGAGTTGTTACCATTCAGTATTTTTCAGTCATGTACAAGTCTTTGTGATTCCATTTGGACTTTTGCTGATAATGATCCTGAAGTGGTTTGTCATTTCCTTCTACAGCTCATTTTACAGATGAGGTAACTGACCCCTGACTCTAGGACCAACACTCCATACACTGACTCAACAAAATTTCACACTGTTGGTGTATGCAGAACGAGGTTTTAAGGATAGTACAGTTATCCCATCCACTTCACAGGGTTTAGGGCCCAATCCACTAAAACTTTTTGGTCTTCTTTCATATAAGAGAAATCTGAATTATTACTGTATTAAAAGATAAGATATTTTGATTATACAATAACATATATTTTATGCATTTCTCAGTTTCTAAACTTTATCTATAAAATATCTGTCATTTCAGGACCAATACGGAGCCTCTAGATGGCCAATTTCCAGTGCTCTTCGGTTCTTTGTTCTGGGTTCCCTCTATTAGAGTGTTAGGGGAGGTAGTATTAAAGGTGGTGCCAATGGTTTAACTCATCTGGCATAAGCCTCTTATCTCTTATCTCTCACTCAGGGTGTTTTCTACCTTAGCTAGAATTCTTAGGAATCAAAGAAAGTTTGGCCAAAGAAAAATAGAAATTTTCAGCAGATTTCGTTATAAGGTATTTGAACTTCATCTTTAATGATGGGTAGAACTTCAAGAGGATACAAAATTAAGGAGCAAGTAGCACTAAAACTAACATTTCATGTTGGTATATTGGCATAGCTCAGTATTATAGGAGGAAATCATACTGACATTTTTTTTTTATCAGAATATGTGGTTTTGAAAACTAGCTCAACAGCAAAAATCTTAAGTAAATTACTTAACTTCTCTGAGGCTTAGTTTCCTTAACCATAATAGTTGTATTACAAAACTCAAAAGGGTTTTATAAGGTCATATGAAATAAAAAGTATGCAAAGTTCTTTGCAAACAAAACAGTGAGATAAAGGTAAACATATAACAAAATGCACTTTTCAATATCTATTATATATTAATAATTAATATGTCTTACATGTCATTGATGTTACCACTGAAATGCAAGAATTGTTTATACTAACTCCAGTTACTGTATTTGAAAGAACATTTTTTTTTAAATTGTTATCTATAATTCAGAAAGGTCTCCTCCCCATTAATATATAATCATTTATTGAAATTTCCATGTATTTGAAAATGTCTTTGAAATTATATATAGAGAGATATGTTAAATCCCACATATACAAATATGCATACATATGTATACATATATGTCCAAATATACAAATATGACAAATCAACATATATTTCGTAAGGATATGCTATATGCCTGTATATATGTATTTTTAATTAACAGAATTAGAAAAAAACACAATACCCTTTTCACTAATATTTTTGCTGTTCAGTTGATTCAGTAGTGTCCAACTCTTCATGACCCCATTTGGGGTGATTTGTTATTTCCTTCTCCAGCTCATTTTACAAATGAGGAAATTGAGGCAAACAGGATTAAATGACTTACGAAGTGTCACACATTTGGCTAGCTAGAGGCCAAATTTGAACTCAGGACAATATCTTCCTGACTTTAGGTTCAGTATTCTACCCACCATCACACCAACTACTCCCTTCAACAATATATCCCCCCTTTTAAGACATAAATAACATTTTTAAAAATTAGTAATTTTGCTTGTTGATTAAGTTTTTTGTAATTAATTCACATATTTGAAATAAGTGAACATTTTTGATGCTGCATGGACAAATAATTCATCATTCAATCATCAGTTAGTGGGATAAACTAGTAAAGAATACCTGTTTATCAGGACATCAAAACATATTTGTGAGTTCAACCAAGTAAATTAATTTTATAAACGAAGTGGATTTTTATAGAGAAGTAGGTTCAAGGGCTACCTCAGACAAACACTTGGTAAATCTTGGTAAGTCTCAATCCCTCTATGTCCCCAGCCAATTCTGCAATTCTCCAAATTGCAGAGTGGCTGCCAATCTTCAATGACAGAAAAGATTTCTTGATTGAAAGTTCCCTATACTGTATTTATAAAGTCATGCCTCTTGTCACCTCTCCTAATAAAACAGTTAGACAGAAACTTCTCATTACCAACTCATTTATCTGTGTTATCCATTTGCATAAGAAATCCCTTGTCCTGTATCCTTTCAAAATAATGCCCTTTTTTCTGTGATTAGGCAGGCAGTAGTGGTTTTTGGGTGCCCAATTTCACTAGAGGAGAAGGCAAATAAGAAAATAAGACTGAACCTCAAATAGATACTGGCCTTGCAAATAGTTAACATACCCTAGATTCATGAATCTCCCAATATGCTTATCAAAACTGACATGCAATGACATGTCAGATAACTTTCACTGATATTTGGACTGGTTGTAGCTGCCATCTCTTCCTCCTGCTACCAAATCCTGTCTCCCACTAACTTCATGAGGAATGAAATGAAATGAAAACTAAAATGAAATTTAAATATTGGTGTGAAGCTAACAGTATGCTACCTCCCTTTTCCTTCTGCTCCCAACAACTCAAGATCGAAGTGACAAAAAGCTTGGCACATCTTATTTTTTAAGGGTGCCAATCTCTGCCATTACCACTGTGAAAGGAGCAAAAGTATGTAAGATTCAGCATAAAATGAGTAAATTAATGAATCACACTCATAGTACAAATCCATCATTGAACATAAAGGACAAAGAGACCTCATAGTATATAGTAACAAATAAAGGTCCTGAAGACTGTTGTTGGTTTTGCAGTTTGTTGTTTTGTATGAGTCAAACAGTATTGTTGACTTCCAGTCCTGCCTAAAATGAAAGCAACAATGTGGATAAGATGATCTCGCAAAACATGGCAGCCCAGTGACTGCCAGTATTTGAGGAATTTTTATTTCTTCTATAGCCATGGAATAATAGTCATGAAAATTGATTTTAAAAAAATTCCTTCTAGAGTTTGCCATTAAAATAAAAATGTGTCTTTGTAATAGTATAAAAACTAACTGGTGGCATGATATAAAAAAGTCAAAATACTGTTTAGAAACAGAGTGGAAGCCATAAACAACTTATTGGGAATTTTCTTTTCACATACATACCTTACTAAAAATTACAAGGTGTCTCTTGCCAGAAAATGGAAAAGACTAAGACAAACGGTATCAAATATGGGGTAGTTTTGTATATGAATGAAAGCTCCAGCTGAAAAGTTTATTTGATGGGAGTTTTATTAGAGTGAGATTTGGCAGCAGGCAAAAAGCCTGCTCAATTTCAAGGAAAAAGCTTTTGCAAAATCGCATCAGGAGAGGGACTTCGCAACTGTATAACTATCTGAAACTCATTTCCAGATGCAAAGAAAAGAAGGGGGTGAGTAAGTATTGGAGAGTCACGGGAAGCCAGAAGATACATTTTAAGGAAACTCTTTTTATATATATACATGTAAGAATCATGTAGCCATTTGTGTGGGATTAGGTGAGAAGGTTTCAATTCTATTGATAGGACGATGGGATTTAAAGCTGGAAAGGGACTTAGAGAGCAACTACTTCAATCACCTCATTTCATAGATAAGGATATTGAGTCCTAGCAAGGCAAAAAGGATTATTCAATGTAACACAAGAAGTAAGTTTAAAAAAATAGTGCTCCATCCAAATCTTCATATTCTAAAGCCAGTGTTGCTTCCACTATAGTACCACATACTATTTATCAAGCACCTACTATGGGGAGAAGGACACATTACTACATCGTGAAAGAAAAGTAAATTTAAGGCAGAGTTTCCCCTCATGTAATTTAAAGTCCAGTAGAATAGATATTAAATATAAAGAACTATAATGCAAGTAGTATCACAAAACATTTTTACCATGAGGTTTTCCAACTTGGATTTAGATGCAAGCCTTCATTTGGAACCTAGTAAACTTAATATTAAGTTCACGATTTGTTTATAATTTCAAAGATTAAACTGTAATTCTGGTTCCCTAATTTAAGATTTACACAATTTTATTTAAATTTGGGAGGCCATGCTTGTAATTTTATATGGTATTTAAACAGCATTTTTAAAGGAAGAGCAAAAGGGAAGAAGAGCAAGGGGAATTATGTCATTAGTTAAAGATAAGGTCATTTTGCATAAGGTCATTTTGCATTTTATCTACCCTGGTATATATCAAGAGTCATCCTCCCATCCATTTCCTCAATTTTCTGCCATTGTTGTCCATGTTGTTGCATAAATTCAGTAGACAGCCAAAATATCCTTCGTCATATTATTTTAATATATATGAAATATCAATGTAGCAATGAGATCCCTCTATGAACTGTGAAACTTTTTTCTTTGTTCATATTCCTTGATAAAATTGAGGAAACTCCTACCTCCCCTTGCTTCAAACAGTCAATACTGGTAATATCTAAGTCTCTTTGGGTTACTTGAAATTTTCATTCTTCTAAAATCATGGTAAGCAATTATTGATAGGTATATAGAATTAACATAGGTTTTAAAGATTTGGGTTTTTCTAGAAGTGAAGAGAAATGCAGATGGCTAAAGAAATTATTACCAAATTTTGCCTAATATGTTATCCTCTTAATAATGATAGAATTCAAGAAATTGTATTGATAATACATAATACAATTATATTTCTTTCAAAAATATTATTTTATAATGTATTGATAATGATAATATTGATAATAAAATGAATTGTTAATAATCAGTAAAAATCAAGGAATTGTATGTTAAAAAGAGAAGATGAACAGTTTATATGGAAGACTAGAGATGGAAGGTAAACAGCCAGAATGCTCCACTTGTACGCTCAAAAAGCTAGGAAAAGTGAGGAAGTCATCCGTCACGTTAGGTGGTCCCTGCCAGGTAAATTTATTACAGAACCTGAACAAGAGTCTCACACTGTTGGATGGCATGGATAGGTTAAATGCTGTATTTAACTTACCAGATTCTCTTTCTCTCTCTCTCTCTCTCTCTCTCTCTCTCTCTCTCTCTCTCTCTCTCTCTCTCTCTCTCTCTCTCTCTCTCTCTCTCTCTCTTTCTCTGTCTCTCTCTCTGTCTCTGTCTCTGTGTCTCTCTCTTTGTCTCTCTCTTTCTCACTCTCTCTCTGTCTTTGTCTCTGTCTCTCTGTCTTTCTCTGTCTCTCTGTCTCTCTCTCTTTGTCTCTCTCTCTCTCTCTTTCTCACTCTTTCTCACACACACACACACACACACACACACACACACACAGAGAGAAATAATAGAAATTCCCTACTACCCAGTGAAATATCCTTCAAGAATTAAAAATCCATTCTATTTGGGAGTGTACTGGTATATGTTTAATAACTAGCATTCCAAGAAAAAAAATGCATGAGACTCTTTAAAGTTAAAGCTGTATTATTAACATTTTATTGATCATTTTCTTCAACAAAAGAAATAGTCAAGCTGATTTATAATGCTTGCCAATTTCCAAGGTTTAAAAGATCACCCTGAAAATATATCAGTCACAGAACTGGTTCCAGCAACCCACTGCTTCTACCCCATTAGAGTAAACTTTAGATAGGGGTATGCTAGGGCCACCTTGAATCAGCCTCTAACTGTTAAATTTTCAGTGTGAGTTTTTACTCCTCAGCAATCAAAAATATTACAAATCAGAGCTTGAGTTTTTTTGTTTTGTTAATTGAATACACTTAAGAAAGTGATGGAGAAAATGTGAATGACGAAGATTAAATTTAAATGAGCACCATTCTTGCCTTCTTCTTTGTTTCAGCCTTAGCAGAACACTCTTGACTTTATGGAACATCCATTTTAAACATCACTTCCCTCAAAAAGAAAACACACACACACGACAAACATCACTGAATGTATAAATTAGAAAAAAGGATATCCGTTAGTGAAAGAGTTCCTCATCTTAAAAAGACATGCACATATATCAGAAGAAAAAAATGAAGAATGTTAATTAGAAAGGTCAAAATAGATGGAAAGAGACCGATGTTTATACCAGTATGGTTCACTCTAAACTGTTAAGTACATATTTAAAGAAATAGTTAGGAGACTCTGAATACAAGTCTCTTGCTCTCTTCTCACCAATAAAGAGGTGCCAACTAAATCACTGCTGGGCAATCATTAAATCAAAATAATGCATACAGCGTGGAATGTCACAAACTTCCCAAATTTTTGTTTTGATTGATTTTCTCTTAGAAATATTTTAATAATAGATATGTCATTTTAAAGAGGAAACAGACCATTCAAATATAGTAAGTATAGGATACATAAACATATTTTCTTCTGGATGAAAAAAAGAAAAAGAAATTCTTTTGTGAACACTGCCACATTGAAAATGTGTGAAATGCATGTTCATGCTTAACTATTCAGCATTGCTCCACTGATTTTTTTCACTTGTTGCTATCACTGGCTATAAATCATGAATGATTTTTTTATAATTTTTAGTGTCAAGAAATTAATGCAGCTATTTATATCAATATAAAATATGCAGATATGTAATTAGAAAGTGATTCTAATTATTATCTTGCTTGTGAATAACAATAAACTTAGTCACTTGATGACATAATTTAACCCAACACAATTTTTCTACTAATTGCTAATCTTATACAGATGCATTAATTATTGCAAATAGGACTTTACAGGTAAATCCTGCTTGTGCATCATAAAATTTAATTTTTGACAGATGTATTTTATAAAAAAAAGAATACAAAAGAAAAGTATTCTAGGAATGTGGTAGAAACTGACTACTTAAAAGCAATTATTTTAATTGGCAATGTTAGGACATTTTCAGTTATAAAATTCATTCTCAAGAGAAAAATAAAGGGCAAATACAGTTTGGTGTACATAAAATTTTCTCAAGCCAACAGATGTGCATTTCAACTCAACAGCTGCTTGCTTTTTTTATTTTAATGTTAGCTCATGGATATGAATTTATGATTCTTAAAATTTCATAAAAATACCATAAAGAAAATGTTAAACATTGTAAAAAGCAACTGTGTAGTCACAGATATATAGTGTATGAAACTCAAGAATATGGTAGAAAGGATTTATAAATTGTACCAGTGCCGGTCTCTGCTAAGGAGTAGCAGTTACTCTGTCTCAGAATTGATGGAAGTATATTAAATCCAAGTAAATCCAAGTGTGAAGAGTCCCAAGTACGGCTCTAAGCAGGATGAGAAAACTTCATGCCCTACTTGTCTTAATTGATATCACCACAAACACAAACACACACACACACACACACACACACACACACCAACAAATTGCCATGCAGGTACAGTAAAGCTTTGATGAATTAGAAACATGAATTAACCAATATTTTTTTCTTTCTACATTCATTTTTTAAGAGAAACTAATATGAACAAAATAAGTTGATCTCATATATTTAGTCCAAAGATAAAGTTTCAGTCTATGTGATAAATTAAGCATGAATGCAGTCTATTTTCTACTTTTTAAACCTACACTGCTATTTATTGAAAAGTGACATTAAGAATTATGATGAATGGGATGGGATCGAGATGGTGGAGGACAGGAAAAAGTGCAGCCAAAATATTCTGCAAAGATCTTAAAAACCCACTAAACTCAGTACTGATCAAGATATCCAAGAAAAAAAATAGTAAATCATTTTTCCAGCTCACATTGGCAAAAGAAGATAGAGAAATCAGAGAGTATTGGGGATAGCATATAGCAAGGAAGAGAGGCTGTATGCCAGGATAGAAAGTACCAGATTTGTACATAGGACACATGCCCCTGCATAGAAATATGCCAGCTGACAGTTTTGTCACTCACTACGCAGTTCTGGGTCACAGATCCAGAGTGGACTGAGGAGGAGACCTGTGTCTAGAGATGGCATTCCAGTGGGAATTACAACATGCTTATTGGCCAAGAGCAAATTCAGAAACAAGAAGCAGCTATGTACCTCTGACCTCAGGAGCAAAACAGGGTCTCAGTTTCAGCCTTTAGACTAGTCTGAAGTCTAATAAATAATAACAAGGTCAAGATTCCCAAGAAGAAGTAGAATCTATTCTGTCACTCTAAACTAGCAGTGATGTCCTTTTGACTGATATTGACTAAATCTAGAAGTGGTTTTCTAAAATTCCAAATAAGGTAAGCCCTCAGGCTGTGGCTTAGGCCCAACCAAACCCAGGTCCATATGAGGTTCATAGAACTCAGAGCAGGAGTACAATGATCAGACTTTGTCCCTGGATCAGATCACTTTGGGAGCACCAAAGAATTTAGTAATCGTATAAATGAATAATCAAGACAAAAGATTTCTAGCCCCAGTGTAATAAATGTTTAATTTCCATGATTTCTGATGTGACCTCTTCTCTAACAAGTTTAATTGGGCCTTTAAGAGCAGTGCCATATATCAGCTGAATCTTTTAAATTAGAATCTGTCAATTGTTGAACTCAGGAGATTTAAAAGCCTCAAACAACTTCAACTTTTTTTGTACTCAGAACTAAGGAGCTATTTTCTTCAATGTTGATTGAAAACAATATTTATAGCAGACTGTGGTCAGTTATTCTGCTGAATTAGCACAATGGAGAAGGACAGAAATTTACGTAAGTGCCATGTTCAATCAAAGCAGCTGAAGAGAGCAAGGATACATGGGAATAAGAGAAGTTAAGATGAAATAAATCAAAAAATATCATTATTGTCATAAGTTATTAGCACCTATAAGCATAAATCCATATTTTAATGGATGTTATATAGTCACAATATGCCATTAGAAAATATTTATACAAATTGTCTGTTGCCTAAAGCTCTTAAATTGAGAACTGAAAGTAAAAAAAAAATGAAATGGTACTGGGCAATTATTAGAATACCATGGAAAAATAAAAATGATACATTATTTCCCAAAGACACAATGAGATAATGTTCAGTGGATTGGGACATATTTGGATGTTGGCAAATAAAGTGTAAGAAAATACAGAACATGAATGTATTATCAAGTATTTCATGAGGAATACAGAAAAGGAATTCATGGGTTCTGAAACATCTAAGCTGCTTTAGATTGAATTTCTCCATTAAAATCTATTTTAGCACTAGCCAAATCTTTAAATAGCTTCTTTCAAGTAGGATTCAAAGGGGAGGTTTGTTTGACCTTCCGCCATCATTAAAATAACCCACGGTACCTTCTTCCAGAGTGTGGGCTGTTAATCTGAATTATCTGGCAAGCTCCAGAGTAGAAATGGTTACAAAAGATTTTCTGAATGCATGAATTGGTTGAAGTGTTGCTTTTCACATCTTCTTTCAGGTCAGCACTAATAGAGTGCTAGACAAAAAACTACACCTCACTGTTAAGTAGAGTGACCTCTGCATATTTTATCCACTTTGTAAAATATTTGGCATCATTATACTATCAGTCAGTCTAAAATCATTGAGTCTACATTCAGTACATGGGCTCTGTTATGCTCTATAAAATAGGATTGACCATAAAATTGAGGTTTGGCAAAAACTGAGGAGAAAGTTATCACTATATATAGACCCATGATTTGTCATTCAGGTAAAGGCAACGGTAGAGAGGGGTTTGGAATCCATAAGTGAACTTTGCACCGATGATACCCATGTTCACATGCATTGCTGCATCTCAACACAGAAAACATCCGACAGGGCAAGGTCTGGTAAATATACCTTTCCACACTCTATGTGAACATTTGTTTCACCCTGATGGAAGTCTTCTTCCCCTTCAAACTCCTAATGGGTCCTGAAATCAGGGAGCATAAAGTATCTTTCAGAGTGCTGACAGAATACAGAAAACCAAAATGTAAGGTGAAGAAAAAGTGATGATATCATGCGGTCAGTTCCTTATTTCTGTCTTTTATTGGAAAGTGGTATTTGAAGCTCTGGATTACTATTTTACCAGTTTGAATTATGAGGCATTGCACAAATCAATTAACATCTCGAGCCTCAGTTTATTTCTCTATAAAATGTGGCTATACATCTTAGCACAAAGAGTTAGCTCTCATGAAGATCTAGCTGGATCCCAGAGTCATAGTTTTAATATTGAAAATCTTAGATATAATCTAGTAAAACCCCCTTGTTTTACAGATAAGTAACTGAAGCCAGAAGAGGTAGGAGACTAGCCCAGGGACACACAATTAATACGAGGACAACTAATACAGGAATCAAATTTCTCAGCCAACTCCCTTTCCAGATGTAGGAGTGATTTTTAAGCCTAAAATATTATGCAAATATTATATTATCATTATTTTCCTTAAATCAAATTAACAGAAAAAGATACTCTAATTGAAGAATTAATATAAGTAGAAATGAAACAGAGTAATACAAATTACAATACATTCAAGTATTGAAAGGCAGTTTGGTACAGTGGATAGAAATTCCCATTCAAAGCCAGGATACCTGGATTCAAGGTTTGCTTCTTACATATCCTGGTTGTTTGATTCCAGAGAAGTCCCTTAACCTCTTATTGTTCTGATTCACTGTCTAAGAGTGTAAGTTGCACTTTCATTGGTAGACATTTACCCTGCTTGGGAGTTACCCATTCCAAATAGAACACAGGTCCAATCTTGATCTCTACCTAAGTGGTACATAGGGACAGTGGAGACTCTACTATACACAAGAAAAAATTGTAAAAGAGTAAAATCATGGGTGTTTAGAATACATCTAGGTCCTTATTTGTGTTAGAATTCACACTTTTCAAAGTTATATTTATGTAAATATATTTACTGGGAATATACAGTAAGTGAAAAAGCATGATGGTGTGGATGAAATGGGAAAGTAATATATCATCCTACATACCTAAGAAAAATCAGTATACATTAGATTAAATTTTATAGGCTAATTCACAATATCAGTAAACAAAAATGTTCTGTCTTGATTCAAAGAATGAGAGCGCTTCAAGGGATTTGTTATTTACATTAACAGTGACTTAGCTATAGCTGAGAAAAAACTGCTTTGTCCTTTCAGAATTAAGATCTTTTGCTTCTTTTCCATTTATTGTCCTCCTGCCCCTACTCTTTCTTCTTTTTCTTCTTCTTCTTCTTCTTCTTCTCCTTCTTCTTCTTCTTCTTCTTCTCCATCTTCTTCTTCTCCTTCTTCTCCTTCTTCTTCTTCTTCTTCTTCTTCTTCTTCTTCTTCTTCTCCATCTTTTCTTCTTCTTCTTCTCCATCTTCTTCTTCTTTTCTTCTTCTTCTCCATCTTCTTCTTCTTCTCCATCTTCTTCTTCTTCTCCATCTTCTTCTTTTCTTCTTCTTCTTCTCCATCTTCTTCTTCTTCTTCTCCTTCTTCCTTTCTTTCTCCTCCTTCCACTTTTTTTAATTCTAAAATATTTGTATCAGCTCTCTTTATGGTGGCAGAAAACCCTGGAAATTGTAAAGATGCCCGTAAATTGGAGAATGTTTGAACAAGTTGTGCTCCACAATCTTGATAGAACACTACTGTGCTATAAAAATGATGAGCTTAATAATCTTAGAAAAACTTGGATAGATTTGTACAAAATAATGAAGAGTTAAATGAGAAGAACCAAGAGTACACTGTAAACAGCAACAGCATATTTTTTTCAGAATAACTGAGCATTAATTCATTTTGACTATTATAAATTCCAAAATTTAGGGTATTTATAAATACTCAAACTTTGCTTTTTTGTATTCAGCTAAAGTTCATTTGCTATAAGAAGTCTTCCCTCTAAGATAAAGCTCTGCCTGCCAGCCTATGTTGGTAAGCTAAACCATATGGCCATCTGTTACATGGTCCATCAGATATGACCCGGAGTAAGTCAATAGAATTTATTTACTGTTTTCTCAACACACACACACACACACATACATGCATACACATTTCTTGCAATATATATACATATATATACATATATGTTGGGAGAAATACATGTATATAATTTTCCCAACATATATATATATATATATACATACTCATACATGTATTTATATGTGTGTATAACCACACACATACCCTCTTTAATCCACTCTTCTCTTTTTTTCTCACAATGCTTTCCCAGTTATTCCAGGAAAATCTCTTTCCCTCTCACCTATTCTATCAGCTTTACAATTTCTGGAATCTGTGTTTCCCTTATGTCCTTTCATGAATCAAAAATGTGACCCTAGTCATGTTGGCATGATAATATTTATGTTGTATTTGATAAAATGTCGTTTGATGACATTGTTAGAAAAGGAAATTGTGATAAAATAACAAGACTATCCTAGTATGATCTTTCCATTTCTATGAGTGAGTCCTATATCTTCTACAGGGTTTGGTTTTCTAGACTTAATTCCATAATTGAATATATTCTGTCTCAGTTAAGGCAATGGTTTCTTTAGCTATCAAAATAGATTAAGTGAGCATATACTTTGTAATAGGAAAAAATTATGTTACGTACATATGGTGGTAAAATAGCTATTTATCTTGCATTTAAACAGAAAGTATAATAATAGAGGTAGAGTGGGGAAATGATATCTCATCATTAATATGCATTAGATTTTAAGCTAATTTACAACATCAATAAACCAAAGTGTCTTAATCATTTTTATTAATTAAAAATAGTCATTTCCACAGGAAAAGGTATGATAATATTTAGAGAAGAAACTGTGAAATCTCCATGGAACTAGAATTTCCAAGTTATAACATTACTGATTTTCAATAATATGAAACTCTTCCAAATTTCTTCAGAAGACTGTATTCATGAACTTATTATTACCCAGGGACTCTTTCTCTTCCTTGAGAATTAGTAGAAGTCCTCCCTCAATCTTCCACCTTCACTGTGTTGCTGCTACTTCCATTCCTGTTGCCCCTTACTAAGCCCTAGAATTCCTTATCAGTTTACTCCCAACTCCATCTGCCACCAACTCTAGAAGCAAATGATGATCTGTTCTTAGAAGACTACAATATTTCTATTATATGATGATAAAACCTTTCCATAAGGTAACTGGAGTCTGGGGGATTAACCTGCTTTTCTCTGGTCATCTCAGCTTTGGATTTCTGTTTCTATAATCGTTTTCACTTTTAAAGTTCAAATCCCATGTGTTCAAAGTGTGACTCTTCATGATTCAAACATCCTCAAATGAGTTATTAATAATGAAGATAATAGTGTTAATGATGATAATAATAATCACTATTATTATAGCTAGATTTTATATAACATCTTAAGATTTAAAAAGTAGAAGTCTTTCAGCAAAGACTAGATGACTGCTTTTCTAATTTTATTGCCAAAAATGTAATAATAGATCTTCAATAATAGCTCATCAAACATGACCTGAAGAAAATAGTATCCAAATATTACTGAGGGACAGCAGACCTAATGGTTAATTATAAAATGTAATCATAATTACATTCTATTGGGGCATTGATTTAGTGTTCTAGTAGATTAACAAACTCATCCTTTTTTGGAACCTAACACTACTGAAATATATTAAAAGAAGTTCCTAATATCATGGCAAAGTCTAGATTATTTGAGGCAAAGTGAGATACATAATCTCTGTAAGAGATTTAATTTCATTCAAAACAAGTAAACCC
This sequence comes from Bettongia penicillata ogilbyi, assembly GCA_023548195.1. Taxonomy (NCBI): domain Eukaryota; kingdom Metazoa; phylum Chordata; class Mammalia; order Diprotodontia; family Potoroidae; genus Bettongia; species Bettongia penicillata. The sequence goes on from JAJHZJ010000037.1 coordinate 200,757, forward strand.
AATAAAATAAAGACAACATTTTTAAAAAATTTTCTGTTGATAGAAACACAATGAAGAAATGTATACATTCAATAAATATTTATACAAATGCATTAATATATTACTTAATCATTTTTGTTAAAATCCTAAAAAGCTACAGAGGAGGAGCAGAGGAGGAGGAGGAAGAAGAAGAGGAGGAAGAAGAAGAAGAGGAAGAAGAAGAAGAGGAAGAAGAAGAAGGAGGAGGAGGAGGAAGAGGAGGAGGAGGAGGAAGGAGAGAGGAGAAAGAAAAAAGAGTAGAGGAGAAAGGAAGGAAAGAAATGTTCATCTTAATTCTGAAAGACAAATCTATATTTTCCCATCTATAGCCAGGTGTCTACTGGCGTGAAAAATGAATCCCTTGAAGCGGAAAGGGGGTTCCCTTCCACCTAAAAGAAAGTTTGTTGATATCCATCTTAGGCTAGTTTTCTTTTTCCCCTGGAAGTCACTTGGGGTAAAGCCTGAGGCCAGACAAAAGTGAATTCTCTAGTGTAGGAGGAGGCTGAGAAAGCTTTGATGTTTAGTCCAGAGAGGATCTGTCATCAGATGGTGAGAAATCAGAAAACCAAAATAAAGAATACAAAGAAAAAGCTAAAATTACCAAAGATCCCAGGAGGAAGAAAACTAAGCTAAAAATCTTGAGCACATCCAGAAAAACCAGCAGGGAAGATATTAATAACAAAGGGAAGACCACCTCCAGGATATCTAAATGAGTTCAAAATAACTGAATAAATTTTTCAAGACAAAGGAAAATGAATCAAAACCTGAAGAAGCAGGGTCCCCTGAGGACTCACAAGTGAACATGTAACCACTGCAGAATGCTGCCAAATGATTCAGAGAGAGATAAAAACCAAGGAAGCAGAATTTATGGTCTGCAGAACAAAAATAGATAGCAGAATAGAAAAACTTGAATCTAAGGTGGTAAGATCCATCAAAGGAACCAAAGAGAGAACAACTGATTGAGAATGCAAATGAACAAATTTGAAAGAAGAAAAGCAAAATACAATAACATTAAAGAATGATGTCTTTGAAAGCAAAATATAATGATCTAAAGAACAGGCTACATAAAAATCATAGATCTCCAACAAATTCAAAATAAGTAAATACACAGAGACTGTAATGGTCATTTAAATGGGAAAATCCTTCATATTCTTTAATTGGCCCATGTGACCTGCCTGGATCACATGGTAGCCTGAGTCACATGGACACTGTGGTGGGAAGAGTTTGCTCAGTGGGTGGAACAAGAAGAGGAGGAGCTAGAGCAGAGTTAGTCTTGAGAGCAAAGAGAGCTAGGAGACAAACCAACAATAACAAAATCCCACTACTGCAGAGTCCAAGATATATAGTAGTTAAACTTAATGATTTTAATGAAAAGTAGCAAATTCTACAAGTGACCAGGAGAAATACCTGAAAATCTAAGGGAAGGGAGTTCAAATAATACAAGATTATCATTCACCCCACAGAACCATAGAAAGTAATGGAATTACAGAGGTAACTTGAGCCTAACAAACATAAACCTGAGCCAAAAGGAAAAGAATAAAATAAAGATTAATGTTCAACAGAGGAGAGATATTTCAAAGATTCCTACAACAATCGATGCGAACAAGTGATTTTCTTCATAGATACCTGGGACTATGGAATCTGATGAAAAGAAAACAAATACTGCAACTGAGGAAGGTACAAGTAATAAATAAATAAATTTCTCCAGTTGTGGAAAAAAGGAAACAAAATATAAAATGAAAGACTGCTATGAAAATAAAAACAATATCATCAGCAACAAAATAATAGCAGAACACTCCAGTATTTTTTCTCTAAAAGTTCTAAAGGAGAAAAACAATGAGAGTAAAACTTAAACAAAAGTAATGGTGGAAGAATAGGTCTGAAATGTCATGAACTAAACTTCTTAACACCTTGCATACAGAAGAATTGATTTTTTTAAGGGAAGGGGTAAACCACAGTTTGAGAGGGCACAAAACTAGGAAAATAGAGGAAGAAAATTTGAGGAGAATGTGTGATGTACCTTAATCAAGTCAATGGTAAAGAGGGAAAAGAGATAAATATTTGTAGTGGAAAGATTGTCCACTGAAGAATACTCACATGGGGGGATAGTTTTATTAAATAATGGGAGATGAGGACCTTCAAAAGATATAATCTTCGTGAATTTAGTCCTCCAAGTGACTCGTGCACTTCAGAATGTGTTGTGCTTCCATGAATAGGAGAAACAAACTTAGAGCTCCTAGGGGCAATGGGTGACAAGGCAAAAACTCAGAAAGATGATTTCATGATTGCAAAAAATAAATCATGGGCAGGGAAATAGGAGAAAAGAAGAATAATGAGTAAGTCAAAAAGAAAATCAGAGAAACAATTAGAAATATGTAAAAGAAAATTATGATGAAAAATACAACAAAATATTTGGGATCCAGATAAACCATTTCTGAGGAGAAAAATATATTAAATTTATGTGTGTATATGTATGTATGTATATATATGTGTGTGTATATATGTATGTATATATATATACATATATAATCATAAATTAGGAAAATAATTAATCAACTGAATATACAATTTTTAAAAATTAGAAATTCAACATAAAATACCAAAATTAAGCACAAAAGAGGGAGATATACATTGTAGGATAAAATAGACAAAATGAGAACACCCCACTCCATGAAAGAAAAAAAAACTCCAGAAGTCACAACCAAAAAAATGATTCATTGCAAAAAAAGAAAAATAAAAATTTTCTAAACTGCTAGCCAAGCTAATGCAGAAGGAAAAAAGAAGGCAGGAAATTCCAGTCCTAAGCAATTAAATAGTAAAAGGACAATGTCAAATCATAGCTGAATAAGATTATTTTTTAATTATCAGAATCTAGAATATAGTTATGTGCTAACAAAACGGGAAACACAAAAGATACAGAACAATATTATAAAATGTAAAATACCCAAATTAAGAGAAGAAAGGCCTTTTAAATAATTCAATTTTGCAAAAAAGAGATATAACAAAGAGGGGTGGAGTTAAGATGGCAAAGTAAAAGCAAGGACTTGCCAGAGCTTTCTTCCCTAACCCCCAAACACATGCAAAAATTGACTCTAAATAAATTCTGAAGCTGTAGAACCCACAGAATTATAGTGTAAAGCAAATCTCCAGCCCAAACAGCCTGGAAGTTCAATGGGAAATGTCTGTGGCAACAGGTTGGGAGTGAAGCACAGTCCAGCATGAACCATGTCAACAAAAATGTGGTCAGAGATGGCCTCAGAGGACTGAATCACTGGCAGTTGTGGTGGTTTCCAAAGTTCTCAACCCCAAAATACTCAGAACAGCTTTTAAGGTCAATGGAAAAACCTGACCTGTGTGAGAAAGTAGCACAGTCCAATGCCAGATCCAAGGAAGTGGAGGGGGAAGAGGACCCCATGGCAGTGGTAGTAGCAGCAGTAGTGACAGCAGTTGTTTATGGAGGTCTCAGCCCACAGATAGTGGGGGAATTGAGCAGCTGACAGTACCCCTCCTCTACCCCCACTAGAAACAGAGAACCACCTTGAAAAAGAACTCAAAAGTCAAGAAATTGCCTGGAGAAATGAGCAAAAACCAGAAAAAAAAATTTAGACTGTAAAATTTTACTTTGGTGACAGGAAGATCAAAACATAAAACGAGAAAGAGACAACAAAGTCAAAGCTCCGACATCTAAAACCTCAAGAAGTATATGAATTGATCTCAGGTCATGGAAGAGCTCAAAAAGAATTTTGATAATCAAGTAAGAGAAGGAGAGCAAAAATAGGGAAGAGAAGTAGAGCAAAATAGGAAAGAGAAATGAGAGTGATGCAAGGAAATCATGAAAAACAAGCCAACTGCTTGCTAAATGGGACCCAAAAAATGCTGAGGAAAATAATACCTTAAAAATAGACTAGTCCAAATGGTAAAAGAGATCCAAAAAAGCCAATGAGGAGAAGAACACCTTAAAAAGTGGAATTGGCCAAATGGAAAAGGAGATCCAGAAGCTCACTGAAGGAAATAATTCTTTAAAATTAGAATAGGAGTAGATGGAAGCTAATGACTTTATGAAAAATCAAGAAATTATAAAACAAAACCAAAATAATGAAAATAATATAAGGCAATGTGAACTCTCAATGAGAGTTCACCTGAAAAATGGATCCAGGAAAAACAATTTAAAATTGGACTACCTGAAAGTCATGATCAAATAAAAAAGAAATTAGACATATTTTTTTAAGAAATTATCAAGGAAAACTGCCCTGAAGGTAAGAAGCAAAAGGTAAAATATGTCTTGAAAGAATCTAACAATCACTTCCTGAAGGAGATTACAAAAGGAAAACTCTTAGGAATATTGTAGCCAAATTCCAAAGCTCCCAGGTCAAACAGTAAATTTTGCAAGCAGCCAAAAAGAAACAATTTGAGTGTTGTGGAAATACAATCAGGATTACACAAGATCTAGTAACTTCTACATTGGGGATAATAGGACTTTGAATATGATATTCCACAGGGTCAAAGGAGCCAGGATTAAAACCAAAAATCACCTACTCAACAAAACTGAGTGGAATACTTCAGGGGTAAAAATAGCCATTCAATGAAGTAGAGGACTTTCAAACATTCTTGTTGTAATGACTAGAGCTGATTGTAAAATTTTTACTTTCAAATGCAAGAATCAAGAGAACATGAAAAGGTAAACAGGAAAGAAAATCATAAGGAACTTATGAAAGTTGAACTGTTTACATTCCAACAGAGAAACATAATATTTTTAACCCTTGAGTGTTTTCTCTGTATTGGGGTAGGTAGAGGGATTATACATACATATATATATATATATATATATATATATATATATATATATATATATATATATAGACAGAGGTGAGGGTGACTTGAAAATGAAGGGATGATATCTAAAATAATAAAATTAAGGTATGAGAGAGGAATATGTAGGAATAAGGAAAAAGGGAGAAATTGATTAGGGTAAATTATCTCTCATGTAGAAGAGGCAAGAAAAAGCTTTGTCAATGGAGGGGAAGAAGGAGAAACTGAGAGGGAAAGAGTGAAGGTTACTCTCACCAGAATTTTCCTTAAGGAGGAAATAACATATACATTCAATTGAGGATGAAAATCTATCTTACCCTACAGGAAAGTAGGGGGGAAGAGAATAAGTGGAAGGGATGATAGAAGGAAAGCCAAATGGAAGGAGAGAGTAATTAGAAGTAAACACTTTGGAGGAGGGACTGGGTCAAACAAGAGAATAGAATAAATGGGGAGCAGAATAGGATGGAGAGAAATATAGTTAGTCTTTCACAACATAACTGTTTTGGAAGTATTTTGCGTGACTACACATATATAAATTATATTGAATTGCTTGCCTTCTCAATGGGGGTCGATAGGGAGGGAAGAAGGGAGAGAAGTTAAAATTCAAAGTTTTAAAAAATGAATGATAGAAATTGTTTTTATATGTGAGAAGTAAGGCATATAGGCAATGGGGTACAGAAATCTATCTTTCTCTACAATAGAAGGGAAGTAGATAAGAGAAGGGAGTGTGATAGAAGGGAAGACAAATTGGGGGAAGGGTAATCAGAATATATCCTGTCTTGGGATGGGGGGGGGAGATGGGGAAAAAATTTGGAACTCAAAACCTTGTGGAAGTGAATGTGGAAAACTAAAAATTAATTAATAATAAAAAGATGTAACAAGGTATAAAGGAAGTATCATGAAAAATATTCTGATTCTGATAGATTCATAGAAGAATTCTATCAAATTTTTAAAGAACAGTTAGTACCAAAAGTAAAAAAAAAAAAAAATTCTCAGAATTAGAGAAAAAAACCACTCTACCAGACTCATTCTATGAGATTCATATAGCTCTAATTCCTAACCCAAGGAAGGATAAAGCACAGGAGAGCTATAGGCTAATGTCACTAATGCTGTTGTTCTTTATCTGAATGTGGATTCATATTTTTTTTAAATAAGTTCTTATCAAACAGACTACAGTGATCAATCGAAGAACTCATTCATTGTAACCAATTCAAATGGCTGAAGGACTTGGACAAATAGTGTTCAAAAGAAAAAAAGTCAAGCTATTAACAGTATTCCAAATCACTAGTAGTAAGGGAAGTACAAGTCAAACAACTTTCATATCTAATAAATTGGCAAACATGAGGAAAGAGAGGAATAATCAATTTTGTAGGAGTTAGGCACTGTTCAAAGAAAGATGCAGTAGGGCATTGTTGGTAGAGTTATGAATTGATACAATTATTCGCAAAAGAAATTCTCATATACACGAAATTATTTATGGTGGAATTTCTTGTGATAGAAGAAAATTAGAAAAAAATCCTCATCAAGTGGGGAATGATATTCTTAATGTAGCTCACATATGCAATAGAATATGCTATAAGAAAAGGGGAATATGATGAAAAGAGAGAAAACTGGAAAGGTTTACATCAAGTGATACAGAGTCAAATAATAAGAGCCTAGAAAAAATACACAAAATGACTACAGCAAGGAAAATTCAAAGAAAAAAAGTGAATATTGCAAACTAAAAAGAAAGGTCATGGTCCCCTGGGGGGAAAAAAAAGATTTAAGACAATCCTAGTCCACTCCTGTCCAGGATTAGGGATCCAACATAGATAGTACATTTCGTATAGTTACAGATTTTTCACTGATTTTTTACCCTTTCTCTCTATGTTTATTTTTCTTTAAAATTTTATATGTTACATAATATATAATATATATATATATATATGTCTGTGAGTAGGTAAGGAAGAGTTGCAAAAAGAAATTCTGGTGAAATAATAATCCACTCATTTCTTTATGATAATTATTCTTATATACTCTGTCACCATAGGAAAACAATTAGTCCTGACCTGAATTTATTCCAGCTTTGCTTCTTTTAGTGGAAAAGGTAAATTTTTAATTTTTAGATTATTATGTTATACTAATTCCTAAGGACATTTTAATACTTATCATGGTTGGTAAGGGAGCATATGATTGAGTAGAGAAACAATGCCAGACATTTTTATTAATTATGCCAAGGTTTAGCAGCCGTGAACAGTAGGGAACCTGACAGATGAGCTCATATCCAAAGATCTTCTTTATTATATGTTATTTAAGTGACAGTTGTTGAATATGATTTCCTTTATGGAGTAAGTGATATGTAGGCAATGCCAAATTCTAAGTATGCAGAAATTCTGAGAATAGAAAAGCTAATTAAAGCAATTAATGGCTAAAACACGATGTCTTCATGGAGTTTTTGAAAGTTAGACATTTAATTTTGTACATTTAAAGTATGAATCCAGACTATCATGTTATTACTTCTTCAAACAAAACTTATACTTTTTTCAAAGTGGGTAACTTGTATAAATAGAGGGAAACTTCATGATAAAAAAAAAGAACTAGAATCATAACTTGGAAGATATTATGGAAAATTGAATGAATGAAAAATTGTTATTAAGTTTTTATTTTGTGCTATGTGCTGTGCTAATCACTGAAGACACAAGTATAAAAACAAAACCATCCCATCTCTCAAGAAGCATACATTTTAAAAGGCAAAAGCAACAGACTAGAAGAGCCTTATTAGCCACGCATGGCACTTTGGTCCACAAAATTTCAGGGACAGCAAGTATACAGAGAAACAAACTGACACCTCATCCAAGAGCAATGGCAGAGTCAATTTGATCATAGTCTATGATTCTAGAATGGAGATGGAAAGAAAGGATAAGCATTTACACTGGTTGTGCAGAAATTGATTAGAGAAAAGAGAATCAAGTGTAGCATGACTAGAGCTTTCCTAACAGTTTTTCTTACTGTGTGACTTTGGGCAACTCATTTAGCCTCTTTTTGCCTCAGTTTACTTAATTGTAAAATGGTGAACAGTACCTACTTTGCAAGGTTTTGTGAGGACTAAATAAGATAATATTTGTAAAGAGCTTAGCACAATGCCTTTCAAATAGAAGGCACTGTATAAATGTTTATTCCTTTCTGAGAAAGTATTTTGTACATATTAAAGCCATGAACTTAAAATGAGAAGAAAAATAGTTATGTAGAGGCAGAGGATAATCTTTATAGTAAATTTCTTTAGTAAAGGTGTCATATTCAATAATTATTCTTGTTATATGCTCAAATCATTCTCTTATCTATGATATATACCAGTATATATGTAAACGTGTGATTACTTATTTCTATATGTGTTTATATGTATATCTTAAATGCAATTTAAGATTGGTTGAATATATAACATTGAGTAGTGAAATTGTCAGCGGCACTCTAAAAATTGTTTTGACAAACATGAAAAATGTCTTGAAGAAAAAAAGAAATTGGAGGAAGATGGGTCATTTTGGAAGTTGCTGAAATAAAAGGTGATAGAGGTTTGAACTAGGATGTGGTCAAGTTAAGAAACATAGAGATAAAAATGAAAGATATTGTAATGGTTGAATAAATGAGATTTGGTAGCACATTAGATATAGACAGTGAGAGAAAAGGAAGAGTCAAGGATGACATCCAAGGCTACAAGCCTGAGTCAATAGAAATAGGTTGAATTTTAAATACCAATGGGACATCCAAGTAAATTAATATACATTTCAGAGTAACACGCATTAAAGTGACAATTAAGCCCAAGAGAGTAGACATGACTATCAACTACAATGATAACATATCACTAAAATATTTTAAATTTTGCCAAGCTCTTTTATCACAATAACCCATGAGGTGGGTGATACAAGTATTGAACCCAGTTTCATAGTGTGTGTGCTGGTGAGATCCCTACTCAAACTGACTACTCAGAGGCATCTCAAAGTACAAACAGAAAGTCCTTTATTCGATTCTTGCAAGAAGCGCGGGCATCACCATCCCCTAGGCAGACTAGAGGATGGGGAGGCACCAGTACAGAAGCAGAAACATGGCTATATAGCTAAAAACCAGAAACCCACCACCATTACCCTTTTGATCAAGACCCTGAGCAAGTAACTTATTTTCAGAAATTTGCCCCAGATACAAGAAATAAGGAAATGAAAGTCAAGGGCATGAGCAAGAAACTTATTTTCAGAAATTTGATTAGGAAATAGGCTAAGGAAATCTGGGAAGAAGTGCAATAAATGGCTTCACAACTTCAAGTTTCCCCATATCATATGATTTCTGAGAGATTGAAACTCAGGCCTAGAATCTAATCTACTTCAGATTTAAGTTCTTGAGAAGTTTTCACTAGCCATCACACTCAGTAGTAAAGGGAAAAAACACCTGGGAGTAAGTAGGCTTTGAAAGGTTAGGAGTGGGGGTGGGGAATCCCATTTAGCCAAAGGAATTATTTATGGGTATAGCAATCAGCCCAGGAGTGGAATTTGATTAAAGTCTACTGAAAAGGATTTAAAGAAGTTTCTAAATCTAGGTATTATATAACTCTCTCTCTCTCTCTCTCTCTCTCTCTCTCTCTCTGGATCTGTGTGTCTGTGTGTCTGTGTGTCTGTACTGGGCAAGCAGCACAGTGTCACACCTAGAGTCAACAATCCCTGCTTATCAAAACAAAAAAGAAAAGGAAAGAAAATAAGTAAAAGGGAAAGCCTTTGTAGTCTATTAAATAAACAAAGACTGTAATACACAAAAGGAAAGCTAATATAAGGTTATACATTAAGTGCCAGATTTCGTGATATAAAAGAAAAGCATTATTTGCCATTATGGCAGCCAAGAATCGTAACAAGCTGAAATGATCAGAGGTTTCATAATAAATTATTAGCTGGATCTTTTATTCAGATAAAGAGTAAGATGTGAGCTAATCAGAGGAAGTGAATGACATAAGGAAAGGCACAATAACTGTGGATGTTTGAGGTGTATTGAGAGATAATGTATACCTTAATATGGCTACAACAGAGAATTTGTGTATCAATCAATCAATAATATCAATGACAATGGCCTAATGAAGCAAGGGAGGGTGTCAAAGCCAGTGGTGAAGGGAAATGACAGGACACCAGGAAAGCTAAGCCTTGGAATAAGGCTCAGATGAATCAAATAGGAGTCACATAGGCAAAAATATAGAGAGGAAATTAAGGCAGGAAGTCCAAAGACCAAGCAGGCAGTCTGTTCTCAGAATAACCACAGGAGCTGAAGAACAAGATCAAAGATTTGGTCACGTAGGTTAAAAAACAGAAGATTCACAGGAACTGGAAGAGTAATGAAAAGTAACCAAGAAAATGAGTTTCTGAAAAAAAAAAAAAAGGAAAGAAACTAATACCTAAGATTGTCTTTTGTCTCAGGTTTAGGTTTCTTCATTCTCTTCTTAATCCAGTAAAAGACAATTCTGAGTAAAGTTAGTCTGTAGGCTGCAATTAATTAAGAAATTCATAAAAAAAGCTGGTGTCTTAATAGTAAGGCTGGGCTCCAAGAGTTGAGATAGTTCCCAGGAAGGGGCTGTTCCAAGATAGCAAAAGAGATATAAATATTGAGCAAGGATAATCTCAAAAAAATATGGATCTTGAATGATGGGCTAAGAATATGGAATTCTATGAAAGGAAGAGCTGTTGAAGGTGTTAGAACAAGGGAGTGACATGATTTTTTTTTAAAGTGGCATTTTCATGAAGATATCACTTTATATAGTGGCATGGTACAGAAAAAAAGGAGAAAGTGCAAGCAGGCAGAACAGTTAGAAGGTTACTGTCAGAGTCCTGCTATATGATGATAAATGCTTTAATTAGTGGGTGGTGAAAATAAGAATGGAAAGGAAAGGTAAGGACCCCATAATAGAAGATATGCAAGCCTGGACACTAACTAGTTCTACTTCCAAGATCACAGGGTGTCTTTGAAGTGTTTATTTCCTTCATCTGTTTCCCTGTACACACTTACCCAACATTTGTCCATGTCCATTAGGTTTACAGGAGGAGTATATCAGTGAGGAATGAGGCAAACATATTCTCATGTTGGTTTTTTTTTTTCATTTTAAAAAATGTGCCTTCATCAATCATAGCTGTGTCACTCTAGGTCATTTTTGCATACAGAATTTTCCTTGAAAGTACCTAAATAACCTCTTGATGGCAGGGATGGGGGAGAGGAGATATGCAGGTAGTCCTTGACTGCCAGTGATTTGACTGCACAACAATTCATGCTAATGCCATTTGGTCAGTTATACCTGACATTTTCAGTGAAGCAGTATATATATGAATTTATAATAGTCATCATGATTCTTGATGTGACCAAATATAATCAAGCTCCCTCTGGGTGCAGACTCAGCTCCACAGTTTTCCTCTTCTCAGTTCCACTGAACAAACTTTTACTAGAGTCTCACCAGTTTAAGCTCAACACTATGGCTACAGAAGACAGGGCAAAAGTGAAGAGTAGAAAACGATCTAGAAAAAAACAGAGACAAAAAAGAGGAAAGTGAAAGAAGATATAATAAAGAAAGAGAATATAATCCATGACTATAAGGTGATTTTAGAAGGGCTAATAACATCTCTAAAGGCAATTCAAAAAACATTATTTTGTAGGTAATGAAAACTGTGGAATAAAAGTATATCCTATCAGAGTGGTTGGAAAAGTATATCCTATCAGAGTGGTTGGAAATTCTGGTTTGCATTAATAAACTTGGGAATATTTGTTCAAAAATGCTTACTTACAATATTTAGTCTTTTAAAGCATCTCATAGAAAGAGAAAGAACTATTCTCATAACTGGTATCCATTGTATTATGGAGAACTCACACAGGGCTAGCATTCACATAGTGGTCAGAAGTGATACGAGGACACTCTCAAGGTCACTCTTAATAGCTGTGGAATTGATTGTGTGACATGGAAGACACAGAACCATTCAGTATGGCATGCCCACATCAGAAAGGATGCTGTGCTCTATGAGCAAAGTAGAATTGAAACAACGCAAAGTAAAAAGATGTTTAGATTTAGAAAATTCACCCCAAATGTTCACATAGACTTTTTGTGCCTGACCTATGGAAGAACATTCTGAGCTTGTACTGGTTTGATCAACCACAGTCAAACACGTTGAAACTTGACACTAACATAGTGATGTCATTTTGGTCCTCTTCAAAGACAAAGGGCAGCAACTAGCCACTGTATAAGCACTCACACTAACACCTCCCCCCAATATAGGTACTCCAGAGACAGTTCTTGATAATAAATGTTTCTTGAGTGCAACATTGCCTAATTGTGTTATAGCTCTAGTTATCAAATTTGATACCATGTGATTTTCAGTTCAATCACAACTGAAATCAAAGAGTAATGCAACACTGGAATACAGAAACAAAAGATGGAAAACAGTGCAAATGCAACCTGGTTGCCTTTGGAAGTAAGCTATGAGTTCTAATAGAGTATCAAGCAAAGCTTCTAAAGCTAATACTCTGGAATTAGCTACATCTTTATCTTCTCCTCTTGACATCCTTTCATTCCTTCAAAGCTCAGCCCATGAGCTGCTCCTTTTTACAGGAAGGTTTTTCTTATCTTTCTACTTGGCAGTCTCTCACTCCTCTGTATTTACTTCTCTGTTTACCTGTTTTATTTTCTCAAGAAAAATGTAAGCTCTGTGGGGGCAAGAAGTGTTGTTGTTTTTTTTTAATTTTGGAGATTCAGAGAATAGAAATCTTCACTTTTTTAATGCTTTTATTATCTTTAAGGCATTGTTCTAGATGCTAACAATAGCAGAGAAGAAAAGTCATCACCGAGGAAGTGCTATTTGAGATGGGCATTAAATGTAATGAAGCGGGGATCAGGAGTGGGAATGGGCAGAATTACATATATAAAAATTTGACTAATAGACCAATGTTGTGAAAACTCAAGACCTTCTCTAGGAAAGCAGATCATTAGTTGCTGAAAACCAGGATAGAAAGTATTGGTGCATAACCTTAAATACCAAGCTAAGGAATTTCAGTATTATTTGGTAGACTATGGAGATGCATGGAGAGTTTTTAAAGGGATTGGGAATGATGGTTTGGAAGTATAGATTACTTTGGGAGTGTGATGTGGTGCCAACTAGAGTCAGAGAGGATGTCTTTATTAATGTAACAGAAAATAGCACAACAAATAAATAGGTGAAAAGAAATCAGATGTGTTTAGTTGTACCTAGAGCTGACCAATTTTTCTATCAACATGGCTATTGCCTCTAGTTAATGTATTTTAGTAGGAAAGACAGTGCCGTCATTTGTGTATATATTCTGAAAATGACCCTTTAGTACACTCATAAATGAGGGGAAAGGGGGACAGAGCCAGGTAAGGTTCAAGTAGGCAGAGCAGTATGGCCACAGTACTCAGGGATACTTGGGCATTTCCACTCTGTGTCTCTCTGAGTTTTTGGTTGGTCACCCCTCATAAGGAAGCAGCCATGGTTGCAAATGATATATGTTCATATTCCCTCAAGCTGTGGAGTATGAGTGTGATGAAGGGGACACATGCAATATTCAATTCATGGCACAGTGGAACCACCAGAAAAAGTTAGTGATATCTCATATTGTCTAGGATCAGAATCAGCTGTCAAGTCCCCTAAGATAATTCTTATTATTAGGTCACATCTTCAAGGGGTTAGGGTAAAGACATGAGTTGGATGCAGTAGTTGTCAGAGGGAATGTATACTTTATATATAGTGGTGAAGATGTGTTAAAGGGTGCTATCTTCTCCAGGTTTCATGCCTTGATAGTAGTAACAGGAAAAATTTCAAAGCTTCATTCTTAGCTAAGACTAAAAAAGGCCACTTATATAACATACAATTTCTCATCTTTTCTTCTTTGTAAGTACTAATTCTGTAAGGGTAGAGACTAATAGAGTTTTGTCAACATAATTCACTGCTCATAACAAACACTTTTTCAATAATCCAAATGGTGATTCTACATATGGACATCAGCAGATGGTTAATAAAATCAAATTGAGTAAGTACTTTGTAGCCAGTGGTAGAGATGTTCTATACAATCAGATAAAATCAGACCTGGAGATGACTATAATGCTAATGAGTTAAAGATCTTCCCCACCCACTGATGGGCCTGTCCATTAAGAGAACTTGATCAGGGGAGGCCCACAGTTTTTGTTAATTTTCTAATGAGGCACTGGTTCTCAAGGATTGTGTTGTCCTCTGGCTCTGAAAAGTGTATAAAAAACTCTGAGGTGAGGTTTTACTTTGGGACTTACAGATTGGAAGCGTTTTGTGTGGCTAGACAAGATTCTGGGCAGCCTCTAAGGAACCCCATGATTTTGAAAACCCAGATGTTGGTGCTTCTCTCTCTGGTAATTATGTATACATGGTCAGACAGTTATCAGTCTGTTGTTCTGTGATGTATGGTCAGATAGCTGGAAGCCCTGTCTGTTGATTATTAATTCTTTCTTTGCATTTTCTCTGAAGTTCAGGGTGCTGACTTTTTCCTATGAACTAAGTGAATGATATATGGACTTGATTAAAGTGATAGTTGACTCCTCAAAAGCTGCTTTCCTTGTAGAAAGGCACTTCTAAGAACCTGTACAGCAAGCCCTCCTGAATGTGTCAGGGTGCTTGACTGTGGATCAGATCATGAAATTCTTGTTGCAAGATTCGGACAAATTGAAGAAAGCAGGAAAAACCATAAGACAATATGGGTATGACCAAAATAACATCCATTATGAATATGAAATATAGGTGATGAATAGATTTAAAGGGTTAGATCTGGTAGATACAGTGCCTGAAGAACTATGGACAGAGATTTGCAATACTATCCAATAGGAAGCAGCAAAAAGAAAACATTTCTAAGAAAAAGAAAAGCAAGAGAACAGAATGACTATCTGATGAGGCTTTACAAATAGTTGAGGAAAGAAGGAAAGAGAAAAAAAAAGGCATAGAAATAAACAACTTAACACACATTTCCAGAGAATAGCAAGTTACAGAAAGGTTTTCTTAAATGAGCAATACAAAGAAATAGAAGAAAAAGGTAGAATGGGAAAGACAAGTGAATTCTTCAAGAAAATTAGAGATTTCAAGGGAGAGTTTCATACAAAAAATGGGCCTGATAAAAGAATGATTAGGGATATAATAGAAGCAGAAGAAATTAAGAAAAAATGGCAAGAATACACAAAACAATTATACAAGAAAAATCTTAACATCACTTATAACCACAATGGTGTGGTAACTAACCTAGAGCCATACATCCTGAAGAATGAAGTTAAATGGCCTTTAGAAGCATTGTTAACAATAAGCCTGTTGGAGGTGATGGAATTCAAGCTAAACTAGTTAAAATCCTAAAAGATGATGCTGTTCAATTACTCCACTCAATATACCAACAAATTAAGAAAATACAGCTGTGGTCATTGGATTGTGGGGAAAAATCAGTTTACTGTTCTGATCCTAAAGAAATAGAATGCACAACAGTTGTGTTCATTTCACATGCCAACAAGGCATATGCTTAAGATTCTGCAAACTAGGCTTCAGAAAAATGTTAACTAAGAATTATCAGAAGAGCAATATGGTTTTCAAAGAAGCAGAGGAATTAAAGACCAAATTGCCAGCATTTCCTGGATAATAGAGAAAGCAAGGGAGTTTCAGAAAAACACCTACTTCTGCTGCATGCAAAAATTACAAAGAGATCAAAATTTTCTTTCTTCCTTAATAGCTGTTGAATCAAGAGGAAGGACAAAGTACCCTTATTTCTCCAGGTGCAATAAAGGTGGTATATCATAGAGTGGTAGCAGAGAATAGCAAAAATGGACTTGGAGGCAAAAGATCTAAATTTAAGTCTTTTCCTGTTTACTTTGGGCAAGTCTTAGTTTCTTTATAAAAAAGAATTTTTTTTTTTTTGCTATTTACCTCAAAGATTAATCTATTTTTACAATTGTTTCTATGGGGAAATCCTGTTATCTCAATATATGAATGAATCAATGTATGGTGAAATAGAAAACATTCATAAAGTACTTACATTTGCCTTCAGGGAGCCTTCTTATGGTATAAGGAACACATATAAGTGAATGGGAGCAAGGAAGAGTGTTTTGGTCAGGAAAGACTCAGAGATGCTGAGTGGAATCATATAAGAACTAATGGACACCTTATTTACTGAAATAGTAGTGTTAAACTTATGACTGTTCCCAGAGCAAAAGGTAGAAGGAGAGGGAGAAAGGAGGGAAGGATAAAATACAGCACATGATAGGGAGATATCTGGGGAGTAGCTATGTGTTTGTTTTGGATCAGGATAGCTATTATAAACTCCTGCATGAAAGCTAGAGCTCTACAGTGGGAGTCAGTAGCCTGCTAGACATGGAAGGTAAATCATGACATAAAGATGGTGAGGAAGAAACACTAACACTATATTGTTCCTGAATGTAACTTATGGTATTTCTCCTTCCCGTACTTCTTCCTTTTCTTCTTCCCTTTCTTCCTTTTTTTCTTTCTCCCTTCCTACTTTCCTTTCTTTATCTTTGTTTTTTAAGATCCAGATAAACCACAGGAATTATGTCTGTGGGACAGTATCCCTGACAGCCTGTATGTTATTTAAGGTTCTGAATAAAGTGATATAAATCATTAATATTAAATGAAAAGATTTTAAATGAATGTTAAAAATTGTCTCTACATATAACTGGAAAAAATAAAATACCACAAAGAGAAGAGCTAGAGACTTTTTTTTTTTTGGAATGCCAAACCTAGCATTTTACCACAAGACTGGGCTTGTCATTTAATTTTTCTGAGCCTCAGTTTCCTTATCTATAAAACTAAGAGACTAAATGATTTCTAATGTCCTTTCTAGCTCTAAACTTGATGCTTATGACTTAAGAATGTCAGAAAGACAAGGTTGGGTCCTATATCTGGAGAAAAGAGAGCTACATTTTAACTAGCCACTCATATAAGCAGTAAATTTCTAATTATAACAGTGCTACCCCCAAATTTACTCTTTACATCTCTTGGTAAAATAGCTACCAAAATTATAAATGCTTTTTGACTTGAAATTTTGTAAAACTCATTAATGTATGACTGGATTGGGGTTAGGGCTGATCCCAACATTCAACCCTACAGCCATTTTTTTTCTCTAACACTGTATTTATGCTACATTCTCAATAAATTAAGTTTACCTACAACTCTCTCCTGAGAAGGGGGTTTTCGTTGTGCTCCACAGCAAGTGCATTTACTTTTGTCAGTCTAGGAAAATCAGTGTAAACATGGTCTAAGTTTGGATGGTAGGATTTTACTTTTCTCTTTCCTCAAAGTTGTGTATGAGTAAAACACCATCTATCCCAGGCTTCCTTCAGATATCTCACTTCAGTGTATTTCTCTAAGATTAATATTACACTTCAACAAGTCTGGCTCCACTTTAACTCATCACCTCTTAAATTCTTTAGTAAGATAGTTGCTGACTGCCATGGAATCTGCTTGAAACATTTTCCTCCATTTATTTTCAAGCAATTTTTTCCTGCTACCTATTCAATGCATTAAAAGAAGTTTACTCTAAGGTGTATTTTTCAACATTAATACTAAAAATAAATAAATTAATAAGTGCATCCTAGCACTTAAGGCAAACAAATATGAAGGCTCTAAGTAGGCAAAAATCTTAAAGAAGTTAATTATTTCACTATTTTGTCAATAGATATTTTTACTAACCTCATTGACACATACCAATACATCTCATTTTCCATGTTGCTATTATAGTTCTGTTAGATTTAATTTTTTGCTCTTTTGCTTTGGATCTGTGTTTTAATTGGCATATGGAACACTCAGGGAGAAAACTTCTTCTGATACAAATTAACTGTTTTCCAACTTAGCCTTAGAGACTTGCTTGGTCATATAGAGTCTAAGTGACTTGCCAGGGGTCACTTGGTTTGTAGGTTAAAGTCAAAATCAGGTCAATCTTCAACTACATGTTATATACAGGATAAATTAGAGATGATCACCAGAACAAAGACAAGATAATTAAGTGGGATTGGAAGTGGCTTCCTGCAGAAAGTGGGGTTTTTCTCTGAAAGCAGAGAAGTTTAGATCTTCCAGATTTTGAGGTTCAATCTTTATCCAATGATGCTGTGCTCCTTCTCATTGTTATACGCAATTATTATTTTCAGCTTCACGAGAAGGAAAAATACCTTTTTTTGCCTCTTCTAGAAATACTACAACATCTAATTTTTTATGTGCTATGTTACTTGTTCTTCTAAAGCTAGAAAATAATATTGATAATCCCAAGCAAAACTGTGAACAAAGTTTGTCTTTAGCCCCTTCTCACTTTATATTTCTCTACTTTTTTGCTTTCCAATTACAGTAACCAAAATCATAGCTAACCAATTAGCCAAAATGTGAAGCTGTCAAGGGCACTACTGTCCTCCCAGTCACCCTGGCTCCTCAATTCTTTATTTTCTCTCACCCTCATGTACAATCTGTTACCAAGATCTGTTGATTTTACCTTCCTTTTGTCTCTCATATATGACCCCCTGCTCTTTTCTGACACTGTCATGATCCTGGTTTAGGTCTTTGTAACCTTTTATCTTGTCAAGATTCCCATGCCAAGACAACCTCTCTTTTTTACTCCTCTATTATTACTATTAGGAGACAGTCTGGTTTTGAGAGCTAAGGCCCAGCAAGCAAGCTGTGCCCTGATCTTGGCATCACAATAATCTGTTGTGCTCACCCTCTGGATGAACTCTGCTGCAAATAAATCCCAGAATTATTTCTTTACCAGCCTCAGGTGGTTGCTGTGCTTAGACAGGCACCTGTAGGATCCATGTTCTGGTCATAAAGCACTGCTGTGAATCAAACTTGTCTCACTGTTGCTGTTATCTTGTTATCTGTCTTTGTCAGAACTATGGCTCATTGCATAACCATTGCTATATGTGTTGAGATTTGGCCACACTGAAGCAGCTCTACTTTTAAATGAGGCCCAGCATATGTTTCTTCTTTCCTTTTTCCAATGGAATAAAGAAACCTCTTTGCTTATGACCATTGTTAGTTCTATTTCTTATTTTATTTTATTTCATTTTTTAGAGTTAATTGTGGTTATGATGACTTCTGTGAGTTCTTTGGTATTTTTAGAGTTAACAGTCACATAACCTCTGTGACTTTTTGTTCATTTATTTTCAAGCCTGATAACCTGCACTATTGACTGATCCACCTGCACAAGTCTCTGTCTCTCTGTTTCTCTGTCTCTCTCTGTCTCTCTGTCTCTCTCTGTCTCTCTCTCTGTCTCTCTCTCTCTCTCTCTCTCTCTCTCTCTCTCTCTCTCTCTCTCTCTCTCCAATACATCCTCCATTTCAACTGCCAAAGTGATCTTTCTAAAATGCAGTTGTGATATTGTCATGATGCCCCTCACCCCACTCAATAAACTACAGGAGTTCCCTATCATATCCAGGAACAAAAGTAAAATGCTGTAGAATTCAAATTTCCCTCATAACCTACTCCCCTCTATCTCTGACCATAGCACTTGTCTTACACATTACCTATCCCACTACCAAATACTCTGTGATCCAGTGACACTGGCCTCCATGTTTGTCCTTGAACAAGGACATTCCATCCAAATCTGAGCATTTTCATTGGCTATCTCTAGTGCTTGGCATTTCTGCTTCCCAACTTCTTTCAAGTCCCAGCTAAAATCCCAACTTCTACAGGAAGCCACTCTCAATCCCATTTACCTTGTTTTTCTTGTGATGATTATCTCTAATTCATCCTATATATACAGTATGTGGTTGTATTGTTGTGTCCCCATGAGACTGAGAGCTCCTTGTGCTTTTGCCATCATCATCATCATCATCATCATCATCATTTTTATTATTTTTATCTCCAGTGCTTAGCACAGAGCCTGGCACATAGTAGGTACTTGATAAAATTTTATTACTGACAACATGAAGCAACAGGTTTCAGTGTTCCCTTCCCTCTTCTAAGTTCCCTTCAGATACTCTAGCATTTACATTAATCTCCTATTTAGAAACTCTAATTTATGAACCTTAGACCCCAGTCATTCCCCAGCTGATAGGCACCCTCTTAGTTTCTAGTTCTTTGTGATTACAAAGAGAGCTACTATAAATATATTTATATATCTGGATTTTTTTTATTCTTTCTTTGATTTCTTTGGAGTGGTCCCTTCATTTTCAATATGTCAGATTTTGGAGCTTCAGTAACAAGCAAAGATTATTATTATTGTTACTATTACTGTTATTTTATTATCATCATTGTCATTAGTGTATTTGGATGTTTATTCCTATAAATGCTTATTTTCATTTTGGGAGGAAAAGGATTTATATATCAAGAAAATGAAAGAGTTAAAGATGAGATACAAAGCGATGAATGTGCATTTGCCATTCTGAAAACAGCAAAAGTCATTTGTTTCTTGTTATTTTTATTGATTTCCTTTGGAAATGAGCTTATGTGATGTTAAAAAGGCATTAAGAAAATTAGACAGCAATTTGTAAATGTGTATTTAATTGCACTCAAATGTAGAGATCCTATTGCATTTTAATTATAATTATATTGTTTTATTTTTACCATCTAACTGAGAATGAAGTATTCTTTATTTGAGGAGGTAAATGTGAAAGGAAAGGTATATTGGCAATTTAATTAATTAGAGTTGAAATAGCCTCAAGGGGGGAAAATGATTTCTCTTAGAGTCATTAACTTTTGTTTTTTCTGCTAAATTTTAAGCAATGAGTAATTGCAAAATTCTCTTCTATGTGTTTTTTAAAAATTACTTGATAGCTTTTTGCTTAACTCTTTATTTCAGTATGGGTGAACTGAAGGTAAAGGTATAAATTTTTATCTCTATCAATCAATTAACTGATCAATTAGCAAATCCTTTTTAAGCATTTAAGATGTGGTAGGCACTGCGCTAAGTACTGGAGATGCAAAGAAAAAGCAGAAAGAATTCCTAACCTCAGGGGACTTACATTCAAGTGAGGAAGATAACATATATACAAGATAACCACAAAGAAGATGGCAGGTAGCATTAAAAGGAAAGGTATTAGCAGTGGGGGAAACCGGACGCAAGAGATAGCAGGAGTGAAGGAAATTCAGGATCAGGAGAAAGTTCCACCAGAAGGAGGTGCCATTTGAGTTATGTATTTTATTCTGCAAAACTTTTTTTCTACTAATCATTATTAAAGAAATAAGTTAGAACAGACTTTTGTGTTAATAGAATGCAAAGATGCAAGGATATTTTTTAAGGCTCATGTAGTAGAAACCTTTTATGTTTTTTTAATATACCCTGTAATATGTGTGGGTGTCAGTCAGTCAATGAGCATTTATTGCCAACTACATGCTAGGCACTGCAGCAAATACTGGGGATATAGAGAAAGTTAAAATAAAGAAAATAGTTCTTGACATCAAGAACCTCACATTCTAAAGCATAGAGACAATTGTATATTCAAGATACACCACTGATGTTGTTATTTGAATAGGATCAATGACATGATGGGCAATGTCTTGATTCATTTATGAATTGAATTTAAGTGAGGAACTGGGGTGGAACAACTCCTGACTACCTCTGGCCAGAGCCCTCCGGATCTTATATGGGATATTCTTCCCATGGGACCAGTAGCAGGCTCTGCTCAGGAAGAGGAGATGGAGGAGGCTGCCCAAGAAGGTGAAGAAAATGCCAAGGCAAGCATTCCTTGGTTGTTGTTTGCTGTAGAAGCTGGACTGCCAGTATAAACAGTAAAATGCCAGTGCAGAAAGTAAACCAGGAGGGAGCATTCAGTAGCAAGAGACAGAGCTCTCAGCTTTCATGGGTCATGCAGAGAAAGCTGAGGGGTGACCAACGGGACTGCTGGCTGAGCCAGTCAAGAGATATCTTCTGATGGGTTTGGGGAGTGAGGGGCCCAGCCAGGAACCCACCTTGTGATTTCTGACTCAGAAGCTTTGTTTTCTGCTAAGACAGTAAGGGGAGCAGACCTGGAGCACAGATTAGAAGTCTCAGGCTTATCCTATCGTTGTACCCAAGACTCTCTGCCCTGAAGGAACAAGCTGTGTGTGGGTGCATTCATACCACAGAGAGGGAGAGGTTACCAGAGATGTTCAGACAGAAACCTGAGGAATCCCTAGAGCAGTGACTCCTGAGAGTCTGGTGTGATGATGAAGCCAATGCTGAAAGTCTCTGAGCTTTAAACTTCCATGACTCTACATCTTTTACACAGCCAGCAAAATTTATTAGAGTCTCTGGAAGGGATATACTGTACTCCTTGCCCTTTTTAGGTGGCTAAAATAAATAGGTAGTTCTATTTGACCTAGTGAAGAGGAATTATCCTTGCAGTCAGCTCAAAGATAAGGATGTGCAAAGGAGGGATTAAGTTCATAAAGGAAATGAGATGGATAGATTGAATTTATTCAGCTCCTCTCTGCCCCTCTGCATCCCTGTATCCTCCATGGCTTTCTATACTGTAAGCCTGCCTCTTTCTGAGTCTTTAGATCCAGGCTTCTGCATAGAATCTCACCTGAATGGTTTCAGACTTACACAACAACGCAAGTGTGGACTGATCATTTGGTAAAATTTGAATGTTGGGATAGCTGTGGCTTGAGCACACAACTGTGTGCTGTGTGCTTAATGGTGTGTGGAGAGAAGTCACAGAGCCAGCCACCCTGCTAGGCAGGCAGAAGGGGATGTCACTCTCTCTAGGAGGGGACTTAGGTTGTAGTTCCTACAATATGGAGCTGATAAGAACATGATAAATGGCCAGTAAGCCCAAGGTACCTTTCAACCCCACCCAAGCCTGAGATATTTTTCCAAGCACTTACCTTATTTGGATCATTCATGGGATACTATAAAGGATAAGCCTACAACAAAGAACCCAAGAAGAGGCCAGAAACTAAAGGCAGAGAGAAGCTATACAAGTAAGGGCTCAATCCCAAGTAGCAAACATAAAATCAATAGAATACTACTTGGTGGATCCCAGTGATGGGATACAGGCTCTGTATTGCCTAACTCTCCTTGAACTTTCCCATACGGTCCAGTCTCTGGTCACCTAAGGCATCCCAATAATCCTCTGAACTGGTCTTTTCTTTGTGGATCTCCCAATTCTCTGTTGTCCTGGCCTCCATTCTCTGTTACCTCCAGATTGCCCCAGCTACTTCCCACCCTTAATTCTATCTAGACCTCATTCTCCCTTGGCCACATGGTCCAGGTCCCTGGCATTCCTGGCCCTTCTCTATTACCTCCCAGTCATCCCAGCCTGTTGGCCTCTCTCATCCAGATCCTCCCTAGACTTCTCCTACTCATCCCAGACTACTTGGTAACTCTTAGATCCCTCCCACAGTCTTTTTGAATATAAGACCCATCTTGACCTCCATTAAGCTACTTAGAGTCAGTCTGGCCCACTTGTGAATATGTGTCACAAATGCACATATTCCTTAAGAGTCTGGACAACAAGGCAGATTTTTAGAACCACATCCATCCTCTATCAGTATCCTAATAAATCTTGTCTTTGGCTGAAAGAAAACTTGGATCAGATTCATTTGGGCAGGACCTGCATGTCACAATTTCAGTATCCCTAAATCTCAGCACCAGTAGAGCACTGATTGGCAGACACTACACACTTGGCAGATCACATGCCACTTGAGAAGAGCAAGGACAAAGCCCTTGAAGTGCAGCATTATAGTATCACAAGAAGGCAGCAGTGGACCTGGAGTATAAGATGTGTATTACCTTCCTACACATACACTGGTCACATACATTTTTTGTGTATGTGTGTGCCCCTTCAAGCACGCATAAAGCTTGAAAGGGCTACCGAAAATATCTAATTTAACAATCTCATTTTGCAGATGAAAAAACCAACTTGTAAAGAGTTAACTGACCTGCTCAGAATCCAGTAGGAAGCTCCTTACTTGTGTTCACTTTTCTGACTTATCATATGTATATTTATGGGAAAGTTTTACGTGTGCACATGGAGGAAATATTCCATTGCTACTCACTATGTTATTTTATTAAATGCCTTTCTTTTGAGCTAATTGTGTCCTTTGGCTTATGAGTGAAAGAAAATGCATTAATAGGGCTTCCATGCTCTGATGTTGACCACAGAGTCCACTGAGCCTGGGGTTAGTTTTCTGGAGTTACTTCATTCTAGAGAAGGTGCCCCAGATGCTACATATTCTTTATGGTAATTCTATTTTGCTGCTTCTTTTTTACATTTTCCCATATTTATTATTTCTGCTACTTGGCACCAAGATTTTCTGTAATTGTAATGAGTTTTCCATGAAAAAGGTCAATAAAAATATCTGTATTCTCACACAACTATCATTAGGATTCCTCACTTTATTTTAAAAGGAAATAAGGTATGTCATCTTGCCCCGAATACATTTGCTAATATGTACATTTGTGTAGGTGATCTTTGGACCTAATAGAGAAGGTGGCTATTTCAAAATGTTGTTAAGAAAAATAGCTAAATGATCTCTGCAGGTCACTTAGAATGTAATTAGCATTAATGCCAGTCACAGCTAAGAAACCTCTAGGCAACTGCCTATGTCAGATCAAAATCTATTTGGTCAATTTGACACTGGAGTAATATAAAATCTGCTGGAAGTGTGGCCTACAGAGAGGAACCACAACCGTCCCTGGTCAATATATATTACAAGGCTCAATGGGGCTTGAGAAATGGTAGTGACACTCTCTATAACCAGCTATTTGCTCACTTACCCAGACACCTATTGTGCAACCAATAATAGACCCTTTAGCCTTTTTGTTTAAGAGACCTATTTCTTTTACTGTACGACTTGGAGTTAAGTCACAATATGGTTACAGCACTGACGTCAAATTCTGCCTTATGTCATTCCTCTGCAGGAGTTACTGAAAGGGAAGAGAAAAGTCAGTTGTACTATGATAAATAAACCTAACTAGGCCATCACTATGAAGTAATGATATATGGTAAGGTTTACAGAAGCTACACAAGCGAAGCCATGGAGTGTCAAAAAGAAATCTGTTTATGACATTTAGAATGCTATATACTCAAAACACAAATGTAAAGAATAAGGACTTTGCAAATTCCAGGGAAAATGTTCATGGGAGCAAGTCAAATTCAATTATACTATTGCCCATGGGGAATACATAAATTCCATGTATTTCATGGGGAATACATAATCCCATAATTATAGCCCCATTCCTACACATCTGAGACAAGCATATCTTTGTGAAAAGGAAAAAACCACAGTGGCTATTGTCAAGACTGAAGCTTTCTCTGATCTGAGACAGAATGTACTCATCATTCAATACCCTGTAGTATTCTGCCTCAGATGTGGACCTGGAGCAGAAGATGTATGTTACCTTTCTACACATGCACTGGTCACATACATTTTTGTGTGTATTTTTGCAGCATAATCTATCACACAAGATATTTGCATTTATTAAACATTTTATTTAATCATTTACTACGTAAAAATTTACTGTGGAAATATCTAAGAGTTAAAGATTCAAATAAATGTAATCCCCAATCTTGTGGTTTTTATAGTCTGATCAGGAAAAAGGCATAAACAAGGATGATTATAATATATCACACTAGAGGATAAGTAGGATAGGGAGGTACAAAACAAAGTTTGGTGTCAGAGGTCTGAGGTGAAACAATTCGACAGAAAAGAGATCAGATTTCTGGAGGACTTGGCATTTGAAACGGGTGGGGAATTAAGTATGTGATAATCAATAATTCAACATGTAGCAAAGGAAAGAGAGAAGAAAGAAGTGGAAATGGAAAATCCCCTACAATGTCTATTAGCTTAGTCTGGTTTGACCATAGCATAATATTCATGGAATTGAATATAAGACTTGAAAATTAGAACACATGTTAATATGTGCTTTTCTAAGTCAAAAGTATTCAGCCTGCAGGAATCCTATTTGAATTTGACACCACTGCCCTACCCCAAACTCCCTGTTTTTTCTTTCTTTTATCCTTTCTTTCTTTCTTTTTCCTCTTTTCTTTTTTCTTCTTTCCTTCCTTTCCTTTTTTTTTAATTTTTCTTTTCTTCTTTCCTTCCTTTCTTCCTTCCCTCCCTTCCTTTTTCTCCTTTATTTCTTGGCTAACCACACCTATAGTTTCAATTTGGCAGCAATTTTATGTTAAGTACTATTTACTAGTCACTGTGCTAAGTGCTGGAGGTACAAAGAAATCATTTCATTGGTATAGGGATGATCTCAAGAAGTAAGGCGCTGGTAATGTAGCTCTGTATTTGTTCTGCGACATGTAGCCTTAGAGAGTCTCCTAAGACCCTGAAAGGGTTCATTGACTTTGAATAACATACAGATGCTTTAGAGGCAGTATTGGAATCTAGTACTATTTAGTTCTGAGACTAGTTGTCATATACATTATGTCATCCGATCCTTATAACAACGTTGTGTGATAGGCATTGCTCTCCTCATTTTACATGAGAAAACAGGATCTAAGAGTTTATGTACCTCCTTCAAGGACACACAGCTGCTAAATGGCACAGCTAGGTCTTGTGACTTCTCTCACAGCATTCTTTGCATGAAACTGTATTTTTCCTTTCAAAAAATACTGAAGCAACAATATTCACTTAAAAGTAATCCTTTCTATGACCTTGAATCTGGATTATAGACTAATATTAAATAAAGACTCAAACCAAAAGCTTTCACAGAGCATAGATGATATAGTGAAGTTGCTCAAAATGCAGCAAAGTCTCAAGATGATGAGACTAGAACTGCGAGAAACCTTAGAACATGTTACTGTTGTTTTTAAAAACTTTTCTTGCATCATAGATCCTTTTGGCAACTTCTTGAAGCTTATAGATCCATTTATATAATAATATATTAATTATTTGATACCAAGTAGAGGTTAGAAAAAATGAATTTTTTTCCCCCATGTAAGTATAGGGACCCCTTAGACTATGGATCTTTGGTTAAGAACTCCTACTTTAGAGGTAGGTTATCTTATCAAACTTTTATACCCACACACACACATGCACACACATATATATACACACACATCCACCCATTTATCTATGTGTCATCTTTCTATCTACCTACCTACCTATCTATTTATACATAAGAATATGAAGCGCTCAAGATCATGGAGTAATAAGTCATAAAATAAAGATGTGAACCCACATTCCATAACTACAAGTTCACTGTTCCTTCCACTATACAATGTGATCTCCCTTCTTGGCTGAAAGCAAGAGAGCTTCATAACTTCATATTCTGATCTTCCCCAAAATGTCAGTTTGATTGATGGTTCCTTCCTGATTTTTGATTCTGAAAAACAAGAAGCCATTCTGACTCTGTGCACACACTGGATTAGAACCTTGTACAGTGTACTTCCATGGTCCCTGGACCTCTTCTACATTCCTTACCAATGAAATGTCATTTTTAAAATCTTTTTAACTCTTTTCTTACCTCCTACTCCACCCTATCCCTCTTCTCTCCACTACTGACACATAGAGCAGCTAAGTGGTTCAGTGGATAGAGCACTAGTGCAGGAGTCAGGAGGACCTGAGTTCAAATCTCACCTCAGACACTTGACACTTACTAGCTGTGTCATCTTGGGCAAGTCACTTAACCCCAGTTGCCTCATCTTGGGTCCTCTCCAGTCATCCTGATGGATATCTGGTCACTGGATTTAGGTGGCTCTGGAGAAGAAATGAGGCTGGTGACCTGCACAGCTCTACCTCACTCAAAAGCAAAGTGAAATGCAAGTCAAGTCATCATTTCTCTGATGGCATGATCTTCTTCAGCAATGAAGGACAAACATGCACTATTGACACAGATTTATGTTATAACAATGCAAAAGAAAAACACAATAAAAAACGCCAAGTTACATACATTTTATTAATTTAGATTGGGCTTTCTATGTGTTTATGGGAACTTTTGAATGAAGTAATAACAGAAGGAAAGTGGTTCTGGGATAAATGGTAAGGAGCTGAAGGAACTATGATCAGGAACAGGTAGTCCCAGCCTGAACAAGCCTGTAAATTACTACACACACACACACACACACACACACACACACACACACACACACACACATCTCATATTTAAGCATTGGTATGCCAATCAGAAATTCTCAACTAAGCCCAGGACCTATAGTTGACATTTCTGTATATATTTTGTCCTCTGAAATTTTTCACATTGAATCTAAGTAGATTGTGCACTGTAAATATAAATGGCTGCCTAAGAATATTATCATTCACAAATTCATTAGGGAAGGACATGGGAGAAAGAAAAAAAAGCAAGGCTCTAATATCACCAGGAAACTAAAGAGAAGAAACTCCTCAGCAGCTTTGATACCATTAACAGATTTGAACAAAGGTTAAAGGAGGGAGCTTTCTATTTGAAGTTGTTCTGGCCAATTTCATGCCATATTTCTGAGGCCAAGGTCAAAGACTAAATAGCCCCTGAGCTATTTAGATCTTTTAATAGGTCATTTAGCTTATCTCTTGTTGTAAACCTTTAGACTTTATTATACAATCGTCCCTCCCCATTTGCCAGGGTTAGGGGTGCAGGACAGCTGTGAATGTGGAAAAACCATGGAAAAATCTAGGCCTCACCTCAAGCCCTTATTTTTTTAGTAACTCAGATCATATTTATTTGACACACACACAAATAAAAAAATACACTTTACCCATCAAAAGTTGCAGTTTCAATGTGAGAGATTAGTATCTCACACATTATTCAGATCCTTCTGCTATGAAAAGTGCAAGATACAAAGATCATGTGACTGAATCTGGATGGCAGAGAGATAAAAATGAGGTATTTCCAAAGAGAATGTGTAGCCAGTAGTCTTTAGTGCACCAAAAATTTTAGCAAAATTTGTGTTTGTGCTTGTAATTTGTGTTTGTGATAAATTTGTGTGCATATACTTATGGAAGAAAATGATAAGACAGATTAATAACGTACAATATTTGTGTCTTACCAATTAAGAAAATATTCTTTTGATAGAGGTGTCATCTGTGATTTTCCATAGTATATTGAAAATCTCCAAAAATATCCATTTAATCATAAATGGCTAATGGGCAGATAACCAAAGCTGCTAATGTGAAACTTGAGAATATTGAGGGATGGCTGAACTCAGACAACTATCTAGTCAGTGCTTATCATTAGTCCTATAGAAGATCAGTGAGCAGGCTGGAGGGAAAGCAATAAACTTTTCACTACTACTAGGAAACCACTAACAAACACTATACATGCATTGCTTCAAGATAAGGAATCCAGTCTCATCTTTTATGACTACTCACACTACAGAAGTCCTAGTACTCTCATAAGTGATGAGAGAGTAGCTGTTACATCATTTTGTATTGGGTCACAAACATGGGATGTTTACATTTGTAAATGGTGATTGATAACAAAGATGCTATAAAAAAAAAGAAATTATTCAGTCTATCTAAAAATCAAAGAATTTCAGAGATGGAAGGGATTTCAAAAACCACCTTGTATACCCAAAATATGAAATAAGAATATGCACTCACCATGCCTGACAAGTGGTCAACTAGTTTTTGCTTGAGGATTTCTAATCAAAGGGACTTCTAACTTCCTGAGGCAACCCATTTCAATTCTGGACTTCTGGACAGCTCAAAGAAAGTTTCCCTCAGATCCAGGCCAAATTTGCCTCAACAGCCTTTTTTATATTCCTAGTTCTGTTTTCTTGTGTCAAACAGAACAAGTGAAATCCCACTTTCATATGACTTCAGACATATATAATATATATATGACACATATATGTATATATGTAAGTAGATGTATATGTGTATGTATGTGTATATGTATGTGTGTGTGTATATATATATAGCCTTGGACTACCTCTTCCTGATTATAGTTCCTTCAGCTCTTTAGCATTTAGCCCAGAACCATACACACACACACACACACACACACACACACACACACACACACACACACACACACATACATAAATTTCCATGTCCCTCTGTGTCTTCTCTTTTCCAGGTAAGTTGACTACATACAATTTAACCATGTATCTGGTCAAACATTACTTAAGTTTTCTTATGAAGTCCAAAATATATTACATACACACCTCAAAACTAAATTGCTGATTGTCTTCTAGATCTCAATACTATTGGTGACAAATTGAAGAAAGAACATACTGATTTTTCTTTTCCATGATTTTCTTGAATGGACCTATCAGAGCACCTTTCTGCCTATTTGTAGATTGTTGTGTGGAGTTTGGGGGTATTTTGTCCCCTTTTCACCTTAAAAAGCATGTTGTCCAATTTTCTTCTATTTCTATAGACATTTTCTTCACTTTAATTTCAACTCATAGCAGACCTAAGCAAGGATTTTGTACTTCCTTTAACATTTAAGAGTAAGAGATAATGAGGCTCCTCCTGTCAGGCAAGAAAAGTAAATTTGTAATTTCAAGACATATTCAAGGACTCTTTTCTATTTTGGTGGAATAGAAGAAGAGTGAGTCTGAAGGCAGTATTTGCTGGCAAGTTAGAAAATGGGTTGAATTTTTTTAAAAAGAACTAAAGAGTAAAAATGGAATTAAGTCATATTGAAAAGCAAGACGAGAACTTCTTTAAAAGTGTTTTCTTCATGTTATATTATAAAAGTCTATTAAATCCAACAATAGAATGTGGTAGAAATTTATGACAAAAGAATACAGAAGGTGCTAGAAATTTATAAGGAATGAGTATCTAGTTTTCTGGCATTGGAGAAAATATGTTTTCTAATCAAGAAATGAGCAAAGTATGTAAAATTATTATTTTCACACTGTTAGAAAGATTGAGGTTTGAGCTTTTGTGATAGCCTCTGTTTTATTACTCCCAAGAGATGAACTAATCACAGGAAACAGTCCAGGTGTTTTATGTATCCAGTTTTCCATTTGAAAATCTGGAATATCTGTTGATTCGGTGATCACATTTTTCTGACATCTGATCTCAAACTGTATTATTTGAAATAGGACGATGCATACCAAACTATATAATTTCTACATATTTGTGCTGAATCTAATGTACACAAGGACGTGTTTAATTTTCATTTATACTGTCAGGTAATGAGGTCTGTCAGTGGATGATAAGTCTATGTTTTATTTAATGAATATTTATTAGTTACAGTTTGTTTTGTTCTGAGGATAAAAGGATGAAATTACATGCAGACTCCGGCCTCAAGAAGCTTACAATTCATCTCTTAGATATATACAGATGTACAAGATTGAATGTAAGTTCATTGACAAAGCCTATGAGAAAAACAAAAATAAATCTAAGACATGAACTCCAAATGTCTAATAATAATGACTTTTATAAGAATATCATCATTGGGAAAATTTCACTGTACTTTTAAAGGTATCATTTCATTAATACTTGTAACAGTCCTGAAATGAAGGTATAGAATATGCTCATACATTCATCATGCTATGCATTTTCAACTTACAGAAAAGTCCATTTCCTAGAATTCAAAGCAGTCCTTTTATCCTAGATCTGATATTCAATATTTATGAAATGTCCTAGATGTGTTCCTGCATTCATAACTTTTTTAACCTACATGTTTGCTTTCCAAACTATTCATAGCTAAGATTTCTTTCATAAAGTTAATGACAGTGTAGATGATAGATATTTTCTATTATTGAATAAAGTGACCCATTTTAACTTCATCTCACTTATATGTCCATTTTTCATCTTGTCCTTCAGTGAAATGGTGCTATGCAAGTCTGCCTCACTTAAATTCAATTTGCACAAGTCAAGTCTTCACCTATGATGTCACTGGTCCTCTGGAAAAAAAAAAGGACAAACAGCAAAAACATTAAACTCCTCATACATATAAGGTACTTTTGAGTCAGAGGAAATGAGTTCAAATGCTACCTCTGATGTTTAGTATCTGAGAGACCAAGTTGGCCTTTATTGACCCTTTCAGCTCTGGATCTACTATCCTAGGATCATTCTCTACCAGAACACTGTGGTCCTTCCTGGAGCTGAACTGCCAAGCATTCAAACTCTCCCGAAGAGAGCACAACTCTGATAGGCTTGCTATATTGTTCAAATGCCAAACATATGTTTGCCTAAAGGACTCCTTTATGGATAACTCACACAAGGCAGGTGCTCACATGGAGATCAGAAGATGGGATACAAAGACATTCTTAGGGTGTCTGAAGAACTTTGGAATCAACATTGAAATATAGGAGACACTGGCTCAAGACCTCCCAGCATGATGTGCCAGTATCAAAGAATGTGTGTGCTCTATGAGTAGAGCAGAATTGCAGTAGCTCAAAAGAAATGTGAGATGCAAAAATTTAGAGACATCTCCATCCTCAATGTTTATGCAGACTATTTGTGCCCAGCCTGTGGTAGAACCTTCCAAGCTCATACTGGTCTCATCAGCCATAGTCAAGCACACTGTACACTGACCCCAACGTAGT
The DNA here is from genome assembly GCA_023548195.1 of Bettongia penicillata ogilbyi. Lineage (NCBI taxonomy): Eukaryota > Metazoa > Chordata > Mammalia > Diprotodontia > Potoroidae > Bettongia > Bettongia penicillata. The sequence continues at coordinate 232,963 of JAJHZJ010000037.1, forward strand.
GATGCCATTTGGATTCGCTTTGATTACAAGGGAAAACAACTGACAACCAGTCCACATTACTTTTTCTATAACATTTATTTAACTCTACCTTTGGTCAGCAAAAATAACTTATCTCCCAATATAATGTATGATTGTATGTCTCTAATAATAATTTTATGACTTTATTACCTGAGTATCATCAGAAGAATATGGTTTTTTTTTGTTTTATTTTTATCTTGGTTATGATCAGGTATAAATATCAGCATGGTTGGTACCCTGATAGATATATGATTTAGCATACTCTACTTATAAGAGACTAAGGACTCCTTGATCTCAAAAATAACAGTTGCTTGTAGGGTTTTTTTTTAGTTAAATTTTTTAAAATACTTCTGATTTTCAAACAAATTTGATTGGATGAATATCCTGAGTTAGTTGCTAGGAGTGTGACCGTCATTCAAAAATCTTCTATGGTTCCCTGTTTCCTTTAGGGAACATCCTCAACTTGGCATTTAAATCCTTTTTTAATATGAACCCAAGCTACCTTTCCACTCCTATTTAATATAAATTGTCTTTGATATTCCCCAAAATCTGAATGCCGTATTCAACCTCCATTCCCTTAAATATATTGACCTCCCTTTCTACCTCATTATCAAAACATTTCTTCCCCACTGTAATCTTATGTCCTCTAAGGCTCAAGTTAGGTTCCCCCTCCTGAGCTAAGACTTTCTAGTCGCCCATTAGATTAAATCTCTACTAAGACTAACTTGTATTTACTCATCTGTATAAGGATTCTTTTAATTTTCTCTTTATATCCTCAGTCTGGAGCAGAGTATCTTGCATATATATACTTCATAAACATTTACTAATTTTTAATTGGAATTTGTCCCCTTAATCAATCGAAGTGAGTAGTGTGGTTAAGGAACTTCTCAACCTGTTTTTTTAGAAAGCCCAAGGAAAGCTTTACCCACCACTGGTTCAAAGACTTGAGGTCAAGTTAGATGAGAAGCCAAACTGAAAGAAAAAGCAATTTATTAGCATAGTAGGGAAACTGCTGGGTGGGTATGACATGTGGTTATACAGTTGTACAGCTACGCAAGCATTAGATACACAGTCATTTTATAGCATTCTGGGGCAAAAGAAACTACTGATTAGAATTTCATTGCACATTCCCTGAAGTGAGGTATAAGGAGCATTGCTATTCTCAAATGAATGGGAGGGCACTTTGGGGAATGGGCCTTTCTGAGAATGGAGTCCATCTGCCCAGGATATGAGTATGGTTCTTATCCTATTAACCAGAACTTAGCATTTTTTCTTAATTGACAAAATTTCCACTAAATTCAGCTGCTACTCATGGGAATAATCTGAGACAGAATCCTGGGACAAAGTGGAGTAGGTTTTATATAAGCATTTTATACCTTATCAGATTCCTTCTAATATGGTGCAAAAATTTGAGAAGTCTCTGGAGGCTATCATCTTTCACATATATCCCTTGGAACTATAACTTAGAGTATTTATTTTCAGGGAAAGAATGGCCACAACCACTTCTCTCATTTGTTTGTTTGGTTTTTTTCTGAGCTGTGTCTCCTGGGAACACTCATTAATGCTCATCATCTTTACTTGGAGTAAATGAGCTGAAGCCTACCCATAGGATCTAGCTGTACTCGTCCTCTACTAGAAAATCCTTACAATTTCTACATTGAGACTGAAATTCTGTGATTGATCATCTCTAGGGGCAGGGAGAGAAAGAGGGCTCAGTCATTAGTCCTCTGAGTAAGGTTTGGTCTATAAGAAGGTAGTTTAATGGAAACAGTGTTGAACTGTTGAAGGAGTACAGACACCCAAGTGGCATCTCTGTGGTGTTAGCGTTTTCAAGGATCTTTATATTGATTCATAAGACAATCAGTCAAGAATATTTATTAATAGTTGCTATGTGCCAGGTACTGTACTAAGCTCCAGGGATACAAATAAGAAAAAGAAAGATAATCTTGCTCTCAACAAGTTTGCAATCCAACACAGAAGACAATATAGAAATGGTAGCTCCAAAGTAGAGGGCATATCAGTCCCAGAGGCATCAAGAATTCCAAGGAAGTACAGCCTGCAAGCTGGTTGAGGAATGAAGAGATAGCAGGCCTGGACAGTCCTCCTTAAATAGAGGCTTTGAGAAGTTTCTTTGAGCTGCCCTCCAATCTTATCCATAATGCAAATGATAACTACCCTTTCCATACCTTTTTGCTTTAATAAGAAGCTTGATAAATTCCTAAAGCTTCTCTACTACAACAGACAAAACCAAAAAGCATTACCTATTTTAAAATTTGAAAATACTGCTCCTCTCTAAATGTAGTTAGGTAGCCCCTTGCATAATTAAGAGAATACATTTCCTAAACCCATAGGGGAAATCTTTCAAGCTTAGTACCTAGGCTCAAGCTCACCTATCTGAGCTTGTTCTGTACTACACTAGCCACTGGAAACAGAGAGTAGGTTGCACACCTACCCACTGTATAAAGGTTTAGTGGAGGGATATTTTCTTTGTAGGAATTATTTGAGTATTGTGGGCTTATGGGAGGTATTTTCATTTAGTTTTTAGAAAGTAGGGGCATTGTTTTTGTTTATTCTTTTTCTATAGTATTGTCAAAAAAGACATAATCTAAATGGCTATTTGCTTTTTTTTTTAGCTTCAAATTAAGAAAAGTAGACCAGGAAGGAAAAAAAGAATAAAGCAGAAATAACCCCCTCGGACTAATTTAGAAAATGCCTGTGGTTGATGCATTAACCTCAGAGGAACCAAGAGCTAATCAAAAACCTTCGTGGTTGAAAACTGGCACTAGGTTTAGTTATTTGAATGACATTTCTGGAATTTTAAGCAAGTAATCATCTCATATCAAGCAGGAAATGAATATTATCCTCCAAAATAAAATCACTTTTTAATTTGATCTATCCTTTCCACATGTACAACTTCTCTCTTACAAAAACTTTATAAAATGCATATAGTGAACTTAATAGCTTCAGTGCTAAGATAACAAAGATATGACCTTTTGCTGAAACAAAGTAATGACTTTTTTTCCTTTTCTAAGGTAATTTGAGTCTTGTATTTATCATGCTGATGTTTCTTTAGGCATCCCCTCTCACTATGATTCTGCCAAGTAGATGTTATAATATGGCCACAGAACAGACATCCCAAATGGCAGATGCAGCCACTGTCTGATATAGCAGCAACCCCCAAACTGTATATATACTCAGGAGACTAACAAGGCCCCATCTCCATCTATGCATGAAATGGGTGCCGACATAGTGCTCCAGGTAATTTAGGCCATCAAAGCTGAAAGCTGCCTATTGCCTGGTTCAATTCACACTCTGGTTTATAATTCAGTACCAAAGGAAAGCACAGAGAACCAAAAATGAACATGAAAATCTATTTCAAATGCTGAACCAAGCAATCTCTAAAGTCATTGTGACATGTGACAATTTTTCATGGGAAAAAAATTGATGTGTATGTCAAGGAATTAGAGAAAATTGAATTATAATGACTAAATATGGATTGTAATTAGTAACTGAGACAAATATGTTTAAGCTAAAACTTACTATGAATTCAAAGTGTTGTTACAATTTTATTTTAATATGGTAGACTCACAGAAATATACCTCTGAAAAGTACATCAGGAGGCATATGAGCCCACCTCCTTGTCTCTACTACTACTGATAAGATAGTTAGGTGGTACAGTGAAGAACATCCTAGACCTAGAATAAAGAAGACCTGAGTTCTGGCCTCAGACACTAGCTAACTAAGTGGCTACTTGTCTATCAACTCTGCTAATCAGTATCTTCAAACTTAACTTAGTTGTCATTAACATGTTCAGATGTTAGGTGAATAGAAAGGCATAGAAGTAGTGGAAAATTTGTAGACAGAAGGATAACAAGCACTAGGGGTTCTTTGATTGTATTACAAAGTCGTATAACAATGCTAGGGGTATGGAGGGTATAGAAACAGGGCAGAGGATAGGACCTAGACAATGCAGGGCACGTTGGCAGAACAAATGGAAAGCACCAATAGTTCTCCATCTCACTGGTTGGTGAATTCCATTTCATTGAAGCCATGTAAGTAGACAGATAGTTTTTGGGAAGCCAAGTCAAGGGACAATGGGAGAAAGAGTAGGCAGGAGTCAGCAGAGAAGGGTACTCCTAATGGCAGCAAGTTTTTCCTCTGTATGGCCAGTCCAGATTAGACATATATACAAAATATCTATGTATATACATATATATAGACATTTCATTGCTTCAGACATATGCGTATAATGTGTGTGTGTGTGTGTGTGCGTGTGTATATATATACACACGCACACACATACATATGGATATAGATGTAGATGTAGACATAGATGTACAAGCATTCCATAAATCCATATAGCAAGAACCTAAAGGATTCCTTACGGAAAACAGACCCTAATCTAAGGAAAAGTTCAAAGACCTGTGTTTTATCTTTCAGAAGGGAGCTGAGAAGATGACAAATTCTGTGACACTGCTACATGGGTTTATTTTCCAAATATAATTCGAAAGAGTTTTGAACAAATTATTTAAATGGTCTAGATGTGAGACATTGAATTCAGCTGGCAAAGCTCTAGGTACTTTGCTTCTTCTAGGATCTGTTCCCTCCATCCTTAGCTCTGAGGATAGAGGGAAAAAACAACAATGACAAAAAGCAGAGTCTTTATTAAGCATCTAGCAAGTTCCAGGCACTGCATTTGATTCTCCAAATAACTCTAAGAGGTAGGTGCTATTATTATTCCTATTTTATATTCTATTACAACTATTTTATAGTTGAGGAATTTGGGGACAGATTTTAGATGTCTTTTCCAGGGTCACATAGTTACTGTCTATGGACAGATCTGAACAGGGCTTTTTGACACCAAACCAGTATTCTATCCATTGTATTACCCACCTGCCTCAGCTTCCCAAGCCTCAACAAACATTCCCCTTTCCATCCTCCTCCCCAAAGGAACTCTTCTTCACCATCTGAACTAGCCTAGAGAGGATACCATCTTTACTTCCTTGCTACATTAATGATAATGATCCTTCCCTTTGGAGCTTGCCCCACATTTTGCTCCCTAGAATGTCATCCTTGTGCCTGAAATCATCAGTGCCTCCCTTAGTACCTAGAAATCATAAGATTTAAAGCTAAAAGAAATGTTAAAGGATATCTTGCTCCTTTTGCTCGTTCTATAGGTAAGGAAACAGTGAAGTTAAATGACTTATTCAGGAGTAATGACTAGTGAACGTTAGGACTGTCATTTTCCTATCACCATTTGTTAACCAAGTAGCAGATGCCCAAGTTATCAAGACTAAGGTACCCATCAATCAAAGTGACAATTGAGTAATGAGAAACAGTTCTTATGTACTTTTAAATGCCCTTGACCTTGTTAAAAAGACTGGTACCAGTGGAATTGCTAGTCAGATGTTACAAACCCTGTGGGAAATGTAGAATGCTCTGACACTTCAAATGTCACCTATAACATAATTTTCATACATGGTGAAATGGACAGAGTGCTGACCTTTGAGAATCAGAAAGGCTCATCTTCCTGAGTTCAAATCTGACTTAAGGCACTTATTAGCTGAGTGACCATAGGAAAGTCACTTAACCACATTGGCTTCACTTTCATCTGTAAAATGAACCAGAAATGGCAAATCACTCCAGTATCTTAGTCAAAAATACCTCACATGAACACAAAGAGTTAGAAATGACTGAAACAACTGAACCACAATAACTTTGCCCTCTCAGTTACCTAGAGGGCACTCTCTGTGTCTCCTCAATCAGGAAAATTTGGGGCTCCAAAATTTTGTACCTTTCTCATTTCCTCTTTCAATCACCAGATAATTTTTTGTTCTTTTGAGTAATATTTTATTTTTTCCTATTTACATGCAAAAACAATTTTTTCATTTTTTGAGTTCCAAATTCTCTCCCTCTCTTTCTCACTTAACCCCTTCTTGAGATGATAAACAATTTGATATAGGTCATACATGTTCAATCATGCAAAACATATTTCAATGTTAGTCATATCATGAAAAAAACACATTCCAAACATACACACAAATAAAGTAAAAAATATTATGCTTCCATCTGCATTCAGACTCCATCAGTTTTTTCTCTGGAGGTTCATAGGTCATTGGGAGTACTTTGGACCATTGTATTTCTGAGGATAACTCAACCATTCATAGTTGATCATCATACAATATTGGCACTACTACGTACAATGTTCTCCTGTTTATTCTCACTTTACTTTGTATCAGTTCATGTAAGTCTTTCCAGATTTTCTGAAATTATCCTGCTTATTTCTTATAGCACAATAGAATTTCACTGCAATCATATCCTACAACTTGTCCAGCCATTACCCAATTGATGGAAATCTGCTCAGTTTCCAATTCTTTACCACCACAGAAAGAACTGCTGTACATATTTTTGTACAAATAGATCCTTTCTCTCCCCATTTTCCCACCTTTTTAAAAATTTCTTTAATCACTAGATAATGTTGTAGGAAGAGTCTGCTTAATCGTTTATCCAGTGAGGGAAATATGGACTTCAACCAAAAAAGTTTTTATTACATGTTACCTATATGCTAAGCACCCTGGTTAATGTGAGAGAGAGAGAGAGAAAAAAAAAATCAGATGTGAGATAGATAGGAAGACCCTGAAGTACTAAGAGTGTACCAGCAGATGATTTGGCAAGGTCAGGGGTCCTTAGGTCATATCACCAGGTCAAATGGTAGAGACAGTGATCTGCAAAGGGTAAAGCAAATGATAAGGCCTAAACCCTTGGGGATAAAGTGGCAAGGTAGATGGATAGGAAGGCATGATGGTCTTCTACCTCAACACAAGGAATATAGTTAAGTTGGTGATTCTCATATATCATCCTTGCCCTCCAGAAACTTTCAACCTAGATGAGAAAGAAAATTATGTAAAGTTTCATTCAATAACAGGAGGGTTCAGCAGGATAATAAATTACACAAAGCTGTGTGTGATTAACTATCAGATGATTGACTCCTCTAAGAGTTCAAAGGAGAAAGAAAGATTGCTGTGAGGACACTAGCGAAAGACAACTAGCAAAGGAGGGAATCAGCTACACTTTAAATAATGGATAGATTTCCATAAGCAGACAGGAAGGAAAGGGCTTCTAATTTAAAAAATTTGTTATAAATAAAGCAACACTGTGTCAAGAGAAAAACACTGTATATCTTGAAGTCAGATGATGTGACTTTATAGTACAACTACTACATACCAGCTGTGTGTGTGTTTGTTCTTCGTTGCCGAAGAAGACCATGCCATCAGAGAAACATGACATGACTTGCACTTGACTTCATTTTGAGTGAGGGAGAGCTGTGTAGGTCACCAGCCTCACTTCTCCAGCAGAGCCATCTGAATCCAGTAACCAGATGTTCATCAGGATGACTGGAGATGACGCAGGATGAGGCAATTGGTGTTAAGTGACTTGCCCAAGGTCACACAACTAGTGAGTATCAAGTGCCTGAGGTGAGATTTGAACTCAGGTCCTCTTGACTCCTGCACTGGTGCTCTGTCCACTGCACAACTTTGCTGCCCCGTACTAGCTGTATGGCATTTGGCAAGTAACTTAACTTGTCTGCATTTAATTGTCCTATAAATGATAATAGTTCCCTCACAAGATGTTCATGGAGATTAAATGAGCTAATGTTTATGGAAGAATTGGAAACTAGCAAAACTATAAAATATGTAAAATTATTATTTCATTATAAGCTGCGGGGCAGTGAGTAGGTGCAGGCTCAAGAAGAAGGCTCCTTTGGGGAATAGAAAAACAAAATTAAAGTGATAATTGGTATGAGAATATAGAGGACCTTTTCTGGCTAAAGTGTTTCAACTTTAGATTAAGAATAAAAGAAGTCACTGAAGAGCGGAGAAATGAAAACTGTGTTTTGAAAATATATGATAGGACTCTTTGTTTTTTCCCCTGCACTATATTGGCACTAAATTTGAAAGGCAAGAATGCAAATTACTGGCAACCCTCTGTAGCCAAGGGCAGGGCTGAGCTAGAGTGTAATTTCTGAACTAGACACTAGGTGATGCTGGAAACCCTGAGCTATCAGCCTGAGTCCTTTTGTTTGAGTGCAAAGATAACTAGCTTGGCTTCCCCAGCTCCCAGAATTCCTTTAGTCAGGTCCATATTCTTTGTATAGGGTATAAAAATTCTAAAATGTCATAATTTATCAAAATGCCTTGTTTCTCCCCATCTCTTACTGTTGTCTTATATCATTCTTAACCTTATATGACCCCAAAGGACTACACACTCACGATATAGAGTATGTTTATTGAATGAAATCAAAGTAAAAGAAACATTAAAAATCCAAGTGACTGAGTCAGCCACTCCTAGGAAGGTCTGAAATTTCACCTTCCCCATAGCTGGAACTGCTCCTGTTAAGATCTGAGTTGTCTGCTTTATTTTCACCAAGGGAACTGATATGCCGGAGTCCTTTTGTGGAAGAAGGCTATGGAGCTTGTCCTATCCTCAGTCACACAAAGTCAGTGGAGGTGGGAGAGAGCCCTCTCAGCTGTTGGCCTCAGGCAATTTTTCATCAGGACTTCTGTGGGGACAGCATTCACTTCCTGGTCAATGACCTGGGGAAGAAAGAGTGAAAGCCAGGAGTGATTCTCAGGTTCCCTGTGGTTTTCCCCCAGTGTCACAGCCATCATCCCAAGAACCTGTACTGCAAGCTCGGTCCAGGCAACATCTCTGTGTAGTGAATAGTGTGTTTCCCCTGTGTCTTCTGGTTTCTTCCAGAATGTTTTACCTAAAGTAAGAAACTCTTTATTTTAAATGTCCCAATGCAACACAACATTAAACAGACGACCAGTTCTTTTTATGTTAAAAGACCTGGGCAATTCAATTCCCATTCCATCTTCTCTTTGATGCCTAGAAATTGCAAGAAAACGAAAGGCAAAACAGAGCACCTGTGGTTCGCAAAGGATTTCCACACCAGGTAATAACAAAAACAACAAGAATTCTAATATTTATGTAATATATAATAATTATGATGTTATTATTGTTATTACAATAGACCCTAATAATTTGAAAGGGATAGCTAAGTGGTACAGGGGATAGAATGTCAGGGCTTAAAGTTAGGAGTTCAAATCAGGCTTCAGACAATTAGCTAGCTGTGCGACCCAAGACGTGTCTCTTAACCCTGCTTGCCTCAGTTTTCTCCTCTGTAAAATGAACTGGAGAAAAATAAAGAAAACTGCTGCACATTATATTTGCTAAGGAAATCCAAAAATGGGTCATTAAGAGTGGGACACAACTGAAAACAACTGAACAGCAACCATGATTTGAAAAGAAAGAAATTAAATACGAGGAGATCAGTTAAGCAACTATTAAAATAAGCCAGGAATTAATGAATGACAGTCTAAACTAATCTAATAGGGGTAACGATGGATAGGAAATGGAAGATAAAAGAAAGTTTTAAGTATTTTGTTTTGTTTTGAAGCCTAGGTGTCTGGAATAATTGTTCACAATCTTATCAGCTCTTTGGACTCTTCCAGCCTCAAAACTGGCTTCCTGGTTTGCCTTAATCCATCCTCTACAAAGGTGTCAATATCATCTTCCTTAAGCCAAGGTTGTTTGTATCACTCCCTGTCCATGAACTTTCAGTGATTTCTTTATCTCTAAGGTACAGTAGAAATAGTTCAAATTCTCACATAAATCCCTTCACAATCTGGCTCCTACTTACCTTTACCAACTTATTACAATTTATTTACCTTTACCTATTGTTTTTTCAGACAAAATGGTCTACTTGCCTCTCCTTATACTTAGCCTTAACTTCTTTCACATCCATGCCTTTTCAAGGAATATATCCCACATGCCTGGAACATGTTGATTCCTCACATCTACTCTTAGAATCCTTAGATTTCTACAGGATCTACTCATGCTTTCTTTTCTGGAAAGTCTTTCTGGATTGTTTTAGTTTTTAATGCCTTCTCTGTACCAAAATTATCATATATATGCTAATCTGCTTGTTTAATGTTAGGTAAGCTCTTTGAGGAAAAGGACTTTAAAAAAAATTTTAATATAATGCCTAGCAGATAGAGGTTCTTAATGTGTGTGTATGTGTTTTTTAATCCAAAATGTGCTTAACAGGTACCCTTTTCTTATTGCCAGGAATCCAGAAAGGCTGAAGTAGATCTCAGCTGGTACACATGAAAATACAGGAAAATATTAGAAAACTCTTCTCATTTGTGCCTAGAGTGCACAAAACTGAAGTCTTTCCAGATGTGAAGGATGGAGCTAAGCTCTCTTTATTGGTTGTGATGAAAAAGCCATTTGTTCTTGGCTCATGACCACAGTACTATTATATAATCTAAAGATGAGCAGTTTATATGCAACAGCCCTATTCACTGCCATGAAGGACTCTGCTTCTAGACACCCAAAAACCAAATTAATCAGAGACCCCCCATCCCTATGCGCTAGGATTATTTCTACATTTTCTATTGCTTTTGTTTTAGATTTTCACATAATTCCCCTTCCCCCATCCCCACCACATTCAATTCTCCTTGCCCATCTGTGTCTCTATTTTGACCAAGCTGCCATGGTATGTGGCACTGAATATTTTACTACTCTGGACTATAATTCTTTACAATAGACAAAAGGAATAAAGCACAGAAAGAGACAGTACTTCTTCTACCCATCCGCCATCCTGAGTCTTACCATAACTCATTTTGTCTGTGGCTCTATATGCAACGTGGGTGTTATTACCTACAACCATACTCCCTTCTAAAGTAAGCAAACAAACATTTTTAAATTGGCTGTCAATCCTTGGTGGTTTGAATAGGGAATTATATTGTCCATAGGTAGCAACCTAAACAGCAACTGCTTCCACAGCTGTCTTGGAACACTTTAAACATAGATTGTCTGCACAAGTTTAAGGTGATTGGACAATACTGCAGTGATAGACAGAGGCTTCCTCTCCTAGATGATTTGGAAAAAGCATATTACTGTGCTCCTGAGAACCAAATAGGAAAAATAAATGAAAGAAAAAAAAGCATTCACTGAGTACCCATTATGTGCCTGGCATTGGTCTAGATGCCAAAGGTTAAAAATATTAAAGTAAAAGAGGACCTGCCTTCAAGGAGCTAGTTTTCTAATAGGAGGCACTAACACACAGCACTACATGGTCTGCAGTGACAAGAATTGTGAGCAGATCTATGGGATAGAAACAGACCTGGCACTATTGATTTCATTGTTGCTCCCAAGGCAAGAGTAAGAAATCCAAAGGAGCAGAAGTGGGTGTTGTGTGTGGGGACAGCCAGGAAGATGGCAAGATGTCTGGATAGGTCCTGCTTTCCTGCCACTACATGGGATAAGAAACATCATTGAAGGAGAACTAAATATAGTTCCATATGTGATTTTGAATTCAATTACCAAATATGAAAGCTCAGCCCAAAGATGGAGTTCTAAATCCCAGTGGGCTATTTGGGAACTAGGGATCTTCTCCAGAAGGTGTTTTTTTCTAGGAGGGGAAAGGGATAGATGAAAAGATGATGAACTAGACCCTGGTTTCCTATCACAGTGCATGATGGTCACAAATGCATATATTTGTTTTTTATTCATATATATATATATCCATACTTAAAGTCAAATAGATAAATGCAAGGGCATTTGTTAGTGTGTGTGTGTGTGTGTGTGTGTATGTGTGATATGCATGGGGGGTGTTGTTTAGGAAAGCACTAAACAAAGTTGAGTCAGAATGCTGTTTCCTATGATTGATTTCTCCTTTTGTTTTTTATTTTGGTCATTATTTGGTACCTTTTGAAAACAAAGGGCTGAAGAAAGAAGAGATTAAAAAACTAGAGATGCTTTTATGTGCACTTATTGTGGGTGCCGCGCAGTGGAGAGAGAGCACTGAGCCTAGAATCAGGAAGACCTGAGTTCAAATTTGGTCTGGGTGACCCTAGGCAAGTCACTTAAACCTGTTTGCCTTAGTTTCCTACTTTGTAAAATGAACTAGAGAAGGAAATGGCAAACCACTCCAGTATCTTTTCCAAGAAAATCCCAAATGGGGTCATGAAAAGTTAGAAAGAATTGAATAATAAGTAGGCAAGCATGCTAATTTTTTTCTTGATCTGTAAAGTAAGAATGTTGCCATTTAAACTCATAAAGTAGTTGTAAGGAAAATATTTTGTACATAAAAAAGTAGGTAAATGTGAATATCATTGTTATTCTACCTAATGTGACTGTAAAGTGATTTTGAAAATATTGGTTTTAATTTATTACATTTTTTCCATCAGTATTCACTGATATACATTCCAGTAAGTTTGTCATATGTTGAAAAACTCCTGAAACATCACATATTTCAACCTTGAATCAAAGTCTAAGAATTATGTAAGAAAGAATGCATGCCTCAACAAATTATTCTCCTTTTTTCTTGACTCTATGACTTCTTATTCTTGTATGTTCTTTTTCAACACAGTTCTTTTCCAGCATTGCCTCAGAATGTTACAATCTGTTTAGAATTTAATATAGTTTTGAGTTTTACCTAGTATTGTATGGCTTGTCATTATGGGCTATTAAGCAATAATTATTTGTTCATCTTTTTGTCTCCTACAGTAATTTAAAATTAATCATGATAAATTAGTATCATTTCAATGAGATATTAGCAAGCATTTTTAAACTTACAATATGTTTCATTTTACAAATGAAATGGGAAAACATAGCAACTGGATGAGAGTCCTAAATAACTGTAACAAACCTTTTAAAATTTGTCCACTTAAAGGGGAAATGCTTTCTAACCAAATGTTAATGTACTAAAAACAGTACTATTCTTTTGTACTCAAATAAATCATGAGATAACAATACTGATAATGCAGCTTAAAGGCAGCAATCAGCTCCACCTTCTCTCTCTGTGCTTTATGTGGTATTCTTATTAGGAATAGAACAATACCAAAAAGTTTAAAGAATATGACCTTTATCTCGATAACTTGGAATGTATATCCAAGGTGATTCTTTTCAATGTTTCTGTACTATTCCTACATCTTAAACAGCCCATTCTCATTCTACACTGCTTCCATGAACACTATACAATGAGCTCAAGTCATGAAGCCAAGGATGGAACAGCCCCAATCCTCCCAAACAATGAAACTCTACCTGATTTGGTTGCTATGTAGAATTATCTGGTAGATATAGAATTCCAGGCCAAGTTCAGCAGATTAGTAGGTGCTATCTATGTTCTCAGCCTCATGATTTTGTTAACTAATAATTGTGGCCTTCGTTAGGGCAACTAATTTGTGATAGGAATGGCCCAACACATAGACAACAAAGGAAAAGATATTAACTCACAATATGAAAAAGTAAACTAGGTGGTTATGTCAAAGAAAAAGGAATGTCAATCTAACTTGTCTGACTTGTCTGTCTCTTCTCACATGTTCTACACTAGTTAAATTGGATTATTTGCTTTTTCCTGAACACAGTCCACAATTTTCTACTTCCATGCCTTTGTTTAACCTGGTCCACATGCCTTTAAGGTCCTTCACCTCTACCACTCATCACCACCTGCTCTCCTACTCATTCTTCAAGATCCAACTAGCAGCAATCATTCTCAAATGCTTAATGTTTCTCTTCTGCACATGTTTTGTATAGAAAATTTTCCATATAGACTCAAAAAGTATTAGAGGTCAAAGGATCTTTGAGATAATTTATCCCAAATGCTTCATTTCAAAGGCAAGAAAATTGAAGATCAGGGAGTTGCCCAAAGTTAAGCAGTTAATAAGTGACAGAGCTAGAATTTGAACTCAGGTCTTCTGACTCTGTTTGAGGCTATATTGTCAATTCCGTTGTAGACTCCTTGACCGTACAGCTGTCATTCATTCTTCCTTAAATCTTTTTGAGCATCTGGTGCAGTACATATCATACAATGAAATGGAATGCCTGGCTTCCAAGAGAAGAAAAAGGAGGAAATACAAGGAGAAGGCAGGAAGTACAGAGATTGGGGGAAAGGAAGCCCCAAACAAGGATGATTTTTTCCACAACTTTTCAGAGGGTCAGTTCTGCTTTTTGAACGGAAAGTTCTCTAGTCATGGTAGTACATTATTAGTTCACTGCCACAGTTGAGTCACAAGCATCAGAGGAACTATGCAGATAGCCGGAGGTAGAAGGGGCAAAAAGATAAGCAATATTAATAAGAGAAGAAAAAATAGTAAAAGGAACCGGAAGAGTGAATGAAGTAATAAAATTATTTCTTTCTGCAGATGATATGATATTGTCCTTGGAAAATCCCAAAGACTCAACTAAAAAGTTAATTGAAACAATTAATAATTTTTGCAAAGTAAAGGATATAAAGTAAATCCACATAAATTATCAGCATTCCTATATATTACAAACAAAACCCTGCAAGAAGAGATATTAAGAGTAATCCCATTTAAAATACTGTAGACAGTATAAAATACCTAGGAGTACAGCTGCCAAAACAAACCCAGGAACTATATAAACAAAATTATAGGAAACTTTTTATACAAGTAAAATAAGATTTAAATAATTGTAGAAATACTAATTGCTCATGGGTAAGCAGGGCCAATATAATGAAAATGACAATTTTACCTAAAATAATTTATATATTCAGGGCCATCCTAATCAAATTACCAAAAATTGTTTTACTGAGTTAGAAAAAATACAGTAACAAAATTTATTTGGAAGAAAAGTCAAGAATATAAAAGGAACTAATTTAAAAAGTGTAAAGGAAGGAAGTTTAGCAGTACCAGATCTTAAACTATATTATAAAGCAGTAATTATCACAGCTATCTGGTACTGGCTAACAAGTAGAAAGGTAGATCAGTGAAATATAGTAGAAATATAATTCACAACAGTAAATAAATATAGTAACCTTGTATTTGACAAGTGTAACAGCTTAAGTTTTGGGGATAAGAACTTGTTATTTGGTAAAATGTGCTGTTAAAACTTAAAAGCAGTCTGGCAGAAATTGGATATATACCAATATTTCATCATTTACCAAGATAAGATCAAAATGGATTCATGACATAGATATAGAGAGACATTACAAGAAAATTAGAACATAGAATATATTACTTATCAGACCTATGTATAGGCAAATAATTTATGAATAAACAAGAGACAAAGGACAGTGTGAGGTATAAAATGGGGAATTTGAATTATGCAAAATTAAAGGTTTTATACAAATAAAACAAAGGCAGCCAAGATAAGAAGAAAAACAGAAAATTGGGGGGAAATTATGGATAGATTCTCAGATAAAGGTCTTACATCTCAAATATGTAAGAACTTTGTAAAATCTATAAGAATATCAGTCATTCCCCAACTGATAAATGGTCAAAGGATCTGAACAGGCAGTTTCCCACTGAAGAAATCAAAACAATTTATAGTGACATTAAAAAATGTTCTAAATCATTATTGACTAGAGAAGTACAAATTAAAACAACCTTGAGATATCATTTTACACTATCAGATTAGTTAAAATGATTGAAGAGGAAAGTGACAAGTATTGGAGGGGATATGGAAAAATTGGGACACATTTACTGTTTGTGAAACTTTGAACTTATCCAACCATTTTGAAAAGCCTTCTAACTTATGCCCAAAAAGTTATTAAATTGCCTATACCCTTTGACTCAGCAGTACCACTACTAGATCTGTTTCCAAAGACTGTTAGGGGAAAAGAAAAAGAACACATAGGTTCTAAAATATTTACAGCAACTCTCTTTGTGGTGGCAAAGAACTGTGAGGATGCCCATTAATTGGAGAATGGCTGAAAAAGTTGTGGTATATTACTGTGATGGAATACTACTGTGTTATAAGAAATGATAAACTCAATGATCTTAGAAAAACATGGAAAGACTTGCACAAAATAATCAAAAGCCAAATGAGCAGAACCAGGAGAAGGTTGTATATGGTAACAACAATGTTGTTTTAAGAACAACTTTGAGTGACTATATAATTTTGACTATGATAAATATTCGAATTACAAAGGGCATAGATGCTATCTGCATCAAGAGAAAGAACTGATAAATAGAAGTATGCATAGAATAGTTTTACATGCACATATAAAAATAAAGAAAATTACATGATAACTATTATATATTTAAAAGGAATAGAAAGCTGTACATGGTAGATTTGTAGTTTCATATATAATCACCTTTATTTCTATTCTGTTATAGAAATGTTCATTGTATTTCTTAAGTTCATAATAAAGTAAATGAAATAAAATAAAAAGGCAAAGAGAACAAGATGGAACACAATTTCTATAAGATAAGTGGAATTCTTCTTAAAACATGTTTATAATAATCCATTAATTCCTAAGTTTGGGAAATAAATTCAAATTCACTTCTGCTAAGTGACATATTTTATATTGAACTGCATTAAACTCAAAAATTTTGAGTTAATGTAGAAAGGTTGGCTGAATACGTAATGGATAGAGAACACTGGCCTTGAACTGATTTTTAAATCTAATCTCTGCCACAAATGGCTGTCTGACCTAAGACAAATAATTTCCCTTCTCTAGGTATCAATTTCCTCATCTTTAGGTAAAAAGGTTAGACTGGAGGACCTCTAACGTACCTTCCAGATGACTTTCAGTGCTTCACCTATGTATTACAAAGATGGTAAATATGTGTCGTTTATGAAGATGGACCAGCTAAGTAGCACAGTGAAAGGGTGGCAGCTTCATGTTCCGGAGGACCCAAGATCAAATCCAGCCTTAGTCACTTACTAGCTGTTTGACTTAGAGCAAGTCACTTAACCCTGTTTGACCAAGTTCCTCATCTGCAAAATGAGGTGGAGAAAGAAAGGACAAACAACTACTGTATTTTTGTCAAGAAAATTCCAAATAACCTCCCAAAGAGTCTGACATGACTAACGGACCACACGACAATAAACCTAAAGATGTTTTCTTTATGGAGCACTTTTTGATTCTTAAAGCACTTTAGCAGTCATTTCACTTGATCTGCAAAAACAACAACCCTCTTAAATAGACTGTCCAAGGTTAACATCTCTATTCTATAGACAAGGAAATAGAGACTTAGAAAACCTAGGTGACTTGCCCAAGGTTCCATAGTTAGTAAGCTTGCATAGTTCTACTATTAGATTTCAGGTAATTGTACTCATAGGTAACTGGTATATAAATGCAGCAGAAATTTATTACAAAATAAATGGGATGTACAAAAAAGTGTTCTCTCTCTCTCTGTCTCTTTCTCTGTCCTTCTGTGTGTCTGTCTTTCTGTCTCTGTATCTTTCTGTCTCTCTCTCTCTCTCTCTCTCTATATATATATATATATATATATAATATATGCATACATATGCATGTATATAGCATATATATGTATATAGCATATGGTATATGATAGTATAATAATATATAATCTTTATTATATAGGTTATATTTTTCCAAAATTAGATGATATATGTAAAGCATTTTGCAAACCTAAAGCATTATATAAGTACAAATTTTGTTGCTGTTGCTTTTTTAATCAATACAGAAAGCTTTCAGTGAGGAACTTTCCCTGACAATATAGACTGGAAGCTTTTTGTTATGTGTACTTTTCAAGTGTGTCCTCATACGTTGAGAAATTATACAATTAAGGTATGAAAAGTAGAAATTTGAACTCCACTCTTCTTGACTCTAAAGCCTACTTGCCATCTACTATTACATTGCTGCTTCTCAAAGAAATGCATATATGCTATGGCTAGCGCAGTCCAGCAGGTCCAGGGTGGTTACGGGGCTCACAGAGTGAGGATGAAAGACAGGCAGGACACAGCAGTCTGACAAGCTAAGTTTATTCTAGACATGTTGAGCCAATAAATCGGGGGATCGGGGTGCTTAAATAGTAAAAAACTATAAGGGTAGCGATTGAGGCATGAAACAGAACAGATTGTGATAAGAAGAAAGGGAGGCCTCAAGGCCTCTTTATCGGAATGTTATCCTGTATAGCAGGGGCCCTGATTCCTGGAACTTCAACACCTGAATTTAAGGATGTGCACCTGAGAACAATATGTCACTTAACTTCTCAAGTCAGCTACTCTCCCTTGGAGGAGGGGAACTCTTGATAAGGGGCTCTTTCCAACCCCTCAAGGTTCTCTACACATATGTATGAATATATGTATATACATATACATAAAATATACACCCAAACTTATGGTAAAGACAATTATACAATTTAAAACATGTGTTTGAGTACTATATATTTATTGTTAATTTTCATGACATGATATAATGATAAAATATAAGAAATTTCATTCTATTTTGTCTTTTCACATCTCCAAAGTCTCTATGAAACTTTCCTTCAGTCTTGTAAAAATCTGTACATTGTACCAAACAGCATGCCACATGAGAATGTTAGTGGGCTTTGATTAGGAGCCAAGATATAGTCAGTTTTCCTCTGATGCATCCCTATAGCAGGGAAACTTAAAATGAGTGCACACTGTTATCTGATCTGAAAACAACATAGCATAATAACCAGAGGTCATCTTGCTGACAAAGTGTAGCAGCAGGAACCGTAGCTTCCAATGAGAAATCTGACAGAGATGCAGTCATGGCCGATAGGCTGCAAGCTGAGAACTTCTTTTGGTTAAGTGTACTACAGTAGATTTGACCTTGCCTCTGGGTACCAAAAAATTCATATTTTACATGAGCTATTCTGCTAACAACCGACCTCAATAGTTCTCACTGCTCTGTATCTTCACATCTTTTTACGGTATAGTTTCCTTACAGCATGTGATTATGTCATCACAGTAATCATTTAGAATATTCTGCAGAATAGGGAGCACAGGTATAGTTCTCTTTATCCCCAGGTAGTATCTTCTTTACTTGCAAATTTCTCATGACCTTAAATACCCATTGCTTTTCATTTTATCTCAGTGCTATTGTAAAGGAATGCTGAATGGTTTTGCCAGTGTGTAAAAGGGCAAAGTATCAGAGTACTTACTCAAGCTCCAGTCTTTCAGCTTAGTCATGTAGACTTTTTTTTTTTTGTTACAGTTTTAGTAATTCAAATATGAAAGACGCTAGGATGCAGTGAATACAGAGATGGCCTTACTCTCAGAAAGACCTAGGTTCAGATCCTGCATCGTAGGATATCGTAGAAAATATCGTAGAAAACCATTTAATCTCTTAGTGTTGCTGTGCAACTCCTGAAAACTGTTAGTTGCCAAACAGATACTGATCTGTGGTGCTTTAAGAAGAGTTTTGTTTGGGTTTTTGTTCAGGAATTTGAAGGTCTCCCTGCAAAGTATAGGGAAGTGAACTTGAATTCAATTCCTATCAAAATCTAGACCAGATTATTAAGAGTTAACAGTTAACAGGTTCCTAATCAAAGTCCACTAACATTCTCATGCTGTTTGATACAATGTACAGATTTTTACCACTGAAGTATAACTTCACAGAAAACTTTAGAGATGTGAAAAGACAGAATGTAATATAATTTCTTATACTTTATTATTATATCCTGTTAATATATTTGTGGAAAATATAAAAGAGGAAAAAGGGAATGTTGATCACAGAGTCTGCATGCCCTCATACAGAACAGGTCATATCAGAATTACTTCATTTTTGCTTTTGTCAGTAAGATGAAAGAAATGTTATAGACAAGTTTATCAAATTTAAAGCAAATAATTTGACCAAGATTCTCATGAATTGGTTTTACATAACACAAAGATGTCTGGGAATGATAATAGTACAATGCTGATATAATTACATGAATATCTCAATCATTTTCAGTTGTGTCTGATTCTTTGTGACCCCAAGTAGGGTTTTTTTTTTTTTTGGCAAATTGTGGAGTGGTTGTCATTTCCTTCTCCAGCTCACATTCCACATGAAGAAACTGAGGCAAATATAGTTAAATTACTTGCCCAAGTTCACACAGCTAATAAGTCTGAGGCAAGATCTGATGAACTGACACAAAAAAGGGTGGTTGTTAATGGACTGATATAAACTTGGAAGAACAAGTAGTATGTCATAAAGATCTGCCCTTGGCCCTTTGCAATGTATTACTAATCTGAACATAGGCATTATCTGTCTTTCCTGGGCTGGAACATCAGTGATCTCTCACAGGCTTGATTTCACTACTGAAAAGCGGAGGAGTTTTGACCTGCTCCATTTCTGACATAGGCTGATTTACTTTCCCTAGACAATCAGAGGGCCCCCACTTTCAGAGGCTTACCATATTGCAATAGGATTTAATGAAAACACTGGAAGGGCTAAGTTCGCTGCAGCTCACAACTCCTGAGTTCAAGTGATCTACCCATCTCAGACCCCCTGGTAGCAGGGATTTCGGTATGCCCCATGTGATGGCAAGCAAAGTAAGATCTTTTGCTGTTTTTGTTTTTGTATAATCAAAAGCCTCTGACTGAATAATGTGATTAAAGAAGATCTAAATGGGTCTGGGAAGATTTGTAGGAAGATTCACATCTTTTGTTAATGAGGTACTGGTTCTCAAGGGTTGTAGTGCCCTCTGGCTCTGAAAAACATACAAATACTCTGAAGATGAGGATGAGGTTTTACTTTGGGGCTTACTGACTGGAAGTGTTGGTTTGGCCAAATGAGACTCTGGAAAGTCAATAAGGAGCCCCCCTGGCTTTGAAAACCCAGATGGTGCCTCCCTCTCTGGTAACTATGGTCAGACGATTGGATCTGTCTGTTGTTCTGTCAGACATTTGGAAGCTCTGTCTGTTGATTTAGATTTCTCTGAATTTTCTCTGAAGTTCAGGGTGCTGACTTTTCCCCCTGAACTAAGTGAATGATACAAGTGCTTGATTAAAGGTGATTGTTGACCCCTCAAAAGTTGCCTTTCCTTTTATAAATGCAGATCTAAGAACCTGTCCTAGCAGCCCCCCACCCTTTGTATGTTGGTGTGCTTACTGTTACACCCACCCATAACTTGTTTGATCATTCTTAATGTATCCTCAAATGACATTCGCTTTTACAGCTACCTTGTCTCACTATTGATTCTTACTGAACTGACAACCCTTTCAAATTCTGATGTCTTCTTTACACTTAGACTTCTGTAGTTATTTGCTGTTATTTTAACCTCCAACACAGGACTTTGCAGTTCTCTTTCTTCAGTCCCCTACTGGTGTTTTATGACACAGAAGACAACCATCCTGTTGCATTCTGAGCTGGTCACACTACATGTACAGGTCCATGTTCCATTCTGATGCCACAATTTAAGAAAGACTTTGTTAAACTTGAGAGTGTCCAAAGGAGGGCAACCCTGCACAGTGAAGGACTCAAAACCACAACAATTGGCAGGAGAAGTTGAAGACCTTTAAAATAAAGAAGGGAGGCTTTGTGGAGAGAAACAGGAAGCATTTTATAACTCTTCGAGTTTTTTTTAAGAGCCATCATGGGGAAGAGGCATTAGATTTGTTCTACATGTCTTGTACTTATATGTACTTGGGATAACAGATGCAATATAGCAGTACAAGAAACAAAGGGGAGATGTCATAGGAGATAGATTCAGAATTGACTATAAGGAAAAATTTATTATTGTTCAGTCATTTTTCAGCTGTATCCAAATTTTCATGACTCTATTTGGGGTTTCCTTGGCAAAGATCAATATTTTTTTTTAACTGCTTTGCCATTTCCTTCTATGGCTCAGTTTTTTTATTTTTTATTTTTTTTTACAGATGAGGAACTGGGGCAAACAGGGTTAAGTGACTTGCCCAGGGTCACACAGCTAATAAGTACCTGTGGCAGAATTTGAACTCAGGAAGATAAATCTTTCTCACTCTACTACCTAGAACTGTACAATATTGGAATAAATTGCCTTAGAAGGTAATTGGTTTCTCTTTACTGAGTCTTCAGTGGGGCAGAAGTTGAAGTATGATATTTGACTACCTATTGGCCTGTTGTAGAAATGATACCTGCTTAGTCATGTGTTGCTCTATATCAGAGGTGGGGAATCTGTGGCCTCAAGGTCACATTTGACCATCTAGGACCTTTGATGTGGAGTCCTTTTAATGGAGTCCAAGTTTTACAGAACAAATCCTTTTATTTTTTTTAATTTTAATTAATAACATTTGTTTTCAATTTTCAACAATCACTTCCATAAGTATTAAATTTTATCCCCCTCCCTCCTCAAGAGGAAGAAATTAAAGCTATCTATAGTTATATGAAAAAATGCTCTAAATCACTATTGATCAGACAGATGCAAATCAAAACAACTCTGAGGTACCATATCACACCTATCAGATTGGCTAACACAACAAAACAGGAACATGATCAGTGTTGGAGAAGATGTGGGAGACTTGGAACACTCATTCAGTGTGGTGGGTCTGTGAGCTGATCCAACCATTCTGGAGAGCAGTTTGGAACTATGCCCAAAGGGATGTGAAAAATGTACATACCCATTGTACATACCCAGCAATATTGCTTCTAGACCTATATCCCAAAGAGATCATAAAAATGGGAAAAGGTTCCACATGTCTAAAAATATTTATAGCAGCTCTCTTTGTGGTGGTCAAGAACTGGAAATGGAGGGGATGCCCATCAGTTGGGGAATGGCTGAACAAATTGTGGTATATGAATATAGTAGAGTACTACTCTGGTATAAGAAATGATGAACAGGAGGACTTCAGAGTGATCTGGTTGGATTTATGTGAACTTATGCTGAGTGAAATGAGCAAAACCAGGAGAACATTATACACAGTAACAGCCACAGTGTGCGAGGACTGTTTCTGATAGACTTAGCCCTTTACAGCATGCAAGGACGTAAAACATTCCCAAAGGACTCTTGAGGCATAATGCTATCCACATCAAGATAAAGAACTATGGAATCAGAAGGCAGAATGAAGTAGACTATTTTCCCTTATGTTATGTTTTATTTTGTTTTGTTTTTTTCTCAAGGTTTCTCCCATTCATTTTAATTATTCTATGCAACATAACTACTGTGTTATGTTATACATGTTATACATATATACATATACATACATAGACATATGTTATACATAAGAGTGTACGTGTAGAACCCACATAACAAATTCTTCTATTAAGGGGATTTGTTCTGTGGCATTTGGATTCAGTTAAAGGCCTGCACTTGAGGACTTAAATGGCCACATGGATCCTGGAGGCTACAGGTTCCCCATTCCAAGTCTAGACGTTTTTGAGATTCCTTCCAGTTCTCTAATTTTGTTATATTTGTGAAATAAACCCAAAACAGTCTATTTTTCTGTGAGACCTCTTTGACCTTGCAAAAAGACAAACCTTTTTGAAAATAAAAGAATAAAACAGTGAATTCAACTATTTTTAAAGCAACTTTAAACGTATTTTTACTTTCCCCCTCCCCCTAGCCACTGTTATTGCTGTATATAGATATAGTCATTACTTGGTGAGTTCCCTGTCACCAATAGAAAATAGCAAGTTCTTTTATAGATTTAGTCTTATTCAAAATGTTATGCAACAGTATTTGAAGGACATAGACATGAATGACCTGGTAACTGAAAATACTCTTGGAATATCTTTCAACTCACTTGGACACAAACATGAAAGAAGCTGTAGAAAATAGCATGGAGGAGGTATTTCATGATTGTGACCATACTCTCCCTCAGTCATTAGCACTATTCAGAATATGCTAGGCAGTTGATCCATTTATGATAAATGAATTAATATTATTAATTCAAAGACCCCAAATTACATGGAATTACTGATTATCTGGAAAAGTCAAAGAGAAACTGTGGATGCAATTAAATTGGAATTTTTTCATTTTATTTCATTCATTATAGGTAATGCCACACTACTTAAAATAAGGAAGCAGTACCACTAAATAACAATATCAACAAAGATGAATAATAAATAAAGCACAGTCTCTTTTTACGATGAATATTAGTTTTATGCTTTATCCCTGACTTTTTAAAAATTGTACCATCATGTTTGAGAGTAATAGGGGCATTTAGAGTTCTGAGCCTATTATATTTTTTTTGGTATGGGGAACTCCTGGCAAGATGGCTCCCTCTCTCAATGTAGATAAGCACCTGCTCTACAACTTATTGTCTTAGAAAGGGGGCAATTACTAAATATGAATACACATTAATATTAAAGTTTTCCTTTAGAAAAAGAAAACTTCCATTGATGTATTTGAGACCAAACTTTTCATCTTAATCTAGTTATGTGTCAAGTATCATTATGAGCACTTATAATCTATGATGATGGTGGATCACTTAAGTTCGGGATTTCTGAGGTGCAGTAGAGCTAAGATGATGCCTGCAATAAGTTCAGAACTAGTAGGATGAGCCACTGGGACCAGAAAGCCACCATCAGGATTATGTTGCTAAATGTTTAAGAATCAGCTCTTTGGGAAAGAAAAAATATATGCAGAACACAATTTTAAGTTTAACATAAATCATTAAAATTTTCTCCATCCCTTTCTTAAGTCAAGAAAATCAACAAGACAAAATATAAAGCCCTGATCTGTAGCCTTTGCCTATTTCTGACCTACACATGCACACTAAAATTTTAATAATCATCTCTAAGCCTGGCAGAGCTGATTTCATCATGCCCCCAGTCAAACTACCTAGAGAGTGGCAAGCTAATTCAAGGGGGTGAAATGGAGCATGTGAAGA
Source organism: Bettongia penicillata ogilbyi (assembly GCA_023548195.1). Lineage (NCBI taxonomy): Eukaryota > Metazoa > Chordata > Mammalia > Diprotodontia > Potoroidae > Bettongia > Bettongia penicillata. The sequence goes on from JAJHZJ010000037.1 coordinate 257,521, forward strand.
GTCTCCATGGAGCTGAGAAGTGAGTTTGAGTCCTGCTGCCCTGCTTCCAGTTTGAGAGATATGGAGAGACTTTAGATAGATAGGTAAATAGATAGAAAGATACACACACATATATATGTATATATATACATATATATGTATGTATGTATATATTTATACATATTTTCACGTATTGTGTATATATGTGTGTATATGTACATTTATAGTGATTTGTCACACAAGTCACTGAACAATACATAGAAAACACAATCTAACTGTGTTTATTGTTTGTTTACTAAAAAACCCAAAAGGGGTAAACACTTCAAGGGCTGACCTCCAATACATGTTAAGTTCCTTAATACAAATGTTCAAGTCAAGCATAAAATATATGTTTTATGCCTGCCTAAGATATTGACACCTCTCATGAAAAAAGTCTAGCATAAAACAAAAAAGAGAGATATCCCCTATGGAAAGGGTAGTTCTCCATATGTGCATATATGAACTACTGTAATAGCTTACTAATTGGCAAGCTATTGTCTGACTCAAATTTTGTCTTTCACTGATCTGTGCCACAGCTACCAAAGTGAAATTCTCAAAACATGTATTTCATCATGTCACTCCCTTGCTCAGTAAGCTCCAGTGGCTTCCTATTGCCTATAGAATCAAATATAAATTTTTGTTTCACATGTAAAGTCCTTCACAACCTAGCTACAACCTATACTTCTAATCACATGATTCATTACTTCATGCTTTGGACAATCCAGAAACACTGGTATTCTTAATATTCCTCACAGAAATCATTCCTAATTTCAGTTAGGTTACCCCTAAATCTCAAAAGATCTCCCTCAATCCCTTCATCTCTTAGAATTCCTAGTTTTCTTTATGACTTCACCAAGTACTACCTCCTACATGAGGCCTTTTCAGACCCATTGACCTCATAGTGGCTCATTTTGAATTTATTTCATTACTTTTTTTGCATATACTACTATGTGTACATTTTTCCCCCTCAAAACATAATGTAAGTTTCTTGAAGTTATTTCATTTTTGTCTGTGTATGTTCAGTACGCAAACATGGTGCCTAGCATCGTCCTACTTGGCATATGATAGGGAACTTAATAAATATCCATTTGTTGATTAATAGAAGAAACATATTGTTCAAAAGAAGACCAGAAGGAAAGATTCATAAGAAGGTTCATGGAATACTGGACAAGCAATCATTTAGATGCAAGATGCAAACTTTTAATTGTATTGTTTAATCAAAGATATAAGCAAGATATTAGAGTTACATTATTAACCACTTACAAGATAAAACAATGTCCAAGTCCTTGTATATCTTAGTCATCCCACCTTTCCCCACTAGATTAAGCCTCTCTGGGAATTGGGATAAGAATCGAGGAATGAATATGCTAACCATAGTAAAGAAGACAGAACTGTTGATCTATGGGGAAATAATTGTTATAAATGCCAATAGCTCTAAGAGAAAAAAAGCTCTTTGTTATTTCAGTTATGTTTAACTCTTTGTGACTGCAGTTGAGTTTTCTCAGCAAAGATATTAGAGGTGTTTGCCATTTCCTTCTCTAGCTAATTTAACAGATGAGGAAACTGAGGTAAACAGGGTTGTGTGATTTTTGCAGGGTCACATAGCTAGTAAGCATCTGAGGTCAGATTTGAACTCAGGAAGAGGAGTCTATCTGATACCAGGTCCAGAATCCTATCCATTGCCCCAACTAGCAATTTTTCCCAACAGGAGAAGGAAAGAAAGGCAGAATTCATGTGCCAGACAGGCTCTATATATTTTATTTGCATAGCTGTTTGTCTTTATAGGAAAAAAGAGGCAAGAGAAGAATGTGAGACTTCTTTATAGAAAAGTTGTTATTCTAAGGGTCTGGATACCATAAATGACTTTTTACGTGTGTTTGTGTTCCTCTGTATTTTGTATGTGCCTTAGAAAGTTTGCTTTTGGACCCTTCAGTTATCTTCCCCAGATCATAGATAGAGTTTGGATAATGGCAATTCAGCATCACAAAACTTGTCAATGGTAACAACTGCAAAACACCTTTTGAACTTTCCTATATGCTTGAAAATGACTATAAAAGGAATGAGACATTGAGTTTGAGAATCTTTCCCAGAGGAAAAAAGACAGGTTGATAGGAATCAAAATTTAGATCCATCCTATATCTAGCAGGAGATCTAATCATATTAAACAAGTAGGAAAAGGTTGCAGCATGTATGTTAGTAACAGTAATAGTGAATTATGATATACCACTTAGCATTTGTTTAGAGGCAGATAGGTGACACAGTGGATAGAGCACTGGACCTGGAGTCAGGAAGACCTGAGTTCAAGTCCGACCTCAGATGCTTACAAGCTGTGTAACCCTGGGCAAGTCATTTAAGCCTCTTTGCCTCAATTTCCTCATCTGTAAAATGAGCTAGAGAAGAAAAATGGCAGAACACTCCAGTACCTTTGCGAGGAAAACCCAAGTTGGGGTCACAAAGTGTTGGACATGACTGAAGCAACTGAATAATATTTGTGTAGTGTTTTAGTTTGCACAGTGCTTTACCTCTGAGGTAAGTTCATGCATTTCTCTATTGCCATATGTATTACCCTGCAATAATTTAAATCCTTGTAAAACATCACTCAAAATATTTTTAAAATCAAGAACTGTCTATACATTTCCAGAAAAAAATTGAGTGTGTGTGTGTGTGTGTGTGTATATTTTCACTTTCACTTACCTATACATAAAGCTTTACATATAGAATCACTTGTTCATTCTTTGTTTTTCAAGACATGGATGAAATGAATTTAAGTGAGGCAGAGTCACAAAAAGTTGTCAGCCTCATTCTCTCATCTAAAGTCACTGAAGTCCAGCGGCAAAACAAAGGTCACAGTAAGTGGCGATAGCCCAGGATGCAGTGTCACTGCATAGTAAAGCACAAAACACATACCCCCACAAACACATGCACATACATACACAAACAGAGACACCAAAAAAACGCTAAGGATATCTGTGGAAACATCTGTTAATTCTCAAAGGTGTAATTATGACACATGCCACATGTCACCAATGACTATATCCCACCAACACTGAAAATTAAGAGAACTAGAAGACATCCATATGTTAAGCTTAAATCAAGGTAATTAGTCTTTATCCATTAGAAACAATTTCTCTAATATAATTCCATTTCAATCCCAGATTGTAAAATGACCTGTTTTAGCACACTTATTAATATTTGTCCAGATGAAGACAAAGGAAGCAATGCCAGCATTTCTATGTATTACTTAAATTAAAACATTGTATGAAAGTAACTGTAAATAAATTTGACTTGAAAATATACATTAGCAAACTGGAGAGAACACTAGTCTTAGGAGTAATGAAATCAGAATTCTAAAACAGGATCCACATCTCAAAAACTTTAGCGAGTCTCTTTCCTTCGTGACTCAACTTCCTCATCTATAAAATGAATAGTTGGATAGTTGGACTAGATTTTCAGCACTGAAATTGTATTATAAATATATGACCTCTTTTATGCATGTTCAGTTGGAAAAGGCCCTGGAGTAGAGTGAGAGGAACTTGGATTTTCATCCTGGCTGTCACTAACTAAATCTGTAATGTTAAGCAAGTCACTTGCCTCCCGTACTTGCAGAAAATATCAGAAAGCTGACTCCTTGCTAACTGTAACCAGTTTTTCAATTCTTTGTTGTTCCCATAAATCTGATTCAATGTGGGTATACTTTGGAAAATTGGAATTTATTTCATTTAGATTGAACCCCTATCTAGTTTTCTAGGAATGTTTAAAAGTCATATAAAATTCACTTGCATTTTACTAACTGACCAGGCAGGAGGCATCCATTCAAATACTACAATATTTAATTGGATAAAAGTTGCAGGGTAAAATAGTAAAATACATATAAGTATATGTGTATACATTCATATACATATATATGTATATACATATTTTTTATATATACATATGTATGTATATACGAATATATTTTAAAAACTCATCCTTTATCCTACCAGAAGATCCTGAAAAAGCAGATTTTCCAAGACTCATGCCTTTGAAATGAAGGACTATCTCTCATCAAAATATCTTTTTCTGGTTACAAAATGAGGCAGAGAGAAGCCAAGAATACAGGCGTGCTTGGTGTTGCTGCTTGATTGAATACTGCACCTACAGCATAATGTTGTTTTCTACTCTTGGGAGATCATTTCTCCATCTTTGGGAGTTCTCAGGAATATTCTGGGGCTCCTGGACTCCTGTGCATTGCAATTATAACCTTAAAAAATGCTCATTCAGACTCCATTTAGCAGTTTCTCCTTTTTCCAGAATCCTCTCATGGTATTCCTAGTTTTCAATCACCTCGGGCTTCAGGCATTCTGTCTTATGGAGTCTTTGGGACATTTTCCAATAAGAAATCACTCTCTTGGGCCCAGGAATACTGAAATACATTCTGTTCCCTACATCTAACAGCTATGTCTGCTACATAATGTTGGCAGTATTTTCTTTATTGATTAGCATCTTGTTATATACAAGACTATATATACTCCCTACCTCCCCCCCCCAACCACAAGAAAATGTTATGGTTCATGTGACTAGACTCTGAAGTGGAATTTCTTTTTTTTAACAGGCTTTCATTTTCCTAGGTCAACACTGACTTTGACCTTAAAAGACCTTAAAAGGGAGGAGTGGCAAATCACTCCAGTTTCTTTGCCAAGAAAACAACAAATGGAGTCACAAAAAGTCAGACTCAGCTGAACAAGAAATATCCAATAGCTCTCACTTCTTGTGAAAAGCTGAAACGCACTAGTATTTCCCCTCCAAAGACCTAAGAATCAAGCTATAGGGACTCTAGCAAGAAAGAAGATAATTACAAATGACATGACTAGACAAAACATGAAGGGGAAGAAAGTGGGAACACACACATAGATCTTCTTACTTTCTTTTGGAAGATAATCTTAACACTTACCCTTTCAGGTTAGCCTAATAGCAAGTCACAGCTAGAGTCACATCACTCCTACTTTTCAAGTTCTTTGTCAGAGGTATAGTGAAACAGCACTGAACCTGGATTCACAAGACCCAAGTTTCAAACCTGACTCTGTTAGTCACCATCTATGCGACCTTGGACAAATAACATAAACTTATTAGGCCTCAGTGTCCTCATCTATAAAATGAGGGGGATCTGACTACATAGATTCTGAGATACCTTCACCTTAGATCTTTTGTTATTAGGATACCATATTTACATGGAGCTAGACATTTCCTTGAATGTCCATGTGTTTACAGATCTTCACTGAATATTCTACCATTCCTCACCAAAAACAAAGTTATATCTATTTCAAAGAGTGGATAAGTGTCCTTTTGCTAAAAGATACCCAGAGTCATTGGCAGGAAGATGGCTAGAGGGTTGAGAGTGGGTATGGAGGAAATGGGTGGAATTTGTGTCTTTACATTGTTCCCTAGAATGGTGTTCATAGCAGACGACAGAGCAGAAAATGGAATGCCTGCATAGAACTTTAGAAGGTGGGAGTATTAGAAATAGGGCTACGCTAGATGACTTATGAGGACCTGTATACTACTATAATAATATTATAGGAAGAAGAGATTTCTTCCTGACATTCAGTTCACTGCAGTCTCCTCCATCCTTCATTCTCTCCCAGCTTCCTGCTTATTTAGTACAACTGTATAGAAATTCATGTTCTGATTACATATACATGATATCTATTTATCCTTGTCTTTTCCTATGCGTTATAATTTAGCACATAAAAGATTATAATTCAATCTTTTCAAAAAGAATTATCAGAGTATTGAGAGGCAAAAGGACCTGAGTGGCCATCTCGTAGAATCTCATTTTAGAAATCAGAGAAATACATTAGGTTGGGGAGTTAATTTATTTTTTTCCATATTTGTGAAGATAGTAAAAAACAGGTTTTCTCAGGAATCCAAACCCAGTTTTCTTCCATTATGCTATGGTGCTGTTGATTCCCTCTATTCTGTTTATAACTCACATAGCCCTCTATACAGAGTGAACATTTGTCAAATACTAATTACATTATTATATCACATAAGCATAAAAGAAGGAACAATTAGTTTGTACTCAGAGGACTTAGGCTTGAAATCTTACCTGTCTCTTAATACATAATAATTTTACAACCTTGACAAAGTTATTTAAGCTTTCTAGGCTTCAACTGCTTTATCTGATCAATGAATGAGAAGAATAGATGACTTCTAATTTCCCTTCCATTTCTAAATGCTATGATCTTTTGGTTATATTCTAAAGTTTATTCAATTAATTTTTAAAGGATACAGGTACAAAAATTATAAATCACCATTATTCTGTTAAATACCATATTAACTGTTCATTAATCTTTAATAAAACTAAAATTGTGTCCTTCAGCTTGAGTCAGAACTTCTATAGGTTTGCCATATCAATTAGCTAATCAGGCTAATACTCTATCCAACACATGGCCAATATTCCTATAGAGAAATAAATGTATTAGATATTTCCATTTGTGAATTGGTAATGAAATAAAACATTTACAAACATTACATATTGCTAAGTCATTTTGTTTATGGCATTTTTTATTAATGAACTAGTCTCCTATATTCAATAAATAGCTCTTAATAATATGGGATTTAGTTATAACAATCATTAATTCAACAACTCCATTAGAAATAAAAGCAGAAAAAATGAATAGAGCAAAAATAGTGACAAGTTATGAGACACAATATTATATAGTGGTTTTATCCCCTATGATTGAATGCATGAACTAAAAAAGCATTATATAATGCTTGCTATGTACATAACACTGTTAAGGATATTAACATAAGCTAGCAAGCATACATTCTAATAGGGGAAGATAATACAGACAGAGAAGTGGTGGCCAAGGAGCAGAATTTTTAACAGGGACTTCTGAGGGAATAGTTATTGGAGGCAAGACAAATGATTGATATGACCTGTCCACAAATCTTAGTGGTGATTTGATCACTCTTCTCAGAACTAGAATTGGACAGTAAAGAGGGGTAAGGAGTGATAGTTTGACATAGAGATGGATAGGAAGAGTTACGGTGGACCTGAGACTGGGTAAATAAAGTGAGGACTTGCCAATCAGGGTCCAGATGAAGAAACTTCCCTCAATGCAAATGAGCAACAAACTGCTCTATAACTTAAACTCTTAGATAAGTGCTTGAGAAAATGAAACGTTAAGGGACTTGCCTAGCATCATGAAGTCAGTAAGTGCCAGTGGATAGAACTGAACTCAGGTATTTCTGATTTTTTTTCTCTCTGGACATTATCAGAAAGTTATAGAATTATAGCATTTATTTAGAAGCAAACAAAAAATGCCACTATTAATTTATACTAATATTCAGTCTTTAACAGTGATGCCTTGGTATTTATATGGACATGGGATGGTTGGACTAGAGAGAGTAGTTTTGTTCTAAGAAATATCTCTATTTCATGAGGTTAATGAGATTAGATAGTGAGATCCCTTGATAATCAGTCATGTATCTCTTTTCCATAAATTTATCTAAACTTTTCTTCACTCTGTTCATATATTTTGCCTTTGCCACTTTTTAGCATAAGTTCCATATGGCTTCACTGACTAAATCAATTATCATAGCTTATTCATTGAAAACATTTACAAGTCATCAGTTTCATCTCTACTGTATTAAGCTCAAAATAAAACAGCAAATTTGTTGCAGTTCCTTGTTCTTGTAACATAAATGACATTTCCTTGTAAAATGGTGTACGTATTCACAGGAAAACATACATTCACATTTCAAACTGCAGAACACTGCAGTTTTCAGCCCTTCAAAGACACATTTATTAATTTCTCTTGGAAATAATCTCTCTCTGGTTGACGAGTTCTGCTTCTTTTGATGCCACTAATAAGAAATGATTCAATAATGTTTGTTGTGTTATTGTGTTAAAAGTGAAACTAAGTCATTAGGTAGACAGTTTTGTGATGAGTAAAAATAACACCTCGGCAACACCATCTGGATGCTTTTAATTAAACATAACCTTCAACTAACTTAGTTCATTTTGAACATTCAATACTTCTGCAATTCTCACTTGCTTTTCAATACTTCAACTATTTTTCTCTCTCACATTTCATAAGGGGGGAAAAAAACACAGATCTCTGAAACAGTGCCTATTTTACAAGTCTAATTATGATAGCTTGTATTCATATGCTTTAAAGTGTATAAAGAACAACACTTAAGATAGTTCATGTTTATATGGCTTTGTCATTTGCAGAGTACTTTCTTTTTTCTTAATGTTGAACTTTTTGATTTTGTATTCCAAATTCTCCCCTCTCTTCACCTCCCTCACCTATTGAGAAGACAAGGAACATGCATATGACACGTGAAGTCAGGCAAAACACATTTGTATATTTGCCATGTTTTTTTAAGAGCAAGAAAAATAAAGGGAAAATCAATATGTTTAATTTATATTCAGAGTTCATTAGCTCTCTCTCTGAAGATGGGTAATAATTTTTCATCATGAGTCCTTTGGAATTGCCTGGGATCATTGTTATGGTCATAGTAGTTAAGTCTTTCACAGTGGATCATCATACAATAGTGTTGTTACTGTGTAATATTTTCTTCTGACTGCTCATTTCACTTTGCATCTGTTCATATAAGTCCCAGTTTTTTCTGAAACCTTTCCCTTCATTATTTCTAACACAATAATATTCCATCACATTCATTCCATCACATATGTTCAGCCATTCCTTAATTCATAGGCATTCCCTCAATTTTCATTTCTTTGCCACCATAGAAAAAGCTGCTATAAATATTTTTGTACAGATAGGTTCTTTCACTTCTTTCTTTTATCTCTACAGCACTTTTGAAAACTTTAAATTTAAGGAAGAAAATTAGGAACAGGGAATATATTTGACAGAAAGCTTAACAATTGGCTTCCGTTTCTAATTTAGGTAGCATATTCCCTAAAATAAGCAATTTCTTCTACTGTTATTCTCAACTTTGGCTTGGCAATTTCTTATCAACAAGTTATTTTATTTTGTACCTCTGATACTTTTTCTGTCCTTAGAGAACACTCCCAGGAGGTAGTGGTAATTACCTTAATCAGATGTTCCACCATATAAGGCATCTTTTTTGTCTAAGTTCCAAAAGGTACTTTCTGTTTAAACAGAGAATTTTTTATGGATCTATAATTTTAAAATGATCTACTATAAGACAACTCTTTATTCAAATAAAATACCCATTTTCTTATAAATCAAAAATTTTAAGTCAATCAGATCCTAGACACTTTCAATTATTTGTAATTTTTACTCGTTACAGCTTAATTAAACTTTTTGCTCCTCTACTTTGACCAGATTGTACTCATGCCTGATGCTATCTTCTAAAGTCAAATACCTCTCAGTGGTTGTGTATTATCTGGGTAAGTAGAGGGAATGGTTGGTGCATGATTTTCTGTTTGCAGATGATTGCTCACTCAATGCAGTCTCTGAAGCTGAGACGCAACAAAACGGATCAATTCTCTGCTACCTGTGCTAATTTTGGCCTAACAATTAATACCAAGAAAACATGGGTGCTCCATCAGCAGTCACCACATCATCCCTACATGGAAGCATCAATTACAACAAATGGAGAAGTTTTGAATGCTATGGATAAGTTCACTTACCTTGGTTATGTACTTCTCCAGGGATGTACATATTGACAATGAGGTTGATGCACACATTGCAAGAGCTAACTCAGTGTTTGGGAGGCTCCCAAGGAAAGCCTGAGAGAAAAGAGGTATTAAACTGATTACTGAACTAAAGGTCCACAGATAAGTTGTGCTGACCTCACTGTTGCATGCCTGTGAAACATGGAGAGTCTACCAGCACCATGCCAGGAAACTGAATCACTGCTATTTGAACTGTCTTAGGAAAATTCTGAAGATGACCTGGCAGGATAAGGTACCAGACACTGAGGTCCTCACTGGAGCTACACTGTCAGTCATTCAAACTATGCTTTAGAGAGCACAACTGATGGACTGGCCATGTTGTTCAAATGCAAAATGTATGCTTACCAAAAAGACTTTTATGGAGAACTTGCATGGGGCAGGTGATCAATCACATGGTAGTCAGAAGAGGCAATACAAGGACACTCTCAAGGTCTCTCTCAAGAACTTTGAAATTGATTGTGTGACATGGGAGATACTGGCACAGGACTGCTCAGCATGGCATGCCCACATCAGAAAAGGTACTGTGCTCTATGAGCAAAGCAGAATTGAAACAGCTCAAAGGAAACCTGTGATGTGCAAATTTAGAGTATCCTCTCCAAATGTTCACATGGACTATCTGCGCTCAATCTGTGGTAGAACATTCCAAGCTCATATTAGTCTGATCAGCCACAGTTTGACACACTGAAACTTGACTTTATCATAGTGATTGGTCCTCTACGAGAACAAAGGACAAAAACCAAACAACCAACCAAAATCTTTGTATTTCCTTTTAGCATCTAGTCATATTATCTTTAGTTTAGGGAAGCATCCCAATTTATGCCTGCCAACTTACCTTGATTGCTAATAATTTAATTTCCTTCCTCGTGTTGGCTCTGTTCTTTCCGAGCTCCTCATCTCTCCTGTGGCAAAACATAATTTTATTTAAATATTATCTCAAAATTTAAGGGATAGATTTAAGATCTAGATTTGTGATTTTATTGGTGTTGTTAACTCCATCCACCCATGCAGATTTTTACCTTCTTTGCAACTTACACTGTTAGAGAATTATGTAAAATAGTGAAAGGTTGAAATGACTTCTTAGAGTAAAACAACCAGTAAGGGTCAGAGGGGAGGACTTTACCTTAGGTCTTCCATCTTTCAAGGCCTGCTTTCTATCTACTATTCAATTATGCCTCTAGCTTATAAGGTTTGATTTTTTAAAAGCCTCCATTTTGTGAAATCTATCTGATTCTCTCAAGGGAGAGACATAGTCATATCTCTGGCCTCATGTCTTTGAAGATCAGGTATATGGACACCTGAATAGCTTTACATCTCTATTCTGCCCTCTGTGGAATGGGAACCTGGACAACTTTCACAGGTTCCATCACTCTTTCTACCTACCTGCCCTCAACACAGTCTTCTTCTCCCTAGTTCTTTCCTATAGCTTTGAGATTCCATCCATTCCTTCCTCTCTCATACTTTTTTGCTTGCTCAAGCCCCCCTTTTGGTTTTATTCCCTCACCTTCCTGACAACTGGAGATGTCCAAAAGCAGAGCATTTGCCTAAGGGGAGAAATCAACAATAGCAACTATAACAATACAGCAGCAGCTGCAGCAACAACAGCCACAACGAGAACCTCTGGCTTCAGTTTTTTCCCTGAGCTATTTAGGCTAATGAGGGCTTTTAAATTTGAAGTAATGGGTGAGTAAAACTAGCAAAAACAAAGAGTTGCAGATTCTTGGAATTTGTGGGGATGTGCATGACTTAATAGAGCCATAGATCATTTTTGTGAGATGCTAGAAAGAAAAAAAAAACAGATTAAGTAGAAAAAGGTTGCATTTAATCAATTAGAATCTTTATCGTTCATGACTTTATTCACTGATTTGGCCAAACAAACTGAGTTATTAGACTAGGAGAAGCTGGCTAATCCTATGAACAAAGACAAGGGCATATTATTTTAGAGTTACATATGCGGGAGGAAGAGTCCTGAAATAGGACAGCAGAGAAAGAGAATAGGCTTGATAGGAATACCATGTGCCTCAGATCAAATTGGATCAGTTTGGGTACCTGGGACTGAAATTCTTCTGCAGAAGAGTTCACATGGCCTGGGACAATGGGACCACTGGAGAACGGGAGATGAAGAAGGAAGCAATGTTACCAGGTAGCTTTCTCTCTCATCTAAACATTTTTTTTTTGGTTTCTATGCTGTTGAAAAGTGCTCTTAGTGAAAGACTCAAATGCAAATCTTCCCAGCTCTAAGACCATGGGGCATCTTCCTTACAATGAAAAAATAAAGTAATGTATATTACTTGTAAAAATTCAGATGCTATTAGTAGACAAAATAAGCCTATATTTTATGAAATGCTCTCTAATTTGTTCTGTACATATCCTGCTTATGTGTGGTTGTTTGCATAAAACTGTGAGCTTCTTGAAGGCAGAGCCTGTTTTAGTGTTTCTCTGTATCTCCAGACTTAGCACAATACTGGAACATAGGAGGAGTCTTTAATGAAGGCTTATGAATTGTTCTATTGAGACAGGGGCAAACTATCAGGAGTCTAGGATATGAGGTGTTAATCTCCTCATGGGGCAGCATAAATAACAAAGCAAGAGCCCCAAATGTCCAGCAGTAAGTGATAGGAAACTAGTCATAGTAAGAGAAAAGGGTATTTCCAAGACAAGAAAAACACCTTGAGAAATGAATTTAATACCAAAGACCAGCAGCAAGAATAACTCAAGATACAGTCAATAGGTCAGAGACACCTGAACTCAAATTGTGTCTCAGACATTTACTAACTGTGTGGTATTGGTCACATGATCTCTCAATCTCAGTTTCCCAATATGTACAATGAGGCATTTAGGCTCAATGGCCTCTAAAGTGTGTCACCTCTAAAATCTATGATTCTTTGATGACTGGTAAAAGTCTGAAAACCACTGAGAAAATCTTTTATCTGACCTCCCTGGCTTCATGATTAGTTTCAGTGTATGAAGCAGGATTTATTTTTAAAAGAGACATTAGACAGATCTGCAAATCAGGGTCAGAGGATAAGGCAGTTATAAAATCCACTTTTCCAAAATATTTCCTACTATTCCTCTATAATAGAAATTCTAGAGTGGGGGCAGGGGCAACGAGGGACTTTTCTTTTAGTCTAGTGAAAGTGATGGACCTCTTTTAAGAATAATGCTTTTAAACGAATAAAATTAAGTCTATAGAACTACGAAGGAAACCAAAGATTAGTGAAAGTGAAAATTCTATAAGATGTCCAGTTTCACAGAACTCCTGACATATATCCACATAGGGTCCATGAATCCTGGTATAAGAATCCTGGCACTACATGAAGCTTTGGCTCCAGCCAAACTGATGTATTCATTATTCCTTAACCATATCATATGCATTGCTTACTGAAATTAATCAACCACATTTCTTGTTGAAGAAAATGTCTTTGTATCACATGACCTTGCCTAAGCTTTGCAACTACTCACCAATGATATACCTAAAGCAAATACCAGAAAAGTCATCATTCATTAAGAGGTACTCTAAAATTTAAACCCTAAGTTTGAGATTCCTAATATTCCTGGAATTTTCCAATGCTTAATGGACAGCCTTCTTCGTAGATTTCCACACATATTATGATGTTATCCAGATCATGAGGAGTAACAAAGGACAAACTTTTAAAGTATCTAAGTAAAAGATGAGAAAAAAATAGAATAAAAGCTTCTTGAGTGACCCATTTAGACTACCAAAGCAATGTGCCTCTAGTTAGACCATGTGAGGAAAGGTATATATCCTTTATGATTGTATGATTGTGTGATGATCCTAGAACAAAGAAACAGCTTCAAATTTTCCTTGAACTATTTTATTTCTATCACAAAAGGAACCCACTTTGTTGTCTAATGAGGTAAAGGTATTCCTTGCCATTGGAACTCATGCCATGACTAAGCTTTCCCAGAATGCCACACATTATTAACTGCTGATTTTATGCTAGCACATTGCTATGAACATAAACTACTGCTTGTTACCATTGGTACTTCAACTAATGATGCTGAAAGTGTACTTAGGCACAAAATGCCAGATGGCGGTTGGGCACCAATTCAATTCAGGTCGACAAACGTTTATTAAGCATATACTGGGGTAAGGTGCTACAGCAGGCTCAAAATACCACATTGAAAAGAAATGACAAAAGTCCTTAACTCTCAAGAAATTTTCAATATGATATGAAACTTAAGACATCAGTTAATCAATCAACATGATTTTAAAGCACCTACTATTCCCCTTATGTTCTTGCTCCTGATTTCCAGATTTCCAAACCATGCCACTATTTCATTCTGGAAATTTCTTGGGGCTCCTCATCCTCGAAAATCCAGCACCTATGTGTCCTATTCAGTTTTCAATATCTTTCTGCAAATTTCATCTCCTTCCATTCATGAATTCTTCCTTGGATTTTCATTTTATTGAGTGGTCCAAGCCAGTCTTCATTTCTCTCCTAGCCCTATTTTTGACTTCCAGAATTATAAGCCATTCCTCCATGTTAAGTAGCTGTAAACCCTCCCACACTCCTTTTTATTTCCCTTTTTCATGTTGTTTTCCCTCATTAAGATGTAAGTTGCTTGAAGGTAAAGGTTGTCTTTTGTTTTCACCTTATATTTGTAACTCCATGGTATAGTACAGTGCCTAGCTCATAGTTAGTTTCTCATAAATGCTTGTTGCCATCCTTCCTACTGTGTATCAGGCATTGTGCTAAGCAAATGGGGGCAGGGAGACAAAAAAAAAAACGAAGGTCACTATTCTCAAGGTATTGAAATGGTTAGAGTTGTGGAATTATACTCAGAAAAATCTGAATTCAGATCCTGCCTTATACACTTGCTATCTAGGAGACCCTGAGCAAGTCATTTAAACACTATGTTATTTACCTCCTCTGTAAAATTAGGGAACTGTGTTTGTGATCATCTTTGAGTTCCCTTTTAGCTCTAAATCTGTAATCCTAAGGTGTTTACAAATTATTGGGGGAGACATGATATAAATTAAATTGTACTAACACTTTTGGGACAACCTGTACAGGCCCAACCAACATAAACAGCATAAATAAAAGGTGTTTTTCATTTTTGTTTTTGTTTTTAATGGGAGAGGTACTGGCAGTTCAAGGAATTAAGAAAGGTTTCATTATGGAGGTGATTCTTAAATTATATTTTGAAGAAATCTAAGAATTCTAAGGATGAAGTGAGGAAAATGCATTCTAAGCATACTGAACAAACATTACAAAAACAGACTGGTAGAAGATAGAATATTCTATGTGGAGAATATTAAGATTAATTTGACTGGACAGCAGAATATGCACATGCAAACAACTGTAATACAAAATTGAGTGTGTGAAAGGGAAGAGACTGATCTGAGTTTCTAAGAAAACCTGAGAAGGGAGAAAGAAATCTTTCAGCTGGGAAGATCACAGGGTTGCTATGTTCGTCACTCTTGGCCAAAGAAGACCATGCATTCAGAGAAACAATGATATGACTTGCACTTAACTTTGTTTTGAGTGAGGGAGGGCTGTGCAGGTCACCAGCCTCACTTCTCCTGCAGAGCCATCTGAATCCAGTGACCTGCTACTCCTCAGGATGACTGGAGATGACCCAGGATGCACTGGGAGATCTTGGCCCCTTTAGGTCGAGGTCTTTGCAGGTACTCACTTAGAGTGAGGTAACACTCATTCATTGAATAGGCCTAATTAAGAAGTAGTCAGAGCATAGACTGTTTAATGAGGCAAAGAAAAGATCACAGGGGCCTTAATGAAGGAGGTGCCATCTTAGTTGTTCTTTGATGAAAAAAGAAAATTTTTATACATTGAGGATATGAAAAGAAGGCATTGTGGGAAAGGAGGGCTTGTGGAAGGGCAAAGAAAATGGCAATTTCAACAGAGTAAGTGGCTAGAAGTTGTCTATTTGACTAGAAAACTAACCCCCAGACCAGAACTGGATTAGTATATATGATGGGGAGTGGTAGGGAATATAGCTTCAGAGACAGGTGAGAACAAAAAATTGATGGAAGGCCTAGAATGTTAAACTAAGGGATTTATCTTAGAGATAATAGGAAGAAACTGGCACTTTTGGACATGAAAGGTAACATAATCAGTTCTGTGAATTAGGAAGGTAACTTTTAGCAGTTTTGTAAATAATGGATTGAAAAGGAGAAAGACTGGAAGCAGGAAGATCAATTAAGGCATCGGAATGGTGAACACTTGAAATAGGATACTGGAACTCTGATGAGACAGAAGAGAAAAATATCACATATTTTGGAAGCAGAATATTCAGGAATATGAAGAGACAGAAAAGAGTCAACTGTGATAATAGCGCTTCATAATTGGATGAAAGGAATGCTATAGCATCTCTTGAAGTCAAGATTATAAAATCATGAATTTAGCCATCTCCTTCTATCCATACAGAAGAGCGATATCCTAAATCCAGTGCTCATCAACCCTTGGACATCAGTCCCTCCTTACTCGTGTCCAAACTTACCATGATATTCCTAAAGTCTAAGTCTGATCCCTGTTACTCTTTTGCTCAAAAATCATCAGTGGCTCCCTGGTATCTACTAGATTAACATATAAATCTCTTCACAATATATGGCCAACCCACTAGACTTGCTCCCATTCACATATTATATATTTAAGCCAATCTGAATACTCAGTACTCCCTAAGCTCAACATTTCATCCTCTGACTCAATACATTTGCACCAGTCATAATCTAGACCTGGGATGTACTCCCTCTGCCTTTCAGAATTTTTCTTTAAATCTTTTTGCAAAATTCACTTCAGATAACTCTGGCCCTGCGAAGCCTTTCCCAATCTACCCAACTATTAGCACTTTCTATTCTCACATATATTCTCATATAGTCTTGGAGCTCTTGGGCTTACCTCCTCCTTTGTCCCTTTAATTTACTATTCTATATTTTTTTTTTATAGCAGACTAGTTGTAGCAGACTAGTGTAGTGTAAACCCTATGAAGCTAAAGGTTGTTTCATTTGTGGCTATTGTATATTGAGAGCCATACATAATGTAGACTTTCAATAACTATATTGCTTTCAATAAATATGAAATTCATTATTTGAACAGATTCTTTAAGGTGGTATTTTGCTTTCTGAATCAAAAGCTTTTAACAAAATAAACAATAAACATATCTAATATTTTTATATGACCTCTCAATTCTAAGTTGGAAAAGATGTGGTCTACTATGGAATAACATTTGGGAAAGCCTGTCTCTTCTCTATTAATACCAGCATAAAAATGCTAACTCAACATTTATATAATTCTCACAAAATGTATATAGATAGAAAAATAGGCATACAAGTTGATAGTTACTGATTTCCTCTCAGTCACCTTTTCCTTGGTCAGTAAAGATCTATATTTGGGGGGTCATTTTTCCCTCCTTCATATACATGAGGGATAAAACACTCAATACCCCAAAATTATAGTACCTCCACTAAGAACATTTTGATGTCAGCTTAGTCTAATCCACATATGTTTCCTGTTTATAATGCATTTCTACGTCTTCTATAGACACATCTAGAACTATCATATAGAAATCCAACTAAGGTAACTCTACTCTTTATGATGATTAAAATACTTTGTTATAAAAATGTTGCCCTCTCTTTTTCATCTTTTATCTGTCCTCTTTCCATCTTCATCTTTAAATGCTCTTAAAATAATTTTTATTAATTAGGTCTCTCTCTGAGCTTGCTTCAAATTGGGTTTACCCATTACTATTTCTCTTTACAAAAAAAAATAGTAAGTAAAGCCCTAATAACATTTCACCATTCTTTCCCTGAAAGATTTTACAAATGAGCTTACATTTTTAAATCGTTATTTTAAGCTGTCATTTCTTTGTATTTGGCAAATAAATCAAATATGTGCTAAGGTGCTTTTAAGTCTCTTTTGAACTCCTCATTATGCAAACAATACTACAGAAGTGGCATTAACATCTGCCTTGCCTTTGCACCCTAAGAACCATGGGATCTTTCTATCTGACTTGCAGCTGAAATGTTCCATTTGTGTCATTTTCCCCATTAAAATGAGAAGTCCTTGAGAGCAACAACTGCCTTTCTTTTCTCTTTGTTTTCCCAACACTTAAGAGAGTGCTTTGCATGTAGTAAGTTGTTAATACATGTTTTCTTCACTCATTAATCCATTCAAATGGATTTATTTTGTTGAATATTTGTATGAAATTAATGTAACTTGTATCTATGCCATTTCTTCCATTCATTTACAGTTTTCATTGCTAACAATATTTTTGTATGTCAGTTTTGAATTGTTTGAATTGCATGTCATATCTGTTACTTTTACTCTTTCTTCTAACTTTCTGCTGAATTTGATTTTTTGTTCTGATAAGTCAGTGGTCTGACTATACATGGACAGCTCATTCAGAAATGGTGTTCAAATCAGTAACCAGTGATTTCTATCTGTTAAAATATGGTCAATTATATTTTTGTGATATCATTCAGTGCTTACTATGTCCAGGGACTTCAGATACTTTCCTTGAAGAAATAACTTATGAGATGTAGGGATGTGTCTTCAGTGAAATCTGAAAGATCTTGATATCTTTCATTTCTTATTCTTAGCATATCTTCCCCATATTCATCTACCTTTGCATTGTAGTATACCAGCAATGTTTTATATATTACAACATGTTCTTAACAATTTCTTCTTAAGATTTCTTTATCTTTTCACTTTCTACAATAGATTTTAGTACATAAGCTTCATTTGCAGGATGGTCTGTTTAGCAAATACTTAGTGTTTAAATATAACAGTCCCATGAAACAATATTTTTATTGTATTAGTTACAAGATAAATTAAATTCTGTCAACTTCTTTATTTTTTCCTCAAAGAAGAATCTATGAGCCCTCCTTTTATTTACCTGAAACTTCTTTCTCTTTTCATTTATATTGAAAATACCAAGAATGGTATAATTCAGTCCCTCCAGCTATTGGTCAGGGTACCAGTAATTAAGGTAGTTTTAGGTGGTTTCAAACAAGAATTCTTAACATTTTTTTTTTGCACAATGGAAACCTCTAACAGTCTGCTTAAGCTTATGCCATCATTTTTAAGAATGTTGTTTATTTTTCAATGCATAAAATTAAATAGAGTTAGGAAACCATGGTATGAAAAGAAAGTTGTCAATACGGATTAGGAAATAGAGTGGTGGAGCAGTGCAATATTAGGTATACAATACATAGTAGTAATTGGTCATCATAATTTAGTGTTTGATAAACATAAGGACCCAATTTGGGAGGCAAAAACTTACCATTTGACAATATTTCTGGGAAAATAAGAAAATAGTCTGGAATAAACTAGAGATAGACCAACATCTTACATATACCAAGATAAAGTGAAAATGGATAAATGATCTACACATGAAGAACGATATCATAAGTAAATTAGGGGAGAATGGAAAAATGTACCTGTCAAGAGCAAAAGCTTTTGCACAAACAGAACCAATACAGTCAAAATTAGAAGGAAAGGAGGCAATTGAGAAAAAAAATTGTAGCAAGGTTCTCTGACAAAGGTCTCATTTCTCAGTTATTATCATATTTGATCTTTCCAACAACCCTAGGAAATAGGTGTTGTTATTATCTCCATTTTATAGATGAGAAAACTGAGGCAAACAAGAGTGAGTTGCTTAGGGTCAGGCAATTAGGAAGTGTCTAAGGCTGGATTTGAAATCAATTCTTTGTAACTACACATCCAGTACTCTATCAAAAAAAAAATCACTTTGAAAGCTATATTTTTTAAAATATAGTTTACTTATGTCATTAAATATTTCCCAATTACATGTAAAATATTTTTAACATTCTTATTTTAAAACAATTGAGTTCTAAACTTTTCCCTCCCTCCCACTCCTCTCCTTGAGAAGTCAAGCAATTTGATATCAATTATATATGTGAAGTAATGCAAAACACATTCCTGTATTAGACAGATTACAAAAGAAAACATTCTTTGAATGTTAACTTCTCCTCCTCCATCTCCCTCTCATCTTCTTTCTCCATCTCTTCTTCTTCTTTGGAACGTAGATTCAGCACTATTCCAGACTATTACCAAACGCTTGCAAGCTCAGTAGAGCTCTAGTCCTACTGGTATAGCCTTTAAGAATCCAGGATCACCTCTTTGACATGATAGGGCTGGTCATGTTGGAAACTTACTCTCATCTGGGTTGAAGAATGTAAACTGAAAATATTTGAAAGCCTTCTCAACTTCTAGAGAGGTGAGAAAATGGGATGGGGGGTTGGGGGGCAGGGACTTTTCAAAGGGTGTATAGAATAAGATTAGGAGGGCGGGGGAGAAGATAAGGGAAAAAACTTTAATGAGTAAAATAAGGAATAACAGGGGAAGGGGAAAAGATAAGGTAACAGGATTCGAGTGACAAGAAAGGCTAAGAAGAAAAATAATGAGCAAAAATGAGAACAGGACTTTGTGAAGGCATTAACTGCTCATTCTTCCCCCTCCCCCAAAAACAAAACAAAACAAAAGACCTAATTAATTTTTCATCAGCCATTTTAAAACAAGGTGAAAAGAGGTCCTTTGTGTCCTTTTTCTATCGGAGAGTTTTGGGTTGGTTCTTTGTTTTTATGTTTTTAGATAGAGTAGTATTTATCTTAGTAATGTGATCAACAGAATAAAGGAACCAAATATATAGTGGTCACACAATGTGCAACAAGAGAGAATACAGCACAGAACTGGAGTATTTTCATGGGGAATAAGCAAGAGGAAAACATTTGGAGAATGCTGTGATACCCTAGCAAGGCAGCCCTCTCACTGTAGCAGTGGAGTGTGACACCTAGAAGCCAAGCAGAAAGGGGAGATACAAAGCCATGGTTCTGAAGCTCCTTGTGATAAGGACAGAGGTATTGTTCATCTTTATTCCTTTACTGGCAAAATAGTATATACTTAATAAAAGTGGGTTGAATTTAAATGCTTCAGGCTACAAACGGGGCAGATATCTATTGTTGAAAACACTCAATGAGTAGAAATTTAAAGAGAGGGAAACCTGGTTCACATTACAATTTGCAGCTATAAAACTGAAAAAGTACTTTCTATCTCTGAGTTTCAGTTTCCCCATTTATAAAATAATAATATTGTCGTGAGGATCAAAAAAGCTAATGAATGCATTTTGCCAGCTTTGAAAGTACTGTGCACTAAACAGTCCACTTGACCCACCCTTCCACCCCCGGAAAAAGGCTTGGTACAACTACTTCCATGTGAAATCAACTAATCTCCTCTGACAGCAGGCTACGCTGATGAGGCAGATCATAGAAACTGCTTAATCTGCTTCCCTCTAGCTATGCAAAAGACTAAAAGGAATGATACTTAAAAAGGGAAGTGTGAGCTGAGGAAGGCTTTTAACTAGTGGCCACTTTGGCCCCAAAAGGAAAAGGAAATGCAGTAGGAGTGTCTCTCTCTCTCCCTCCTCCTCCCCTCTCCCCGTCCCCCTCCCCTTCCCTCTCCTCCTCCCCTCTGCCCCTCCTCCTCCCCCCTCTCCCCTCTCCCTTTGTGTCCCTCTCTCCCTCTCTCCTCCTCTCCCCCTCTCCCACTCTCCCCTCTCCCCCTCTCCCCTTCTTCCCCTCTCTCCCTCTCCTTCCCTCTCTTGTTCCCTCTCTCCCATATTTACATAGATAGATGTTTGTGTATATGTATGTACACACAAATATACACACACTATATATATTATATAGTGAAAAATACCAGACACAGAATTTCTGGGTAATTAATAATTAATTTATTAATTAAGCTATCTAATAATCAATATATTGATGGTCAATGATTTCTCTCAGCAACCAAAGACACCTAATGGAGACACTGAATGCCTTAAATATTTTTTTTTGGAGAGATATTGGACTATGCATATGGAAAATATAAAAAACTTACTCATTTATATTATTCAGCTGTAGTTTTCTTTCTTGCAGTACTGCCAGTTACCTTGGAACAGCAAACAAAAGGAGAACCAGTATTAATACCAACTGAATAATGATTAATAATAGTAGTTCAGATTGTCCAAGAAAACTCAGTTTAATTCCTTCCTCAAATCTCTTTACTTGATCTCAGCATAACACCTGACCCATTCCCAGTGATAAAATTGACATTGCCATCAAACTTCTTTCATTACATGTTGCTTTTCTTAATATTCCAGTGCAAAACATCCATGTAAACATGCTGCCATTCCCTATGGCATGAATAGCCTCTTGAAATTTTACCTGTCACATTTGTAATAATTGAAAATATTTCAAAGAAAATTTTGTCATTATACATTATTACAAATTCCCCCAAACCCCATAGAATGGCAATTTTAAATACTTTTCTTCAATTTGCATTTCTCTGTAAAGATTATTTCTATAATGCTCTGCAGTCTATAAATCAATATCAACCTATCTCATTTTGTTCTCACAAAACTTATGAGTTTGGAAGTGCACATATTATGACCCTCTTTTTTTATAAATAAGGAACCTAAATCTGTTTCTAAAACTAAGAGAAACTTTTAAAGAAGAACTCTCAGTGAATTTGGATGAGGGGCTCAAAGTCACACAGCTAGTAAGTGGCATTTATCTAATTACTTATTGCCCCAGGGTCTCTGCTCCAGTGGCTTCACAACTCAGGAAAAAAAATAGCTGCTGTCGACTTGTGTATATTTTGCACAAATTTATGTGTCCATGCTGATTCTTCCAAAAGAATATCAGCTCCTTAAGGAAGGACTATTTATGATATATTTTTTCTTTTCTCTATGCTATATTTGTGTTCTGGTGTTTGAGTCTAAAATAAAATTTTTAAAAAGGAAGGACTATCTTTGGGTTTTTGTTTTATGGTTTTTATCTTTGTGTTCTCAATACCTGGCCAAATAACTTGCGTATAGTTAGCACTTAATAACTGCTTGTTGTGGGCATCTATGTGGAGTCAGGAAGAACTGACTTCAGACATAGAATAGCACTGGACAAGTCACTTTACCCTGTGTGCCTCAATTTCCTCATCAGTAAAACAAAATGCTGAAGGAAATGGCAAACCATTCTAGTATCTTTGCCAAGAAAACCTCAGAAGGGCTCAGGAAGAGTCCGATATAACTAAAATGAAAGAACAAAAACTTCATATTGAATTATCGAACCTCTCTGGACCCAAATTCCTTCCTATGCTATATGAGAAAAGGGTACAGGGTATATTATATCATCTCTAAGGAACTTTCCAGCTCTAAATCCTATGAAACTATGACTTGGGACTTAAATTCAAATTTTTTTGACCTGAATACTCATCCCATGATACCATACTGAGAATAGAGATATTAATCCAGATTTGAAATACACAGTTATTGAGGTCTTTGCTTCCTGTGTCTTTCATGTTTATCCTAAACATAGTTGCCAAATCAATATAGCTAAAACACATTAAGCATCTTACCTGCCTCTACTGACACTTTTTAGCCTACCCAAAACCCTTCCATGGCTTCCTGTTGCCTCTATGATAAAATCTTCAACTGAGATTTTAAAATCTTCTATAGTCTAGTATCACCTACCCCTCTAATCATGTCATATTATTCTTCTATAGTTTCAGATATTCTGTAGCTATTTCCTGTATACATCATCCCAACTCTTGACACTATGTTTTTGTCCAAGTGTTCCAGCATTCTAGAAATACATTTTCTCCTCATTTCTACCTAATGTAGTCCCTATCTAACTTTGAATGACAGATTGGGTGCCATTTCCTATTATAAGGCTTATTAAGGATCGCTGATTATTAACCAAGACAGACAGAGACAGATGGAGGAGAGAGAGAGAGAGAGAGAGAGAGAGAGAGAGAGAGAGAGAGAGAGAGAGAGAGAGAGAGAGAGAGAGAGAGAGAGAGAAGAGAGAGAGAGAGAGAGAGAGAGAGAGAGAGAGAGAGAGAGAGACTGAGAGACAAAGAGTGAGAGAGATACAGAGACAGAAAGACAAAGAGACAGAGACATAGAGAGAGACAGAGAGAGACAGAGAGAAAGAAACAGAGAGAGGGGAGAAAAGATGGGAAGAAACAGAAAAATAAAAAAATTTCCCTCACCAATTTCATTAGGATTCAAGTGTCAAGCAGTATCCAAGCCTGTACACTTCTGTCTTCCACTTAGGCACCTGGCAGTGCTTGCTCTTAATGCTCTTATATATTCGGCAGTTGGCTGGTTGCCCAGGTTCCTCTTCTTTCTTTTGGCAAAAGGGGTCCAAAAAGCCAATGAGGAGAAGAATGCTTTAAAAAGAAGAATTAGCCAAATGGAAAAGAAGGTTCAAAAGCTCACTGAAGAAAATAGTTCTTTAAAAATTAGAATGGAACAAATGGAGATTAATGACTTTATGAGAAACCAAGAAATCACAAAACAAAACCAAAAGAATGAAAAAATGGAAGAGAATGTGAAATATCTCATTGGAAAAACAATTGACCTGGAAAATAGATCCAGGAGAGACAATTTAAAAATTATGGGACTACCTGAAAGCCTTGATCAAAAAAAGAACCACGAGATCATCTTTCATGAAATTATCAAGGAAAACTGCCCTGATATTCTAGAACCAGAAGGCAAAATAAGTATTCAAGGAATCCACCAGTCACCACCTGAAAGAGATCCAAAAAGAGAAACTCCTAGGAACATTGTGGCCAAATTCCAGAATTTCCAGATCAAGAAGAAAATATTGCAAGCAGCTAGAAAGAAATAATTCAAGTACTGTGGGAATATAATCAGGATAACACAAGATCTAGCAGCTTCTACATTAAGGGATCAAAGGGTGTGGAATAGGATATTCCAGAAGTCAAAGGAACTAGGACTAAAACCAAGAATCACCTACCCAGCAAAACTGAGTATAATACTTCAGGGGAAAAAATGGTCTTTCAATGAAATAGAGGACTTTCAAGCATTCTTGATGAAAACACCAGAGCTGAAAAGAAAATTTGACTTTCAAACACAAGAGTGAAAAGAAGCATGAAAAGGTAAACAGCAAAGAGAAGTCATAAGGGACTTACTAAAGTTGAACTGTTTACATTCCTACATGGAAAGACAATATTTGTAACTCTTGAAACTTTTTTCAGTATCTGGGTAGTTGGTGGGATTACACACACACACACACACACACACACACACACAGAGCACAGAGTGAGTTGAATAGGAAGGGATCATATCTTAAAAATGAAATTAAGGGATGAGAGAGAAATATATTAGGAGGAGAAAGGGAGAAATAGAATGGGGCAAATTATCTCTCATAAAAGAGGCAAGTAAAAGACTTTTCAGTGGAGGGAAAAAGGGGGAGGTGAGAGAAAAAACATGAAGCTTACTCTCATCACATTCAATTAAAGGAAGAAATTCTCATTTTGGTACGAAAACCTGTCTTACAATACAGGAAAGTGGAGGAGAAGGGGATAAGCAGGGTGGGGGCAGGGGGATGATGGAAGGGAGGGTAATGGGAGGAGGGAGCAATTATAAGTCAACACTCTTGGGACGGGACAGGGTCAAAAGAGAGAGCAGAAGAAATGGGGAGGCAGGATAGAATGGAGGGAAATATAGTTAGTCTTACACAACATGACTAGTATGGAAGTCATTTGCAAAACTACACAGATACAGCCTCTATTAAATTGCTTGCCTTCCCAGTGGGGATGGTTGGGAAGGGAGGGAGTAAGAGAAGTTGGAACTCAAAGTTTTAGGAACAACTCTTGAGTATTGTTCTTGCAAACAACTAGGAAAAGAGAAAAACAGGTAATGGGGTATAGAAATTTATCTTGCCCTACAGGGCAAAAGAAAAATGGGGATAAGGTAAGGGAAGGATGTTAGAAGGGAGGGCAGATTGGTGATAGGGGTAATTAGAATGCTCAGCATTTTGGGGTAGGGAGAGGGGAGAGATGGGGAAAAAATTTGGAACTCAAAATTTTGTGGAAATGAATGTTGAAAATGTAAATAAAAAAACAGTAAAGGTATAGGTAAAAAAAAAAAGGAGAAAGGAGAAAGGAGAACCATGCCAAAGGTATGAAGATAGAGCTTACAGTGGGGACAATTCCAAAAATTTGTTTGCCAGGATTCCCAGAGACTAAACAGTATTCACACAAACAGGCATCTAATATAGGTCAGATGTATTAACAAACCACATTCTTCTATATATGCATATGTATTTTCTATGATTGATCAAAATATGTAACTATATAATTTCTTGGCAATAATAACTGTATTTTAAATACTAGACAAAATTGCAATATCCATCAATAATTCCCAGTGCTACCAGATATCTCTGACAGTTAAGACACTCAGAAAGCAAGACAGCTTCAACTGAGAATAGTCAGTATCTTAAGATATTAGCATTTAATCCCTGGACAAGTCATCCAGACTTGGGATGCAACTTCTTTAGAGAATCAAGAATCCAGAAATTCTCTTTTTAACTTAGCTCTACCTCGGAGGGTAAACTCCATCAGTCACATCCAGTCAACCAAACAGTTTGAAGGGTTAAGGGAAGCAAATTACATAATCGTGTGCTCTCTCTCCTCTCATTCTGCCTTTGTCCTATTCCCCTGTTTGATGACCTGCTTGCCTTCTGTCTCTCTTAGCCTTTTGTTATGCTATGTGGTTTTTTCTTGTGGCTTATTAGGCCCTTTTTTCCACCACTGCTCTGTAAGTGCTGGAGGAGAGACAGCACTAAGAAGTGGAAGAAATTTAAAAATATATATATTTCCACTAAGGAACCTACAATCTAGAAGTAAAATAGAAAACATCCACGGGAATAAATAGAATAAAAATTTAAATGTGATCAATACATAAAAGTTTAAAGTGCAGTGATGTTAGATAAAGGAGCAACTTTCCAGCAGGGACTCTTGTGGAAGGATTATGTAGGAGTCCTCATTAATCTGGGTCTTCTTAAAGGATAAGTGGAATATCATCATGCAGAGATAGGAGGAGGCATTTCACATGGATTGTACAAAGTTATCATTGCCAAAAGAAAATTGCATGCAATTGAGGAATGAAAAGTAATCTCTATTATAAAGTACCATAGAGGAGAAAGAGTAGAGGGTTGCAAGATTGTTAAAATGCATTCGCACTAAATTGTGGGTGACCTGTTCTGTTCTTATCTACATAATGGTGATAATTGGAGACATGGGAGGATGAGAGTGGAGGAGATCATATAGTGACAGTCCAAGAAAGAGTAGAATGGTAAGTCATAGGCAATTCTTAATGCAGAGGATAAAGCATTGGACCTGGACTCAAGAAGACATAATTTTGGAATTCTACCTCAGACACTTAGTTGCTGTGTGATCATGGAGAAATCACTTAACTTATGTTTGTCTTAATTTCCTCAACTGTAAAATAGGAATACTAATATCACCTAAGGTAGCTAGGTGGGTGCAGCAGTGTCCCAGGCCTGGAGTCAGGAAGTAACTGAGTTCAAATCCAACCTCAGAAACTTACTAGCTGTGTGACCATGGGCAAGTCATTTAGCCTTGTTTGCTTCAGTTTCCTCATTGTAAAATGAGTTGGTGAAGAAATGAACTATCTCCAGTATCTTTGCCAAGACAACCTCTAATTGAGTCACAAAGAGTCAGACACAACTGAAAACAAGTGAACAACAATGACAGAGGGTTGTTCTGTTCTCAAATGAGATAATATTTGCAAAATGCACTTAGCACAGTACCTGGCACCTAGTAGATACTAGTGTATAACTGTTCATTCCCTACCTTTCCCCCTCAAGTCAAGATTTATTAAGACTCTGGTTTATTTAGGAATTTATTTGGCATATATCATTTTTTGGCACATTGAACATCCACATACAGTATGAAGGTAGCCTTTGTTTCCTATTATATATTTTTTCAGAGATCTCAACCAATCCCAAGGATTTACACTCAAAATAAGAAGTCAAAAAAGTATTAAAAATAGATCCAGCTCTTTCATTAATAACAAGATTCATAATCCCTACTCATGATATGTCTATATTAGGAAATGATAAATCCAGTGAAGGTAAAAGAAGCTAAACTCAAGTAAAACATATGTAAGATGTGGCACGATATTAACATACAATCCAATTATCAATAACAATTGATCATTAAAATGGTCATTAAAATATCTGTCAACACTTCAAGTCACTTCTCCAGCATGGATATGCTGAATGACTTTTTGCAGTTAGCGTAAGACCTCAGATCCAATCAATTGCCTAGAATTGTCATTTCTAACTCCGTAACATCTCTTACATCTTCTCCCGTATCTCCACTCCAGTGACCAACATTTTACATCAGGTTCTTATCCCCTCTAGCCTTAACTATTGCCATTTCATATAAAAAAAATAAGATCATAAATTTATCTATGATTTAGAGCCATCCTCCAAATTTTAAAAATTAGAAAACTGGAAGAACAGAGTGCTTGAATGACCTCCAAAGAGTCACATAGATAGTAAGTGTTTGTTGTTGGACTTGGACTCAGAACTATCTGACAAGAAGTCCAATGCCCTGTTTCCTATGCCATGCCTCCTAATTAGTCTGCTTCCATCCAGTCTTTCCCCTCTCCATTTCATCCTCCACAAAGCCACCACAAACAAAATTTAAGTGTAGGTTGACCATGTCACTGCTGGGTCACAAAGTTTCAGTATCTATGCACTGATTCTAGGATAAAAGACAAAATTCTCTATTTGACCAGTGCAAAGACCTTCATAATATGCAAAGACCTTCATAATATGTGTCCAGCTTACCTTCAGATTTACTATACATTACACACCTTTGCATAACAAATTCCATAAAAGACCTATGTGCAGATGAATCATTGAAAATATTTTAAGGAATTTCATTATGAAAGAGAGATTAGACTTGTTCTTCTTTGCCTTGAGGAACAGAAGAAAGTCAGTTGGTGAAGTCACAAATGAACAACTTTTGGCTCAGAAATGAAGAGAAAATCCTTTGTAATGAATTAGCATTGCCTCCAAGTAGAATGGGGTGCTTATGAATTCTCTCTCCTTGGTGGTCTTAAAGTAAAGGTGAGATGATCACTTATTGAGAATGTTAGAAGCAGAATTGTTTGTTTTGGGGTTGTCCAAGAGGAGCACTGAGATCTGTTCCACCTCTAAGCTTCTATGACCCTATGAAGTCAAAGCAGGCTTTTCAATTCTGATTTTTTAGATCAAGCAATTTAGATCAATCAAGTTAGTTAATCAATTTTCATCTGGATAAAGAATTCCTTACTTTCTAAATGTTCCATATAGCTTTTCCCTCCTAATAGCATTTTTCTCTGTAACCCAACTCAGTCCCAGGTATGAAATTTCACTATACAATGAAGACAGTATATGAGCTCCTTGTTTCGATGATCAATCCATATTTATTAAGCACCCAGTAAGTGTCAGTCATGTACTCAGTATGAGGCCAGGAATTCTTTTATTTTTGTCTTTGTATCCTTAGTTTCTAGCACAGTGAATGGTACATAATAGATGTTTAATAAATGCTTGTTAAATTTAATAAAAACCAATGGAATTGAAATCATTATCTCTGGGATTTCCCTCACTCCTCTGACACTGCACAGTACATGTCCAAGAGATGAAGGCCAGATCTTCAATGCTACAGTTCAGAGGGTACTGGTCTGATGGTCCAGAGGACTGGGTTCAAGGTGTAAAATGAGAATGATGAGTCAAACTACTTGATCTGTAAGGTCTCTTGAGGTCTCTCACACCTCTAAAAATTCTAATTCTTTCGTTCACTTCAAAATAGGGGGAACTTATGTGCAAAACTTGATAATCCTTAGGTTTTTTTTTCTTTCTTTCCATGTTAAACTTAATTAATTCCAATCTTGAATTCAAGCAGATGTAGAAAAATTAAAGGAAATAAGACTACAAAACCCATATTTAGCACTTACCCTCTTAGATTGTAAAACTAAAGATACAGCCTCTGCTATCAACTAGGTACTGTTGTGACTACTATATGTTTATATTTCAAACAGTCTTTGTTCAAATTCAAGGCTATACTGATTTTTTATAAAGGATGTTTTTTACTAGGGGCCAAATTATAGAGGTTCTCAGAGAAAGGCAAGAAAAAAGTTTTCCTCAGATAATCTATAATGTGACCTCTGTAATTTGAACTGTACTTTTCATCAACGCCTCTGTGGCCTTGAGTAGACACAAGAAATGTAAACAAGGTGTTTTCAGAACATGAAAGCCATCCTTAGCCAAAAAAAGAAAATTGAACTCCAGCATTGTAGCTTAGAGATATAGAGATATAAAATTCCATGCTATTTCTTTTTAAATGTGGAAGGTTACGACTCTCTTTGCTGTGGAAAAGTGGAGAGAAAATAAGGCAAGACATCCTGTTCTCTCCCATTTTTTTTCAGAACACATTTACTAATTAAAAGTGTAAGTTGCTATAATTGGAGAAAATGTATGCTTACTTTCAAGTGGGTACAAAATCTTATCTTTGGAGGAAATATGCTCAGTGTAGAGGCAACTGACCCTCCCCACTTCATTCTTGGCAGCAGGATCAGCCCTAGGCAATTTTGTGGATCAGGTAAAAATGTTCTTTGGCACCATTCTGCCCTAGAAATATCTTTTAGTGACTCTCATTCCCTTTTATCTTATCCCTTTAAACAGAATTTTGCATCAAGAATATTGTCAAAAGAATATTGCATCTGATGCCAGAGCACTTGGATCAAATCCTGCTCCTGACATTTAGTTACAGTGTGATCCTGGGCAAATTATTTTAACTCATTTAAGCCTCAACTTTTCTGAAATGTAAAATATGGGAGTGGACTATATTTGATGTAGATATCCACTGTAAAGTTCTATTTTGACCAGTAACACAAAGAACTTACACAATGGTAGACATCATTTACAATAGCCACTGAAGCCTATACTGGCATCCTCTTTGGTCCTTCAGAAAATATATGGAAATAAAAAACAACTTGTTGTTGTGGAGTCATTTTAAAACAACTCCTTGGGATTTTTTGGTCAGGACTCTGGGTTGGTTTGCTATTTCCCTCTCCAGCTAATTTTACAGATGAAGAACTGGGGCAAACAAGGTTAAGTGACTTGCTCAGGACCACATAGCTAGTTAAATGTCTGAAGCCAAATTTGAACTCATGAAGATGTATCTTCATGTTTCATAAAGTTCTCCAAATAGAAATGTCATTATCTAGCAATGTATCTGAAACAAAAGAATCTATTTATGCTACATGAATTGTCTAGATTCCAGACCAAGCATTAGTAGAAGCTTTCAGAATAAGACAAGTGGAACAAATGTATTTTGGCAAACTCTCTTTTTCACATCCATTAAAAAGTCATTCAATTCTTTGAAATGCACAGATGAGAAAGACTAATGATGGGTTAGATAAAAAAAATCTTTGCACAAGATGCATTTTGATATTTATTATCTACATTTAAGACACTGAAAAGCACCATGAGATAATCTTGAAAATTACCTATTATATGTAATATTCTATTATCTTAGGTTCATTACAACTTGTTAGAAACTTTTTATTGATTCCAAAAGTCAGTGCCACATGATAAAAACAAACCAAATGTTCCTGAGCTTCTTTATAGATGATATAGAGATAAAAATATATATACATATATGTGTGTGTGTGTATGTGTGTGTGTGTATGTGTAGATATAGAAAGATGATTTAGGTGTGTGTTTGTTACTGCTTTATTTTATCATACTTAAAATGATGTAATTTATTATATCTATGATAAAAGATTTCTAAGCAATTTCAAAATGATGAACAAATTATATATTGTAGCGTACAAGAATTAACTAATTTTCATTCAAGTGAAAATTGTAGTATTGTTTTGAAATAGTGTGATTAAACTAATTGGCAGATCCCATACATTTTCTTCAATGGGGAACAACAAGGTTGTTCACAATAAATGCCCAATCATTTTATCAATATCTCATTCTTCAAATGTTTGGTAGAATTCATTTGTGAATCCATCTGGTCCTAGGGATTTTTTCTTAGGAAGTTCATTGGTGGCTTGTTCAATTTCTTTTTCTAATATTAGGTTATTTAAGTATTTACTTTTTCTTCTGAAACATCTTATTCAAAGCACCTTAAGAACAATTTAAGGGGAAAAACATTAGTGAAAATAAACAATTGATACTAAACATTTGGATCAAATATTGAGGAATGTTTTCAATTTCATTTTAATTTCCTGTTTTTTCCCCCTCTACCCTAAAGGTATTTCCAGAAGCACATTCAGGAAAGAAGGAACATAAATTTCATATGACAAAAAAGAAATACCAGCTAAAGATTGATCTACAATTGGTAGGAACATCAGAAAATAACATTAGTTCTGAGTGATGCTACAAGGTTACAGGGAGTATAGAAAATCATGGACTTCCATTCCATGCATAAATGCAAAGAGATAAAAAATAAGATAACACAGTAAGAATAACACAGAGGAGAGAAAAGTAACTCAAGTTCATTTTCAACTTTGACTAGGTTCTCCACTCATTCCCCCAAACTGGGATGTGGCTTGCTATCAAGGATGTTACTGAAATGAAAATGACCTTAAAATTTTAGTTTATATCCTTTTCTTTAGACTAAAATATGCTAAACTATTTCTGAAATATAATTATCTATCATACTGTTAAAAATCCCACTGGGGAAGGAGATTCTACAACCTCCCTTGATAGTCCATTAGAAACTCTATCATCCCCTTCAGTCAGCAAATTCTCCATCCTTTTTCAATTAATGTCTCATTCTTTATGATCAGCTCTATTCAGGACAGAAAACTACACACCACTATTCTCCAAATAATACTTTTTGGCCACCATTAGCCAAATCCCATTACACTGGGCTTCAAAACAGTACAAAATTTTGTTGTGCTGGGAATTATTGTACTAAATGTTGTTTGAAATAACTCTTATTTATATGGTGCTTTATAAATTGTTCTTCTTACATCTGTGAGGGACAAAGCAAATGATACTCTCATTTGACAAATGAAGAAACAGATTCACAGTGACTTAGTACTTCATGAGCAGAAAAGACCTCAGAAGACATTTTTATCTGATATAAATCTGAATCCCTTTCATGCTATTTTCAATAAATGATCTGAATGGTCAACATCTAGCTTCCACAGGAAAATTTCTGGAAATGAAAACTCGCTAACATGCTAATATATTATACTTTTTTTGAAAGTTTTTGTTTTCTTTATTAAATAAAAAAACAAACAAAATCCATCTCTGCAACTTCTACCCACTGACCCTCATTTAGTTTGTTGCAGCCAAGAAAAAAATAAACATTATCTATCCTTTTTTTAGTATAATACTTTGCCAGATCATTGATGACAATTATTTTTCCTTACTGAAGTCTTCTTTAGAAACAGATACCTCCAGTTCCTTCAATTGATTCTCATAAGGCATGACTAATTTCTCATCAGTCTGATGATCCTTTGGATATACTTTAGCTTATCAACGTCATACTTGAAATAAAAGTAGCATCCTAGCTGGGCTCACAGATGAGTCCAATTCCCCACTGTATAAGCAGGTTAGGTTCCCAGAGAGCAGTGATTAGTTTTCACCTCTAGATTCAACCCATTGAGGACAATTAGCTTTTTACAAAATGTGTATTTATCGAAGAAATGACTAGATAGATAGATACACATTTATTCAACAATTTCAATCATGTTCAACTCTTCACGACCCTATTTGGGGTTTTCTTGTGAAGGATACTGGAGTAGTTTGCCATTTCCTTTTACAATCATTTCACAAATGATGAACTGAAGCAAACAAGGTTAAATGACTTGCCCAGGGTAACACAGCTAGTAAGTGTTATTCCAGTTTTGTACTGAAGTCTTCCTGACTTTCTGACTGATAGAAAATCTAACTACCTGCCACCTAGCTAGACAAAATACATGTTGCATTATATGTGTAAATATATACTACATATATGTGTAGAGATACCCATACACATAAATCTATAGCTGTAGATACTGTTTGTGTGAGTGTGTGTGTGTGTGTGTGTGTGTAGTTATTTAACTTTACATGCATATGTGATTAATAGATGGATAGCAAGGACCACAGTTCTAAAACATTTCCAAGGCTAGGGTCACACTCTCTCCTCTGCACAAACACTACACCTTGGAAGAATAGGTCCTTACCTCCATCATCAAGTCGTTTAGGCATACATGTAGGAGCTTAGGAGCACCTCATTTTGACAATGAAATTTCTTTGATTCCTTTGAGGGTTCCCAGGCTTGATTTAGGGAAAAGAATTAGCAGTTGACAAATTCTTTCATTGCTGAGCTGTGCTTACTATCTTCAGAGTAAAGTGTCTCAGCTGATGACTCAATCCCCTGGTGGATTAGATCAAACACTAGGCTGCCTTGCTTTCTCCTCAGCTGATTCAGGTGTTTGCTGCTGTTTCCAGTACTGCTTGCCAGTGAGACATCTGAAGGCTTTGACGTATGTCCTGGCTTCACGACTCACCTGGAAGGTTTTGTTTTTTTTTTTTTCATAATACTCTTTCATCTAAGATCAGGGGAAAATAAATATAAAAGAAACAAAAGTGCCATGCGTTAACAGATACGTGGTGGACAAATGGGAGATAGTGCAGCAACAACCTTTCTGGTACCGGGCAGCTTATAAAAGTTCTTTCTTCACTCTTTGACAGGAAGGGAAAGCACGAAAGGGTCAAGGGAGGGGTTTATCAATCCTTTTGTATGTGGATTCTGGCTCAGTGCCCCCTTAGTCATAAGTCTTTCTGTTTCCTCTGCCAAGCAGAAGATTCATCATCACCCCACAGTGCCATCCCTAAAGTGACTTATGGACACCGATCCCCTACATATTGGATTAGAATCATGTAGAGAATATTTAATATACTCTGTATGACCACCTTGGGAAGAGCAAGCTTGAGCATGCTTTAAAGATGGGGTCCTCATTGGCCAGTACAACATTATATATGACAAGCAACTGAAAACAATGGTGTACAAGAGTTCTTACCTTATTGAAGTATTGCAGAAATATTGCCTCTCTACTTGGAGACCAAGAACACATTAGCTTTTTTGGCTGCCCCATAAAACTACTGATTTATATTGAATTTGAAGTCTACTGAAACTCCCAGGTCTTTAACAAACAAACTCTTGTCTCCCTTATCAGGGTCTTGTTGTGTTGATTTTTTTCTTTAATGAGGAGCTTTACACCTATTTTTGTTGAACTTTTTCTTATTTGATTTGATCTATCATTCTAAACTATCAACAATATTTTTTTACCCTGACTCTCTTATTTGACATGTTTGTTTCTAACTTTATATTATTTACAAATTTTGCTAATATTTGACCTATGAAATTATCTAAATAATTGATAATATTTAATATTTAATTTAGATTTTAATAGAATGGTCAAATACAGATTAATCCATTTGAGGTGTCCCTCAAGGTTAATATTATTATATTAATCATTATTTTTAGGACTGGTCACATACCATGTTCTAAATGCATCTAACTGTATTATTAGCTTTACCAAAATAAGTGTTATAATAAAGAGTCTAATCCTTTGCTAAAATCCAAATATATTTTGGTGTGGCATTCTCCTATTTGACTAGTCCAGCAACCCTCTAAGTTGAGGAAATGAGGTTAATTTTATATGGTTTGATTTTGATGACTTGACAATCATATTTTTTTTCAGTGTTGATAAAGCATTCTTTGATTAATACATGTTAACTTTTTTCCAATGAATCAACTTAACTTGTCCCTGGTAACACATACAGTAAAAGTCAGACATGAAATTTGTATGTGAGGCTTTCTGACTCCAGATTCAATAATTTTCTTCTGATTACACAATGCTACCTATCTAAGATGCCAAATAAGGAGATCATATGTTGGATTGCAGAAATGCTTTTGTTACTCTGAAATATTAATTAGACTACTATTATAAAATAAACTAAGAAAATCCACATTCAATTATGTCTTCTTTAATATATATTTCTAAGACTAAACTTCAAAAAAAAGTCTTAGGAATTAAATCTTTTATAAGAATTACATGTATTTATTTTAAAGTTCTTTGAGGTTAATTTTATTAAGATCTAAGATCCAACCAGAAAGATGAAGCATTTTATGTTTTGACTTTTTTGTCTTTTGATTCCATATCTTATGCTTTATTGTAAAATGTTTTTTGGAACTTTTCAGTGTAGTACTATATATATATATATATATGGCTGAAAAGCACATTCATTAAAATGTAATACAAATTGAGTAACAATTCCAAAAGCCTAGTAGCTACACATAATTATACATACATGCAATATATGTATATACATTGCATGTAGGTACATGTATATATGTACATTGATGTGTGTATCTATGTGTGTATAAAATCCTGTATGTACCAGGAAGAATAGGGATGATGGATCTCTTGACCTTGGCAGAGTTCTCAGCAGCAGTAGGGCTAACCAATCAGGTGTTTTTACTGTGTGGCACCACTGACCTCAGGAAATGGGGATCATTAGGCTGCATAAAGAGGAGTAACAAACTGGAAACAGAGTACGTCAAAGTTTTCATGCTAATTTGTGTATTTTGAGCCTCGATAAAATAGGGAGAACCAGTCTAAAAATAAATTAAATATCCTGAGGTTATTAATGTTATCAGTCTTTGTTAGGCTAATTTTGTGGCTTTTATTCTACAGTATGTAGATTAATACAGCAAGTATTTATGATGCCTATAAAACTAAATTTGAAGACTTCTCTGAATCTTCTTCAAGTTCTCCAAAAGCTTTATTTTTTTAAAAGTTATGTCATTCATTCTACATTGGTGCTATAACTGACTCTCATAAACATATTTACTATTTTATCTTATTGTTTTATGCTTCATAGACAATGGTCACCTCTTTTTAACTTCCATTACATCTTTTCTGTTTTCCATTCCAAATATAAATTTAAATGCTATCTATAGATACTGAAGAAAGTAAAAATCATACGTCAATAAAAATGTATTTTCAGTAGTAAAATATATTTGGCAGGAACTTTTATAAAACTGGAGACTGCAGTTAGTAGTAACACCTGTGCAATGACTTTGCATGTTACAGGGAGGAATATGATATGTATATCATACATTATTGTGAATAGATGAACAAAATTTAAAATGAATAATAATTTAATTTGAATTTGAAGGGATAATATATAATTAGGTTTTTCCCATTCTTATATAAAAATCATTCTTCTTCTTTGCATTCATATGGTCTATGATAAAAATTATAATCACTGGTTCAACACGATCTTAGGTTTACAGAATTGAATCTGATTTTACATGTGGAAATGTACACTTCTGTGATGTTTACTTTCCAAGTGTATGACTGATGATGGCTTAAGAATATTTTTTTCTTTGTAAAACAGAGCACACCTTCAAATCAACATTCAAAGAATAAGATAGCTTTCTTCATCTGTCTGGGTGGTTTACTTTGTATTTTTAATGCAATTCAATTGTCAACAAAATATTAAAAGAAACAGATGTAATTCTTGTAAAGAATTCCATTTTCAACACATTACTGGTTTGCCTGCTCTTAGAAATATATATTATGGAAGACTTGGTTCAATGTAGGTTTTCACAGCTGTTTCATTTTTTTATTAGAAAAACAGAACTAATCCAACTCATAAATATGAATGAGAGTCATACACCACAAGAGAAGCTAAAAAATCAGTCAGCAGTGTTTTTCTGCAATTCTTTAGAGCTCATAGCCTAAACATATGAGAGTAAGATTCTTAGCTGGGATGTGTGTGTGTGTGTGTGTGTGTGTGTGTGTGTGTGTGTGTTTTTTCCCTTGCCCTCTCCCTGAGATTAAATTTTCAGCATTTTCTACATCTAAGCACTATTAGAAAAATGTGTATAATGTTCAATAAAATTGTCCTGCATTAGTGATTCTGAGAAGTATTCAATAAATGGTTTTAATATTAAGCATGTTTAACAAATATGCATAAAATTGTATTAAAACCGAATTACTCACAGAACACTCGTTTTCTAAATTTGACAATGATATATTAAGGCCATAATATTGGCACACACCTACATACACCATCCTATCCCTACCCTATTCCACACTACTCTCCACCAATTGGTTAATTCAGTGCCAAGAGAGGGAAGGTAAGTTGTATGACTCTTTATTAATTCAGGGAAATGACAATTTAAAAATCCATTCAAATTATGAATCAAAAACCATTACTTACTTGCTATATCACAAAAAGAAGTTTGCCTTGCTAAGTGTGGCTATCACCACTTTTTAAAAATAGAGTAAAATGCCAAGTTACTCAACTTTTCTATTTTAATAGGCATAATATTTTTCATCAGTAATTTGTTAAAATGACACAATCAGCAAATTATTACAACATACCTATTGTGTATGTCCAGCAGTATTATAGGAGTTTCATTTTGGAGATAAAATCTATATAATTTGCTGCTTGAAAAGATTTATAGTTTCATTGAAATAGGTACTTCAGTTTACTAGTACAAATGGCAACTCCTCTATTTCTTGTTATATGATTTAATGAATTATTATCAACAAAAAGTAATCATTTGATAGCCAACTTTCTGATGATGAGTATTTCTAAAAATCATCACTCTAGTACTCAGGTGATAGACAATAGTGCATTGTTTAGAAATCTTTTTAATTTGATGGTATCTGCCAGAAATTGTTCAGTGCAGGCATATCCTTCAAGAGCTCAGGGCCATTTCCAGTGGAAATAGCACTTGGATGTTTGATAACTAATATTAAATGTATTCACCTATGAAATTTAAAAGGTCTGTTTGCAGAAATATAAAGGGGTGGCTGAATTTAAGATGGTAGACATATATATGTCCTAACCCAGAACTGAATGTTGAGCTAATGAAAGGAAATTATATTTTACAACAAAAATGGCACAAATAATCATTTGACGATATAGTTGGAATAATTGTCAGATTACAGTAATGTTGGATAACAATCAGGAATTTAAAGAATCTCAATAGGATAGAATCATGAGTTAAATATAGTTTGTTGAAATTTAAATAGATAAATGTAATCCCTCATTCTTGACTCCAACAAAATCAACTTCAGTATTATATGATGAGAAGCATGATTAACTAGTACAAATGACTGGGGGATTCCAAAGAAGTGAGGTTTTAAGATGACATGACAGTCAAAAGGGTAATTATGTTGTAGATCCTATTAAACAACATATGCTCTGGGGACATGTTTAGTTTTTAGGTGCCACATTTTAGAAGGTTTAGGAGATCCACTGACAAGTGTGCCAGGAGGAGAAAAATTAGGCTTGTAAGACAACTAGAGAACATCTGGCAAGGGGGTGATACTGATAACCAGGTGGGTGGAGGAATGTTGTAGAAATTTTACTTCTTATGCGTATGTCCAGAACTTAAACCTGGGACCAGTAGATAAATTGGAAGACTATTTTACTGAATACAGGATTCTGTCTTGGACACTCTTCTCTTTTCCATCTATATTACTTCCCTTTGTGATCTCATCAACTCCCATGAATTTAATTACCCTGTTTATGCTGATTATTCTCAAATCTACTGACTCTGTCCTAAACTCTCTGCTGAACTCCAGTGTTGCATCTCCAACTGTCTTTTAGGCGTCTCAAACTGAATGTCCAGTAGACATCTTAAACCAAACACTTCCAAAATTAAACTCATTATCTTTCCCCAAACCCATCCTCACATCCTACCTTCCCTATTATTGTGAAGGGTAACAACATCCTCCAGTCCCTTTCCAGACAAACTGAAATTTCTAAATTTCTAAATATTTCTTATTCTTGAATTGTCCTCTTCCATCGTTATGTACTTCTATAGTGCCAAAACTACATCATAACACTACCTCCTGATCTCTGTCTATTAACATTCTTCATTTCTTTCCAGTCCTAAATCTGGGATGTGATGAGCCTTCGGAAAACCTTCCCTGGACCCACCCCCATCACCTATCCTCTCCATGTGTTACCTAAGACAAAGCTTTCTTGTACACATGATAAGTTTTAAGACTTAAAGAGAAATAGGATAATGACTCAAAAAGTTCAGTGGTAGAAGACAGAATTATTATATATATACTTTCTTTGCTCCTTTCTATTTTATGAACATTTTATATTCATCTATTTTGGCTGTAAATTCCCAAAAGATAAGGGGACTGTTTTTTGTACATTCACAAAAATATGTAGACTTCCTTGTATGCAAGTTCCAATATTGAATTGACTTTAATTGACTGCAGAAGGCCAAAATGGCCAGTTGAGCCATTCAGTTTGGTTTAGTAACCATTAAATTCAACAAAAAATATAGTCATATGGCAAATTTTTTAAATTTATTACAATAAAAGAGTCTATTTTTTCTCCAAGTCTTTCCCTAAGGAGAAAAACCATGCTAGGTATGACCTGAAATCTATTCAGTTCAACATTCTCCCTCTCTTTGTGGATTATAAGGATACTTTAGTGACTGAGGGTCATAATTGTCCTACTTGAAATTAATAATGCTTGTTTTGAGATGTTCCAATGATTATCATTCCAAATCAGTTTTAATATCTTTGTAGAATGTTACATAAAATGTAGCTGCAAACATACAATACACACCAATCACACAATAGTTAACAGATTCCCAAAGTGTCCTAGAAACAGAATAATAGTGGGTAATGTATTAAACATTTCCAAATTCCCCTCAGAAAGCCATTATATAGCATGATTCATTAATTTATCTGAAAATTTTATCTTTCTACTCTCAGCTTATGTAAACCCGCATGGTTATAAAAATAAAAAGTTCACTGTGTTTACTACTTCTGTTATTTGTCCAAAAATATTTTTCCCAACACGCCTCATTACTGTATCTTTATCATGCTTTTCCTATTGCTAAGGTATTCCAGTATTTTTCTTCTACTCACTATTCATGAAGACCAGTACAAACCATTATTTTCTGCCACTACCATTTTAATAATGGCTATCAATATTCAATGTTCAACTGTCTCTCTGAACTCATTTTTTTTTTAGTTAATAAGCTTGAAAAGTGCAGTCTATTATATTGAGAGGCAGACAGGCAGATGGACAGACAGACAGAAAGACAGACAGAGAGACCGACAGATAGATAGATAGATAGATAGATAGATAGATAGATAGATAGATAGATAGACAAACCATTTTTTCAGTCTGTTCTATGTGCCATGCAAAATACAAAAGAAAAATAAAAACAAAAAAAAAATAGTCCTTACTATAAAAGGGTTTATATTCTAACAGGATAAAACAAAATATAAAGGGAGATAAAAGGGGGTGAAAATAGGGAGGAATGAGAGTACTCATACCACGACAAGGCAGCCAGCAGGGAGATGGAAAAGTCTGTACAGTAAGCTGAGCTCAAAGTGAAATGAGCAGAACACTGGGGCTCCCTCAAGAAATGATCCTGCTAGTGACTCAGCCAACTCAGAGAATAATTATCTGATTGCTCACTGGTAAGACAGACTTCACAGGGTGATCTCGTGGTTGTTACTGTTTCAAGTCAAGACAATTTTTTAAGCCATTCTCAGTAAAGTAAGCAAAAATAAATAAGCACATTTGTGCATGTAGACACAACCTTAAGTTATTGAAAGAAGAGAGATTTATTCATCCATCATAATGTTGTAGAAAATAATATTTTGAGATTGCTTTGCTATGTCAAATTTGCAGCTTTATCATTAGAAATGGACAATTCTTCAAATTTGTGCTAAATTTTTGATCTATGATTGTTTTCCCTCTCTTTTATTGCTAAAATGTCTCTCCAGCTTTCCTCTAGGTGTTCGTGTGTGGAGTCATGATCTTGGAGTCAGGATCTGAACTGAAATCTCACTGTCTTTGCCATTTACTGATGGATGATCCTACACAACTAACTGAACTTTCTCAGCTTCAGTTGTTTCATTTGTAAAATGAGGATAATATGAGCACAGGCTTCCAAGGATTGTTGTGATGAACAAGTAAAGAAATATGTATAAATCGCTTCATAAACCTTAAAAATATGTTAAAATGTTACTTATTACCTTGGAACACACTAATCCACACTTGTCATCTACACCTGATGCCCTGGTAGTAAGTTCTCCCTGCTTTTTTCCATATTGTTATTTCTATCAATCTCCATTATATGCTTCTCTACATTCTTTTCTCTATATTAACTCATTCTGTGTTCCATGGAACCTCTATTTCTGTCTTAGCGAAATCTCCTCTTGTTCAGCCAGGTCCAACTCTCTGTGACCTCATGACTCAGAGCATGCCAATACTGTCCATGGAGTTTTCTTGGCAATAATACTGGAGTGGTTGCCATTTCTTTTTATGATGGATTAAGGGAAACAGAGGTTGAGTGACTTGCCTAGGGTCACACAGCTAGTAAATGTCAGAAAATAGATATGAAATCAGGTTTTCCAGATGTCAGACCCAGCACTCTATCCACTGAGCCACCTAGCTGCCTCTAAATTCTCCTATACACATATATTATCAATATTGTATCAATAATAATATTGCTAGTCTTTGCCACCTTCATCCTCCATACTGACTAGAGATCTTATAGGTCAATATCAAAAGTTCTTCCCTCTTTTCCCTCTCCCATTCATTACCTTTGCTTCAGTCCATGTTAATTAATCTGTAACAAGGACATATTTTTTTTAGAACTACTCTACTTTTAATATTTCTGATTCAAGCCCCTTCTTTCTAAACACAACTAAGTTAACACTACGAACTGAGGTAATCCATTCCACTTGTGAGGACTGTCTCTAAATAAAAGTGTCTAAGCAAAGAATGAAAGAGCAGTCATTGGAAATAGTTTAAAGGGAATTCTTACAAATGTAGGATTTAGTCTGAACGGTCTCTGATGTCCCTAATACCCCAATAGATGACCCTTGAGATCTCTTCCAACTCTGATTCTGTAATCCTGCCCTTAAACTTCAGTAGGTCCACTTTCAAAGTCTAAATGTCTTATTATACCCTCCATATCTTTAACAAATTATCTACTTACCACAGTTCAATTGAAGACTTACTATACTACCTCTCCCAGAGTTTCTTCTCTGCACTGTCTCTTGCTGTCAACCTTGGCAACCTCAACATACAACATTAGTTTCTCAAAGGGAGACTCAGAGTTCTTTTCTCCTCAGGACATTCAATCTTGCAACATTTCAGCTAA
This sequence comes from Bettongia penicillata ogilbyi, assembly GCA_023548195.1. NCBI lineage: Eukaryota > Metazoa > Chordata > Mammalia > Diprotodontia > Potoroidae > Bettongia > Bettongia penicillata. Next base: position 300,238 of record JAJHZJ010000037.1, read on the forward strand.
TTTGTCAGCAACATGACCAAAACCCCTGAAATTTAAATTTCAAGTGACTTAGCCTCTTATTTCATTACAAAGATTGAAGCTTATGGAATAATTTAACTCCTTGCCTCTGATTCAGAACTTAGTACGACCATTCGTCATCCTCTTCTTTTCTTTCTGTCTCAGAGGAGGGATGCTTGCTATGAATGATCCCTCAGCCTTCATATTTGATTTGGTGCCCTCCTCCCTCTAATATCTTACTAGAACTGGCCGCCTTTTCCTTAGATATTCAATTTCTCACGCTAGTTTCATCTCACCTTCACATAGAAATGTTCAGTTCACCTGTTTTTAAAATTTAACTTTATGCTACAATCCAGGTGATTTTTCTCCTTCCCTCCGTTGCCAAACTTCTTGAGATCTACTCTTAAGAGCTCTGATCTTAATGATCAATCAAGAGTCCAAAAGATCCTTTACCTGCCTTGACAGAAAAGTTAGAATACGACAAAGGTTTTTTTGGGTTAAATCAATAAGGAAATGTGTTTTGCTTGACTTCACATACAAGAGTTTTGTTTGTCTTTCTTTTTTCAGGGACAGAAGATAAATGCTTGATAATTGAAAAAGAGAATTAAAGCCCTCACATCTTTGTGTCCACACCACCCATTATCTCCTCAGTCTCTAGTAAATGGATTTCAGTCATCATCTTACCTCACACTGCTGCCAGCACTCACCAATGGCTTTCCAGTTTACAAATTCAATGGAATTTATTTCAATCTTCGCCTTCACTGACTTTTCTGAAGCATTTAACATTGCTAACTAACTTGCCCTACTTTCCTTAGCTTTAGTGACATCAGACACACGATGGTATTAAGGAGGAAGACCCAGACTTGGAAGACTTGAATTCCACCCCAGACATTGGTTAGACATGTAACGCTAGTCAAGCCACTCAAACTCTCTAGGCCACATCAAGTTGAATTCATTGGCCTTCAAGGTTCCTCCAAGCTCTTAGTCTATGAGTCTGTGACCATGCTCTCCTAGTTCTTCTGCCAGTCCCAGTGGTCCTCCATAGTCTCCTCACTTTCTTCCTGAAGATAATTCATCGCCATCCTTTTCTTCCTTCTGTGAGCTCTCCTTACCTGGAAAATGTTGATTCCAAAGCTTCTAAAATGACTTATTAGAGAAAAAATTTTAAAATCTATACATCTAAAGCTCATTTCTTTAGTACCTCAGTCCTGTATCTCTAAATAGACTATTTATTCTCCAACGGTACCTCAAATTCAATATGGCCCAAACTAAGTATATGACATTTTCTCCCAAAACTGCTTCTTCCAATATTAATATTTCTGTCAAAGGCACCACCATTTCCCCTCTATCCCAAGTTTGAAACAAAGTGTTTTCTATAATATATTTTTGCTCAAAACCTTTTTATATCTTAATAGGATCAAGAAATGACTCACTAAATTTCAGACTTCTTTGCCAAGTATTTAAGACCAGCCACAATATTTCATCACCCTCCTTTTCCACACTCTGGACAAACTGAACTGTTCTCTGCCTCCCCACATTTTCCTACCTCATGAGCCTTTGATCATGCCAGTCCCTAAAGTCTCCCTTCATTTCTATCTGTTGAATTACTTGCTATCTTTTCAAAGCCCAACTCAAATGTTATCTTCTCTAGGAAAGCTTTCCTGATTCCACAAGTCAATAATGATTCCCCTGTCTCCTGCTCAAAGGTTCACTTAGCATTTTGTTTGCCCCTCTCTTTTTATACTCATAATGTACAATTTTGTATATATTTATAATTGTATCAAATTTCCCTATTCTACTACAAAATCCATGACAGCAGTGATAATTGTCTTTTTAACTTTTGTATTTCTTTCAGCATATAGCACCATGCTGTGCACTCTAGGCAATTGCCCAGTTAGATGACAGTCTCTTGATTTTTCTCATCTCTCTCTAGTAATCTTTCGTCTTTCATTGTTTTCCATCCTTTTCTACTGAGGTGATCATCTTCAAAGTCCTTTTTTTTAGTTCTCTTGCTTTCATATATATATATATATAAACAATTTTTAAAATAATTATATATATAATATACATGTATATATATATACATCCCTTACACACACACACACACACACACACACACACACATATATATATATATATATATATATATATATATATAAACATCCCTTATATATACACATGCATCCCTTAGTGATGTCAGCCTTATCAATAACCTCAACTCTTATGTCTGGATTTCCTCTAAAAAGAGTGTGTGTGTGTGTGTGTGTGTGTGTGTGTTTTAAAACTTGGTAAATGCTTCTGAATTTTAGATTGATTGTTTTAGGTGCCATAAAGACTTCACCAAGACAGAGAAAGAATAGTCAGAGAGTAAAAACAAAGAAAATGGTCTTCCATGTACTGGGAGTCAATAAAAAAATTTCAATAAAAGTCGATTAAGTAACTCCCCTGTACAATGAATCATCCTGAGCACTGATGTAATTCTGGCTCAGGCATTATTCAAGTGGTTTTCACCTTAGGCAAACTCCTTAACAATGTGTCAGTTTCTTCATTTATAAAGTGAGAAGAACAATAAAGATACAATAAATATCGTAAGGGTATTGTGAGTCCCAAATGAGATAACGTCTACATAACTTTATAAATATAAGGTAATTGATAATAGCTAATACAGTATAGGTATTTTGTTGCTGAGTTGTTTCAGACATGTCAGACTCTTCATGACCACCTTTGCAGTTTTCCTGGCAAAGATACTGAAGTGCTTTGCCATTTCCTTCTCCAACTCATTTAATGCACATTTTTAAGCATGAATGCATAAATGTGTATTTTTTTGGACCAGATATGTTATTTCATGTTTTATTTTTATAAGGAACTCTTTGTGAGAAAAACACTTCTACCAATACAGATTAGATTACACTGTGTGACTTTTAGTCTAAAAGAGTTGCCTGGGAGTTTCAGTGAGTTGCCCAAGAAAAACAAACACATGAAAAAACAGCATCCCTCAGATGCAGAACCTAAAGTAAAATTTTTCTCATCAAAGGCCAGTTCTCTATCTCCCATGCCATGCTGTTTCTATAATTAATAGTATTGTTAATACTAAGCATCACTTTTATTAATCAGATCGTGTAGTGTTACATAAACCCAGGTTAGAGGTTCCTCCATGTTATCAAAGATGCTGGCTCATGAGACTTGGAGAAAAACATCCAGCTTAGGTGGTTAATGTCAAGAGAGAAGACCCAGTAGATTTGTGGGACCGAAAGCCAAGTCACTTGGTCATGATAAAGCAGATAATAGCCTTTATTCTTATTATTTGAAATGAACTGAAATGATTGTCATCATCCTTAACATGACTCAACATTTGATGAGTAGGTACTGGAAATTCAGGACTGTATTACTGAATATTGTATATATTTCTATTGAAAGTCTTTGTAGAAAAGAATGTATCTTGTATTCAGTTGAAAATGCCTGCCTGCAGAATGACACTTTATGGATGAAGAAGGTCAATAATTAGTACTCTTGAATTTAACCACCACACAAGCCTCTGAAATTCAATTCTTTGTTAAAGGAAGAAAATAATTAAACTTTAGTATGCTTGCCCCACTAAGGTTAATACAGAGCACTGTTTTTGTCTGACTTTGTTAGAGTGTTGGGTTCCATAGAAGATGTGTTTCGGTAAAAAATCTTTTAAAAAGGTACAATGATGAATTTTGACCAGGTTGCTTAAGATGGTTATTTTACTGAATTAAAAACTTTTGTCATACATTTCTTTTTCAAGGTGATTTTCCCCCTTCCTGTTGGCAGAATCAGAAAGGTGCTAAGAACCTTCCCTGCCATTTCATTTCAATTTATTCAGCTATTTCATTCAAGCTGGTTTATTAAAGGTTCTATACAAAAACCTAGCTCGATACATTAATAAAACAGAGGAACTATTCAAATCCTCCATGTTGCCCAGCAAAGCAAGCATTGTCTCCTTAATATTATTTCCCCTATCACATCAATCTATCTACTTGAAGAGAAGAGAGCCAAACCATTCCAAATACTGATTTCTTCAAACTATGTTCTCCTTCACTACTTTAATGATATTTTCCATTTTATAGATATCTGTGCCTAAATATTAAGTGAATATATTATTAATTTTTTTTCCTGAATCACTCATAAAGGAACACTAATTAGAATAAGAAAAACAGAGTTACAGTTTTCCAAATTAGCAATGATGCCAGGGGAACTCAAAAAAATGAAAATTTTCATATAGAATCTGGCAAATAAGACCAGTAGTAAAGATTAAGAATTTCGTCCTGGATATTTGTAAATGAATTGTTTATTAGAAGTCAAGGCTCTTAGTTTCTGTTCTAAGCAACGTTAATCAATCTATTAGTGATTGAACTTGGATAAATATTGTGACTTCTCTTTATTTCAATATTTAAGACAAAGAATCAAATTTTTTAATGAAGAAAAAGAAAAAATCATTAATCCTTGAGAATAAATCAAAATACTTCCAACACAATATGTTAGAATTTGGATTTTCTAGTGTGAATGCTCTTCATCTAAAATTAACATTTATTTTAAATCAATAGTGTTCCTCCACAAAACTCTACTGAGATACTCTACTACAACATAGAGATGAACCTCTGGGTTCTGGAAACCTGTGCCAACAGAGAAGTTTTGTCCTAATGGAAAGGTTTCAAGTATTTTCCTGTCAATAGACAGTGTCTGGTTTTCATGATCAGTCTACCTAAATATAGACAATCTCATCACCAGGAAACTGACCACATGGTGATGAATTCTTTGGCCACAGGATCCATGAAACAAAGAAAATATTAACTGTCCTTCAGTCTTGTTAAGCCCCTTTATGCTTCTGCTATGACGGCAGCAAGGATGATGGAAAGAAGGTGGTACACATTATGAATCATACAGATTTTATGCCACCTTGAATTACTAACGTATCTTCTGATACTCTAAATGAAAGATCCTTGTGCAGTGACCAAAACTGAGAGCTGTCTCCTCTCCCGTTCTTTAACCCTTACTTCTCTGCATGGAACAGCTAGGCTTTGGATCCCTGACAGAGAACAAGAGGAATCTGTAAACATGGTTTTGGAATGCCTTTGGCCGGGATGGAAAAGTTGAAGGGGCTCACTGACAAGGTCAAGTGGCTGAAGCAGAGGAAGTTAGACTGTAAGCTAGTTAGAGAGTATCCCTCCCAATGTCTAGGCTGCCTTTGCCTAGGCCTCTGCTGTATTAGAAATGAGCCGAGTTTGGTGAAAAGCAAAGGACCTTACTGCAAAAGTGAGAAAACTGGGGCCTAGAGAAGATAAATGACTGATTTGCTCAAGGTCACACAAATCAGAAGTGTAAAAATCAGGATTTGAACCTGAGTGGCATCAAATCCAACATATTTTCAATTTTACATGCTGCCTCCAGCGTGGGGAAGATGTATCAGTAGAGAAAATATACAGGTGAAATCAGAAGTGTTTAGTGTTAAAGAAATTCAATATGAATATATTTCAATTCTTCCAAGATTATGTAACATTTTTGGGTTTTGGATAGAGATTTTACCCTAAAAGTACCAACAGCTAAATTAATGTTTGCTGATGATCTAAAAACCTGGGATTTGTTACCTTCTCTGCCAGTCTTCTGGTGATAAACCTTCCTATGCACAGCTAAGCTGGCTTGTGGATGAGAGACATGTAGCTGGTCACCAAGCCAGTGCTCAAAGCTTTTCCAACTTGGTGAACTGCTAAATGTTGTGTTCCACTTGCATAACCTTTGAGAATTCCAGAACACTTCTACACCATTATAAAGTATTAAAGATTTTGTTTAGTCCCTTCTTTTTTTTTCAGAAACAATGGCAATCATTACATATGGGGTATTGCAAAAGGTAACAAATATTGATTTCAGTGGTAAAGGGAATTCTCAAGTGATGTACCTCCCTCTACCAATGTAAGATGGGGCCTTTTCTACAACTTATAAGTTTAGAGAATTGCCTAGAGCACTGAGTGGTTAAGTCATTTATCCAGGGGCACACAATCAATAGCTTATAGAAGGGGATTTAAATTTTGGTTTCAGTGACTTTGAGCCCTTTCTTTATCTTCAGGGTCTCAGAGAGAATTCCAAGCAGATACCCAACTACATATGAAACAGGCAAGATTTGAGTCACTTATCTGAAGTAGATTATTCTAAAAATATTCTAGACTATGAAAAATAGTTATCCTTTTCTAAGCTCCAGTCAGAAAGATAAAGACAAATCCAGTTTTTGGGTCCTTTTCAAAAGGTTCATTTTTCAGTTTACTTACTTGCATACTTCGGCAGTTCATGATTTCACTAGTCATTCATACCCTGATGTCACTCTATTTCTTTGCAAATGCTCTCTATGAATAAGTGTGACAAACCCTGCAAAGTATCCTTCCAATTTTGCATAATCTCAGAGGAGGGCTGGAGTCAGCTTGAAATGACTTGAGAGGGCCAATTGTTAGACTTTTAGTGTGAACATGTACTCCCTTGGAAATCAGCAAATGTTACCAATGAGGGCTTCATATATTGTTTAATTGATTATCTGGACTTTAGAAAGTGATGGAGAAAAATGACACTAATGCAGGTTAATCTTAAAAGTATGCTGTAAATATGTTTTTCTCTTCAGAGGGCTGGTTGTAAAACATTGACCAGTATAGTCCTACGTAGTTTGGTCTTAGGATGATTGCCACACAGTCTGACTTTGAGATTGCATGAAAACTCCTATTACACAAAGGCTTTCTAGCTTAGGAGGCTATGGCAGAATCTGTGCTCTGCTGACATAGAAATTTGTGCTTACCTCGGGAATAAGGATGAAGAAGATTGTGATGACGATGATGATGATGACCATCACTGGCATTTGTAAAAGCAAGCACTCCAACATACAGAGGAAAGCCTGCTGTACAGGTTGTGCTTCCAGCTGCCTGACATAAGTGATACATACATCACAAATCAACAGACAGATAACCGTCTAACCATACATTCAGTTACCAGAGAACCTTTTTCCAAAAACTAAGCCCCAAAGTAAAACCTCACCTCACAGTTTTTATACATTTTTCAGAGCCAGAGGGCATCACAACCCTTGAGAGCCACTGCTTCATTAACAAAAGGTGTGGGCTTTCCTATAAATCTTCCCAGGCCCATGAATGGGTGGGGAAGATCTTTAATCACATTATTCAATCGGAGGCACTTGATTATACTAAAACAAAAAAATGCATTATCCATACAGTATTTAGAGAACGCTTTAAAATGTGCAAAAATCTTTACATACTGATATCAGAGTAGGACTTGAGTGGAGGTTTAAGAATTTCCATCTAATACATACACGCCTACCAATATACAGATACACTTGTATAAACACACACAACACAAAGATTTGGTGAGGGAGCTTTAAGGTTTGCAAAGCACTGTATAAATGTTATATCTTTTTTTCTTCACTATATCCTTGGGAAGTAGATATCATTATTATTCCCCTTTTACATTTGAGGAAACTAAAGAGGTATCAGTGACTTACAGCATGACAAAGCTAGTAAGTGTTTGGGACTAGATTTGAATTTTAGTCTTCCTGATTCCTGGTCCAGCAATCCAGCCACTGGTCCACCTAACTGTCTTAGTCTTATGAGTCATGGAGACAAATTCTAGAACTCTTATTGAGAAATGGTAGTGAATATCATCAGCATTAAATGCAGCATGTTTTGAGGTTACCATTACCATTCTCTGATGATAACTGAGAATGATTCCCTGCATTTAATTTGCTCAGGTATATTTGTGTGGCTATTTTCCAACACAGAGGTTGGGGCTGTGTCCCTGACATTTCCAAGTATATTTCCACATTAATTCTTTGAATGAAATTTGGCCTTGGAAATATACTTAAGATCACACTGACTCATGATCAGTCTTGTTAATGATGCAATATCTAAAACTCTTCAGAAAAATATATTATTTTTTTTCCTCCATTATGCAAATAATACACTACCTAGAAAAGTCTGCAATAGTCAGCTGACAGAAAATTCCCTGTGTGGCACCAAACTAAATAGCTTCAGGAAAGCATAAAGCTGGGGTTATTTATTTATGTGTGTGTGTGTGTGTGTGTGTGTGTATATATATATATATATATATATATATATATATATATATATATATATATATTCCTTTTCATAGCAACTAGTAAAACAGTTACCACATGGCAGAAGCTTAGTAACTCTTTGTTTTTGCTAGGACCTAAGCAGTGAAGACTTTCCTATCTTTTTCTTGATGTAAATGAAATATTGTAATCCATAACCAGTAGCTTCCTAGCTTTCCTTTTCCCTCTTAAGTTCAGCCCCATTTAAAAAACACCACCTGCCAAGTCACAGAGCATTTACAGATTTAGAATAAATTCACAAAATTTGTTAGCAGATGCTGAACTATTCCGGAATTAACTGATTCTTTGTGGTAACTTGTAGCAATTAAATGTGTGGCAGTTTTCTGAAGTGTTGAAAGATCTAATTTTTCCATTTACATAATATTTGTTCTAGTTAGACAGTAGTTTAAAATCAAATGTTACACAAACGGTGTAGAGAAATTTAAAAAAAAATTACTAAACAAGCAGCCATAGAACCTAGTTTTAGCTATTTATATATAACAAAAAACTTAAGTTTGCAGCAGTTCAAATGGCAAGGATTTTCTCAGTTTAATTTAGACTTACTAACAATTCAGTTTTTCACATGTCATGCATGAAGTGCAAAAAAAAAAAATTGAGAAAAGGAACAAGGAACCAGTACATTTGAATTATAGAAATAAGACCAATCAGCTTTTGAGATCAGAACATATTGTCTCACTCAGCTCTCCCCACACACACACATAAACACTTTCTCATATTTCTCAGTAATGCTGACACTGCGATTCTGTACATTTGCAGCTTACTTACAGTCAGGATCACTACTTACTACTCTGTCAGCTAGATACTCTTTCCTACTCAGGAGAGGGTGAGGCCATCATCAGTTCACATCCAAATTAAAGATTAAATATTGCTGCTTCCCTTTCAATGAATGGAACACATGCAGTTTGGACCTTACAGTCAACTTCTACAGGATCTGATTTGAGGCATTCTAGGAAGGTTATGCTAATCCCAAAGTATTTTTAATACAGGTCTTTCCATCATTACAGATACATTCCTTTGAACTTATATTGACCTTAGTTAAAATGTACGTATTCCTAGGAAGGGTAACACATTAAGGCTAATTAGAAATCATAACTTAGTCCACATTATGTTATTACCTTTCAAAGTTGACAGCTGAAAGCAGGTAGGTCTGTTGTGGGGTGGGTGTAGGGGTCATAGAGAAGGAATATAAGAGATTTTTAGAAAAAAGTAGGCTACATAAGAGGTCATTTACTAAAAGATCAGTAAATATGCACTGTATACCTAAAACTGGGGTAGTATGTAAGGAGGGGGAGAAGAAAACAGACAGATCAAACAATACCCCTTTGGTAAAGTACCTACTAAGTGTCAGGAAATGTGCTAGGCATTGCAGATATAAATGCGAAGAATGGAACAATCCCTACTCCCAAAGAGAAGTTCTAAATTTGAAATAAGTAACCATAATAAGTTGTATTTATATAGCTTTTCAAACTTTCCGAACCATTTTGGAAATATTATCTCATTTTATCCTCACAACCACTCTATGAGTGAGGTGTTATTATTTTCCTATTTTGCAGAAGAAATTGAAGCAGTCACTGCTATTTGTAGTTAGCCAACTTAGTCATCCTTAGTAATACTTTAAAATCTGAGATCAGAGAGTAATCTGATTACTGATTGAAAGCTAGAAGGGAATTCAGAGACTATTTGGTATAACTCCCACCCTGCCCCAGCCCTAATTTAAAGATGAAGAAATTAAGGCCAGGCAGTTTAAATAGGACAGCTAGGTGACAGAGTGTTGGGTCTGGAATCAGGAAGAGTCATCTTCATGAGTTCAAATCCAACCTCAGCTACTTGCTAGTTGCGTGACCCCGATGCAAGTCACTTGTTGGCTTCAGTTTACTCCTTAGTATCTCTACCAAGAAATCCCTAAGTGGGGTTACAAAGAGTCAGACATGACTGAAAAATGACTCACTGCAGTTAAGTGATTTACGTAGGGTCCATGTGGACAATAAATAAAAGAGGCAGGATTTCAATCCAAGCCCTTTGATTCCAAAGAGAGGAATCATTTAATTATTTATAAAGGAGATGGAGTATAATAATGTTCTTTCAGTTCCATTCAGAAGGAGAAGTCTAAGAAAAGGCACCAACAATAAGTTATATAACTAGACTGAGGAAGTGACTTTCTGTTGCTGCTACAGTTGGATCCTGGTTCAAACCTGTTCTGCACCTCAAAAACCTTCACATCTGTCATTAAGCTACCAAAATTGAGGAAAACATATGTAAACTGATGATACTTAGAAGTAATAGGAAGTATTTTTAAGTTTTTTCTCTGATGACTGTTTGAGGAAGCATATCTGCTACCACCCTCTTGAAAGAAAAACCGCAAGTAATAACATAGCATCCCCAAAATGCCTACAATCAGCTAGGTTGCACAATGGTTAGAGCACTGAGCACACTGGAGTCAGGAAACTTGAAATCAAATCTAACCCCATTCTTACTAGCTGTGTGATCCGGCAAATCTTTTAATCTCTGTTTGCCTGAGTTTCCCCGAATTGTGTTCATCCTTTGTTGCTGAAGAAGATCATGCCATCAGAGAAATGATGACATGACTTGCACTTGACTTTGTTTTGAGTGAGGGAGGGCTATGCAGGTCACCAGCCTCACTTTTCCTCCAGAGCCATCTGAATCCAGAGACCTGATATGCATCAAGATGACTGGAGATGACCCAGGATGCACTGGGAGACCTTGGGCCCTTTAGGCCAAGGTCTTTGTAGGTTCTCCAAAAGTATAAAACAGGAATGAAAAAGTACTTACGTCATAGGTTTTTTGTGACAGTCAAATGAGATAATATTTGTAAAGTGCTTATCATAGTGTTTGGCACATAGTAGGTTCTATATATAGGCTAATTATTATTATTCATTTCTCCCTCTTTGGCTCTTGCCAAGCATATTCCCACTAGACCGAGTGACTTTATATTGTATAAGTTCAGGCAATAAGTATTGTTTTATCATTTAAAGTCAATATCTTTGTAGAAATGCTTTTGTGTTTCTGTCTCTAAGGATATCATTAAATGAATAAAATTATCAGTTTATAAGACTCATTTTAACAGATTTATATCTATTTCTGACCTAGAAATTTCCTCCAAAGTCCAAGTGCTTGCACCTCTTAATCATGTACATCCTTTTTCTTCTGTTTCTAGCAGTCATATGTTTATTGAGTAGGGTTTAACTGATCACTATATCTTTCTGACCACTTTATAAAAGTCCAAGTGCTGCTGAGAAGGGAATGAAATGCTTCCCTATCAAAGTGGTGCAAACTTAGCTGAGAGCCAGTCCTAAAAATGTTACTAATATGGTTCTATTTCAGTCGAAGGAATGGATTATGGTATAGAACTAAAAAATAAAAATAAAGTGGTCTCTATGGTCAAAGACCTAGCATTCGGTTGAAAGAAAACAACAAATACAGATAATCAACTAAAACAAAATACACAAAAATTAATTTGACGCTTGGGTAATAATAACTGGAGAGGGATAAAGGTATCTTTAAAAACTTCACTTTTAGAAGGCAGCCACTGAGTTACACCTTTAAGAGGGAGAAGAAAGAGAGTCTCAGGTTCTGGGAATAGTCTGCATAAAGAAGCATGAGGGCCAGATTGGCTGGATCATAGCATACATGAGAAAGAATTCATGAAATAAATCTGGAAAGATAGTCTGGACAAAAGTCTTCACATTTAACAGAGGCAACTCATTTTATTCTAGAAACAATAGGGAGACATTGGTTGTTGCTGCTGTTGGCCCTTCATTCTTGATGAATGTCAATGGACATCATAAGCATGATGTCTTGACCTGAGTTGGATCTGAGTGAGGTAGAGTTATAGGAAATCTTCAGACTGGTTCTCTCCTCCACAGTTATCAGATTCCAGTGACAAGACAAAGATCAAGACAGCTGGTGATGGCCCCAGGGATACACTGAAATCTCTTTAGCAAGGGAGTGACATGGTCAGTACTGTACTTTAGGAATATCAATTTGGCAGCTGAGTGGATGGTGGACTGGAGAGACTAAAGGTGGGGAAACTAATTAACTTTTTTCTATGCAGTTCCACTGGATAAAGGCAAATTTCAAGACAAAACAACCAGTAGATGCTGTTGTCTCTTCTCTGTGCCCTTAGAAGGCAAGAGATAAGTATCCTTCAGTTTTCAAGGAATATAACCAGGTCCCAATGCAGTGCAAGTAATGATTCCCATGAAGTAGTTGCATATATTCAAATTCTCAGGATTCAGCATTAAATTATATGTAGTAATTGATTCCAGAGTAATAGAAATTATGTACTGCAAATTCAAATAATGTGGCCACATCACAAGTATACTGTATAAGATCCCAGGAATGTCTAAGAGAAACATCGGCAAAGTTGATGCTTGCTAAGATCTCCTAGCCATACTCATATCTAAAGTTAGGAACAGAGGCAAGGTGCCAGAAATACTGTGGGAGCTGACTCTTCTACTTACTCTTTCACTGTCATCTATGACTTCTGAGTTAAAAATCTTAATGCTGGGATATGAGGATACATAGAGATTGAAGAGTTTCCTTGTACTTCCCTAGCACAGTATGAGAAGAATTTCATTTGAAAGAAAAACATAATTAAGTTGGAAATCTTGTAAAATGTCCCACTATTACCGAATGTGTCTACTTGGCAGGGTTAGAAATGAGAGGAAGAAGGGGGCAGAGCCAAGATGGCAGAGTAGAAATTATCATATACGCTAGCTCTTCCCCTGCAGCTCATAAAATACTTATAAATAATGACTCTCGGGGGAGGAGCCAAGATGGCAGAGTAGAAAGACTCACTGTATACTAGCTCCGAACCCACAGCCCATAAATTTCCTGTAAAAAAACTCCCCACAAACTCTGGAGCAGAGCAAGCATGCACCAACACAGTGGAGGAGATTTCCATTCCAGAGAGCCCTGGAAAGCCGTCCTCAGGGGTCTGTCGTGCTCCAGACATGGAGCCTACCCCTGTGCTGCCCTGGCCACGTAGCCCCAGAGGAGCAGATCCGAGTGGACTTCAGGGATGGAACCTCTGGCAGCCACGAAGGTCCCTCCACCCACAGGTGCTACAGGTCAGTGAGAGAGAGACTTCTGGGCTGGCCAAGAGGGGAGAGGGGTGTCTCCGTGACTTGGGCCCCCTCAGGAGGCAGTGGCAGAGGTGGCAGCAGAGGCAGCAGAAACTCCTGGACCCGACAGGAGCTCAGGGCCATTACTGAAGGTCTCCACATAAAGGTCCTGAGGGAACAGAGCCTGGGAGGCAGTCCTGCCCCCACCTGAGCACCAGAACTTAAGCTCACATTGAATACCAGCCGCACCTGCAGCTGAAAGGCCTGAGGGTGGGGAGCAGGATTTGAATCTCAGACCCCAAGCACTACCTGGGCAGATCTAGACAGGGGTGGAGAGGAATCTCAGAAGTCAAGTAACTGGCTGGGAAAATGCCAAGAAAAGGGAAGAAAAATAAGACCATAGAGAGCTACTTTCTTGGGGAAGAGATGTTTCTTCCTCCTTTCATTTCTGATGAGGAAGTACAATGCTTGCCATCAGGGAAAGACATGGAGGTCGGGGCCTCTCTATCCCAGACATCTGAGGTGGATGTCTGGTGGGCTCAGGTCATGGAAGAGCTCAAATATGATTTTGAAGATCAAGTTAGACAGGTGGAGGAAAAACTGGAAAAAGAAATGAGAGAGATGCAAGAAAAGCATGAAAAACGGGTCAATACCTTGGCAAAGGAGACCCAAAAAAATGCTGAAGAAAATAACACCTTTGAAAATAGGCTCACTCAATTGGCAAAAGAGGTTCAAAGAGCCAATGAGAAGAAGAATGCTTTCAAAAGCAGAATTAACCAAATGGAAAAGAGGTTCAAAAGATCACCGAAGAGAATAGTTCTCTCAATATTAGAATGGAACAGATGGAGACTAATGACTTTCTGAGAAACCAAGATACCACAAAAAAAAAACCAAAAGAATGAAAAAATAGAAGATAATGTGAAATATCTCATTGGAAAAACAACTGACCTGGAAAATAGATCCAGGAGAGACAATTTAAAAATTATGGGACTACCTGAAAGCCATGATCAAAAAAAGAGTCTAGACATCATCTTCCATGAAATTATCAAGGAAAACTGCCCTGATATTCTAGAACCAGAAGGCAAAATAAGTATTCAAGGAATCCATCGCCGATCACCACCTGAAAGAGATCCAAAAAGAGAAACTCCTAGGAACATTGTGGCCAAATTCCAGAATTCCCAGATCAAGGAGAAAATATTGCAAGCAGCTAGAAAGAAACAATTCCAGTACTGTGGAAATACAATCAGGATAACTCAAGATCTAGCAGCTTCTACATTAAGGGATCAAAGGGCGTGGAATAGGATATTCCAGAAGTCAAAGGAATTAGGACTAACACCAAGAATCACCTACCCAGCAAAACTGAGTATAATACTTCAGGGAAAAATATGGTCTTTCAATGAAATAGAGGACTTTCAAGCATTCTTGATGAAAAGAACAGAGCTGAAAAGAAAATTTGATTTTCAAACACAAGAATGAGAAGAAGCATGAAAAAGGATACAGCAAAGAGAAGTCATACGGGACTTACCAAAGGTGAACTGTTTACATTCCTACATGGAAAGACAATATTTGTAACTCTTAAAACTTTTCAGTATCTGGGTAGTTGGTGGGACCGCACACACCCACATACACACACACACACACACACACACACATATGTACACGAGTGCATGCACACACATACAGAGACAGAGAGCACAGAGTGAGTTGAATAGGATGGGACCATAAAGAAATTAAGGTAAACGGTGAGAGAGAAATGTAGTGGGAGGAGAGAGGGTGAAATGGAATGGGGTAAATTATCTCTCATTCAAGAGGCAAGCAGGAGACTTTTTTAGTGGAGGGAAAAAGAGGAGAGGTGAGAAAAAAACATGAAATTTACCCTCATCACATTCGACTAAAGGAAGGAATAAAATGAACACTCATTTTGGTATGAAAACCTATCTTACAATACAGGAAAGTCTGGAGAAGGAGATAAGCAGGGTGGGGGGGGATGATGGAAGGGAGGGCAATGGGAGGAGGGAGCAATTTGAAGTCAACACTCTTGGGGAGGGACAGGATCAAAGGACAGAATAGAAACAATGGGGGGGCAGAATTGGATGGAGGGAAATATAGTTAGTCTTACACAACACGACTATTATTGAAGTCATTTGCAAAACTACACAGATATGGCCTATATTGAATTGCCTGCCTTCCCAAAGGGAATGGGTGGGGAGGGAGGGATGGGGAGATTGTGGAACTTAAAGTTTTAGGAACATCTGTTTAGTATTGTTCTTGCTCCTAGGAAATAAGAAATACAGTTAATGGGGAATAGAAAGTCATCTGGCCCTACAGGACAAAAGAGAAGATGGGGACAAGAGAAGGGAGGGATGATAGAAGAGAGGGCAGATTGGTGATAGGGAAAATTAGAATGCTCCGTGTATTGGGGTGGGTGGAGGGTATAAATGGGCAGAAAATTTGGAACCCAAAATTTTGTTAAAATTAATGTAAAAAGTTAAAGTAAATAAATTTAATAAAAAAAAAAGAATGAGTCTCAATAAATTCTAGAGTAGCAGAAGCCACAGAACAATGGAGTGGAGGAGACTTCCATCCCAGGGTGACCTGGAAGGTCGATGAGAAAGGTCTGTCTCACTAGAAGTGGAGTCCAGCTCAGCCTTGACCATGTGGTGGAGGGAGGAAGCCTAGAGCAGGCATCAGGGGTGAAATCCCCAGAAGCAGCAGTGCAGGTTCACAGATCCCTCAACTCTCAGGTGCCAAATATCAGTGACAGGGTTCTTTCAGCTGGCCAAGAAGGGAGCAGGGTCCCTCCCTGGCCCCAGGTGGTGGCAGAGGCCTCAGCAGATGGCTGCAGCAGGCAGCTGTTGTTGAAGGCCTCATCATAAAGTCCTTGGGGCGAATTGACAGGCTGACCTGAACCTCAGCCCTGAGTGCTGGTGTGGCGGAACTGGAGGTGAGGTTATTATGGAGAAGAAATTCTACTACTTTAAGATTCTGGGCCCAAAGGTTTCTGGCTGCTCCCAGATCATCCTTGATTATGCCACCTTGGAGGAACTGACATCTTATAGGTCCCCAGAGTATACCCTAATCTTGACAAAGAACCCAAAAGTCATGTTAACTGATTGGGAAAATGCCCAAAAAAAGGGGAAAAAAAATAAGACAATAGAAGGTTACTTTCTTGGGGAACAGGTATCTTCTCCCATCTTTGAGAATGAGGAAGAACAATGCTTACCATTAGGGAAAGACATAAAAGTCAAGGTTTCTGTATCCCAAACATCTAAAATAAATATTGAATTGTCTCAGGCCATGGAAGAGCTCAAAAAGGATTTTGAAAATGAAGTAAGAGAGGTGAAGGAAAAACTGGGAAGAGAATTGAGAGAGATACAAGAGAAGCATGAAAAACAGGTCAATACCCTGCTAAAGGAGACCCCAAAAAATGCTGAAGAAAATAACACCTTGAAAAATAGGCTAACTCAATTGGCAAAAGAGGTTCAAAAAGCCAGTGAGGAGAAGTATGCTTTAAAAAGCAGAATTAGCCAAATAGAAAAGGAGGTTCAAAAGCTCACTGAAGAAAATAGTTCTTTAAAAATTAGAATGGAACATATGGAAGCTAATGACTTTATGAGGAATCAAAAAAAAAAATCAAAAAACCAAACCAAAAGAATGAAAAAATGGAAGATAATGTTAAATACCTCATTGGAAAAACAACTGATCTGGAAAATAGATCTAGGAGAGACAGTTTAAAAATGGGGCTACCTGAATGCTATGATCAAAAAAAGAGCCTAGACATCATCTTTCATGAAATTATCAAGGAAAACTGCCCTGATATTCTAGAACCAAAGGGCAAAATAAATATTGAAAGAATACACTGATCACTTCCTGAAAGAGATCCAAAAACAGAAACTCCTAGGAACATTGATTATAGTCAAATCCCAGAGTTACCAGGTCAAGGAGAAAATATTGCAAGCAGCTAGAAAGAAACAATTCGAGTATTGTGGAGGTAAAATCAGGATAACAGAAGATCTAGCATCTTCTCCGATAAGGGATCAAAGGGCTTAGAATATGGTATTCCAGAAGTTAAAGGAACTAGGATTAAAAACAAGACTCACCTACCCAGTAAAACTGAGTATAATACTTCAGGGGAAAAATGGTCTTTCAATGAAATAGAAGACTTTCAAGCATTCTTGCTGAAAAGAAAATTTGACTTTCAAGCACAAATCAAGGGAAGCATGAAAAGGTAAACAGGAAAGAGAAATCATAAGGGACTTACTAAAGTTAAACTCTTTACATTTGTACATGGAAAGATAAAAATTGTAACTCTTGAAACTTTTCTCAGTATCTGGGTAGTTGGTGGGAGAGAGAGAGAGACACAGCACAGGGTGACTTGAATAGGAAGGGATCATGTCTAAAGAAATAAAATTAAGGGGTGAGAGAAATATATTGGGAGAAATGGAATGGGGCAAATTATCTCTCATAAAAGAGGGAAGAAAAAGCCTTTTCAATGGAGGGAAAAAGGGCGCAGGTGAGAGGGAAAAAGTGAAGCTTACTTTCATTACATTTGGCTCAAGGAAGGAATAACATGTACCCTCAATTTGATGTGAAAACCTATTTTATAATACAGGAAAGTAGAGGAGAAGTGGATAGGTGGGGGGAGGGGGATGATGGAAGAGAGAGCAAATGGGAGGAGGGAGCAATTAGAAGTAAACACTCTTGGAGAGGGACAAGGTCAAAAGAGAGAATAGAAGAAATGGGGGGGGCAGGATAGAATGGAGGAAAATAGAGTTAGTCTTATGGAACATAACTGTTAAGGATGTCATTTGCAAAACTACACAAAACTATACAAATATAGCTTATATTGAATTACTTGCCTTTTCAGTGAGGATGGGTGGGAAGGGAGGAAGGAAGAGAAGTTGGAATTCAAAGTTTTAGGAAGAAATGTTGAATATTGTTCCTACATACAACAGAGAAATAAGAAATACAGGTAATGGGGTATAGAAATCTATCTCACCCTACAGGACAAAAGAGAATATGGGGATAAGGGAAGGGAGAGATGTTAGAAAGGAGGGAAGATTGGTAGAAGGGGTAATCAGAATGCTGAGGGTTTTGGGGCGAGGGGAGGGGAGAGATGGGGAAAAATTTGGAACTCAAAATTTTGTGGAAATGAATATTGAAAACTTAAAATAAATAAATTAATTAAAAAATGAGGGGAAAAGTTAAAGAAATGCAAAATAGATGGTAGATAAATCAAGAAGCATATTTAGTAGAAAACCTTAGTCTTTTGAAACCCCCAGTAAATAGCAAATCCAAGAGACAAAATGAAGATGGGCAAGAACTCTCAAATAGTTATTTTGGGCATGTATGGATATCCAAGCAAATGCATTTTATTAAGTATCTTTTTGTTATCTAGGTGCTGGAAAATAGGAAACATACAAAAAATATGTAAGACTAAAATAACTTTTCAAGAAAACAATAGATAAGAAAAGGTCAGACATGATAAATGGTAAATGAATTCTATTATCAGTGATTTCTATAAGAGTCAGTCTGAGATGATTGGGGAAGTGTTTTTGCAAAGTTAGTAAGATGTGAGTGAGACGATAGGTTCTTCTTTACCTGTAATTGCCTTGAATATCTAATTTTTAGTTGTAGAAGTACAGTATTCTTGTTTTAAGTTTTAGCAAAAACAAATAAGGTTTTAACTATGTGTACCCATATATTTGCTTCTTGATTGTACTAATATGGGTAAAGCTAAACAATGAAGAAATAACTAGGGCAATTGGGGCAAATAACATACTTCTAAAATATATATTTCTTATATACAATATATCATACTCATCTTAAAGATTTCATTATTTTGGTGGCTGTTTTTTCCCCCCATTTCATCTTTTTTGTGTTTTTAAGAGATATTGGACAGATGCTAATTATCAATGAGCTGGGCCCAGAGTTGAAGGTTTGGAGGAAAGGACTGTATTGCCTTTGAGAAACTAACTGCTTAGTGCTTCAGTGACCCCAAACTCCTCACTGAAACAAAGGTTCACATTATAATGTCAAAACTCTTTTATCAATCATTATGTTTATAAGAGATCAAATACCTCAGTCTTCAAAGAGTAAAGTTACAGATCATCCACTGTGTAACAGAGAGGCATTGGAGGGAGGGCATAAAACAGCTGTTACATATTATTAACAAAAAATTACACAGGAGAAGGTCTATAGAGGATGTCATCAGAGAGATAAATGACTTGAAGAAAAAGGAAACTGGTCATATGCAGAGATGAAGGGATTACTGATGTGCAATCTACATGTTATATTGATATCTATACAATGTCAAGGGATCAATAGAAAGGCACCTTATTTATTGGAAAGACCTTCTATGAAGGAGTTGAGGAAAGAAAAGAGTGGAAAAGTCTTGAATAATTGCTCTAGGGAACAAAATAGAAGTTACTAGCAATAGTATTTTAGAATTACTGAGCAATGACAACAACAAAGCCCAACTAAATGAAGTCACCTTGATTTAGTTACTTTTTTTTCACTGATAATCAGTAGCCCAAGGAAAGAGAAGACAAAGGAGATAATGAAGGATACTCAAGGATGATGATACATATTGATGATATATAAGGGTGATACAGAAGGTAAAATTTGCACAATCTGGAGAAACAAGAAGTTCTAAGCTAACAGCTATTCAAATATTTAAATGGCTGATCTTGAATATAGAGGCAAGAAAGCAAAATGTAGGGATATGACCTGAAAGAAAAAGAATGAGTCAAGAGACTAGAAGTCATACTAAGGACTGAGTGAGCTGGAGTATGAGTTATGCCATGGGAGAGGTCAAAAGATAGGAGATTATAGACAGAGTTTAAGTTCCATGTTCTGGGATCAGGACATGGTATCATTCTAAGAGATGGCAAGTGTAAGGTTCGATCATGCTGGCCTGTGCCTAAAGTGGGATGGAAAGGGAATTGCTGTAATTGGAGAGATTGAAGTCTTGAAAAGATCAGATTAGTAGAGAGTTATCAACATGATTATTTAAGCCCATGAGAATGGGGTAGTGAAGAAGACCATGACCATCTATCTATATTATTGAGACTTGAAAGAGTGACCTGCAAATGACCATAGAAATGAGTAGAGGGTAGCAGAGACTAGTTATAAAAACCTCGCAAGAACTGAGGTCAATAAAAATTGGCAATGGAACAATCAGGAAGCATCAGTAGGGAAGAAGATGTATGCCAATCGCCTTCCCTGCCCCCTCTTCTGCTCCTATGATTTTAGGGTTGAAGATTAGGAAGTGCCAGCTATAATTATTAGAGCATCAAGGGATATAATATAGCCAGGAAAGAGTTAAGATTTAGATAAATAGAAGAGATAAGATATAAAAAAGGATATAAAAAACTTTGACAATAGAAGGGAATTTCCAAGGGGTACAATGGGATAGGGAACATACGGATTTTATTGCAGAGGGCCATGAAGTAGTAAGGTTGATTAGAATAGGAATTGTGGTTCAGAGAAGGTAATAGTAAGACAGAAACCCTAAATCATAAAAAAAAAAAAAATTACACATACTAGTATGTGTAGCTAGTAGGTAGAATGATATGGCTTCCTCTCAACTTAAAGAATGAGACAAGCTATGTCAACTTGCCCTTAATTCCATAATAGGATTTAGAATTCTGGTATTTTAGAGTTCCTGAACTAAACCTCACACTAGATGTTCTTGTCCTTGAAATTAGTGTGAGGGTTCTAGCAACAGTCACAGGGAAGGGAGTATCAGCCAGGTAAAGAAAGGAAAGAGGTATCGCAAGAGATTTGTTAAGTTGAACTGTTTACATTCCTACATGGAAAGATGATATTTGTAACTCATGAGACCTTTCTGAGTATTAGGGCTGTTGAAGGAGACAGACAGATAGATAGATAGATAGATAGATAGATAGATAGATAGATAGATAGATAGATAGATAGATAGATAGATAGATAGGTAGGTAGATAGAGATGGCACAGGGTGAGTTGAATATGAAGGGGTAATATCTAAAAAGTAAAATTAACGGGTAAGAGAGGAATATATTTGTAGAAGGAGAAAGGGAAAGATGAAATGAGAGTAAATTTTCTCACATAAAAGAGGCAAGAAAAAAGATTTTACAATGGAGAGGAAGAAGGGGGAGGTGATAAGGAATGAGTGAACCTTACTGTCACCAGATTTGGTTTACGGAAGGAGTAACATACAAATTCAATTGAGTATATATGTACAGGAAAGTAGGGGAGGGGGGAAAAGTAAGGTAAGGAGGATGACAAAAGGGATGGCAGACTGGGTAGTTACAAGCAAACACTTTAGAAAGGGACAGGGTCAAAAGAAAAAACAGAATAATTTGGAGGCAGGATAGGACTGAGCGAAATATAGTCTTTCACAGCATGACTATTATGGAGGTGTTTTGCATAAGTATACACATATATAGCCTGTATTGAATTGCTTAACTTCTCCATGGCCATGGGTGGGAAGGAAAGAAGGAAGAGAATTTGGAATTCAAAGTTTAAAAAAAATTTTTAAAAATCATTTTTATATGCAACTGGGAAGTAAGATATACAGGCAATGGGGTATAGAAATCTACCTTGCCCTTCAAGAAAGTAAAAGGGAAGGGGATAAGAGGGGGAATAATTTTTTTTTTTTAATTTATTTATTTATTTAGCTTTTTACATTCATTTTCACAAATTTTTGGGTTCCAAATTTTCTCCCCTTTTATCCCCTCCCCCCACCCCAATACCCCAAGCAATCTAATTTTCCCTATCTTCAATCTGTCCTCTCTTCTGTCATCCCTCCCTTCCCTTGTCTCTATCTTCTCTTTTCTCCTGTAGGGCCAGATGACTTTCTATTCCTCATTAACTGTATGTCTTCTTTCCTAGTTGCAACAACAATACTAAACAATTGTTCCTGAAACTTTGAGTTCCAAATTCTCCCCATCCCTCCCTCCCCATCCATTCCCTTTGGTACGGCAGGCAATTCATTATAGGCCATATCTGTGTAGCTTTGCAAGTGACCTTCCTGATAGTCGTGTTGTGTAAGACTAACTGAATTGCCATCCCTCTTAACCTGCCCCTCATTGTTTCTCTTCTGTCCTTTGATCCTGTCCCTCCCCAAGTGTTGACTTTCAATTACTCCCTCCTCCCTTTGCCCTCCCTTCCATCATCCCCCCCCCAATATCTCCTTCTCCCCCGCTTTCTTATACTGTAAGATAAGTTTTCATACCAAAATGAGTGTGCATTTCACTCCTTCGTTTAGTCAAATGTGATGAGGGTAAACTTTTGTTTGTTTGTTTTTTTTTTTTTTTTTCCCTCAGCTCTCCTCTTTTTCCCTCCACTAAAAACATCTCCTACTTGCCTCTTAAATGACATATAGTTACCCCCTTCCATTTCCCCCTAAGAGGGGGAATAATAAAAGTGAGGGCAGACTGGGGGAAGGCATAATCAGAATGCATGCTGTCTTGGGGTCGGGGAGGGGAAAGATGGGGAGAAAATTTGGTACTCAAAATCTTGTGAAAATTAATGTTGAAAACTAAAAATAAATAAATAAATTTAAATCTTAAAAAAAGCCGTATTATCCCAATACAGAAAATTGCACTTCTGTAATACATACATATATATGTATATGCATGATTACATTTTAAACATCACAAAAATCTCTAAAATTCATGAGGTGAAATAGCAGTCTTTTCATTGTAAAGAGAGGTAGTGATGTATAGGTAGTCTCTGAGATATTTCAGGTTCAGTTCTAGACCACTACAATAAAGAAAACATAGCAAAAAAGTGAGGTACACAAGATTTTGGTCTCCTAGTGCATATAAAAGTTATGTTTACACTATATTGTAGTCTATCAAATGTATAGTAGTGTTATGTCTTAAAAAATGTGCATACCTTAATTAAAAAATACTTTATTGCTAAAAAAAAATGCTAAACATTATCTGCATCTTCAGTGAGTTGTAATATTTCTGCTGGTGGAAGGTCTTGCCTTGATGGCACCCGTAGATTTGCTTAATGCAAGGTTACCACAAATCTTCAATTTGTAAAAAATACAAGATCTGCAAAGCACAAAAAAACAAGGTACGTCTGTATAGCACATGGAGAGTTGGCCCCAGACTCAGGAAAAATATTTATTGTCTGTGTCATCCTGCGCAAATCACTTACCCTCTCAGTGCTCTTGGCCAGTCATGTCAAACTCAACAGAAATGGATACTCATGGAGATATTATTAACTCAGAAGACTACAAATTAACCTGTCCTTCATTGAACTGTTCTATTTATTTTGTTAAACCTTTCTTTATTACATTTTAGCCTGGTTCTGACCATACTAGGGAGGGGCCCTAAATTTAATCCCTTGGCTGGAGACATCTCTCAAAGTATTTAAGTTGCAGAAAAGGTATCAATCTGCATTTGTTGAGGAATTTGCTCATTTGGGTGTCCCCCTTAGCAATGCAATCACAGAGGTAGTTATTATTGTAATATCACTACTTTTAATTATAAAAGGGTGTTGCAGTTTCTGAATGATTAAAGACACAAAACAAGACTCAGTCTTTATATGTACCTGATAAGAAAACCCTAATCTTTTGAGTTACACTCACATGTTCATCTAGTAGTGGTTTGGGGAACATATGAAAATTTTTTCTTCTAAGTCAACAATAATAACTTTTCTTGGCTCTTGTTTAGAATGAGCTTGCCCACTGCTGACTTCCTCCTAAAATGGAAGTGAGAAGATCAAAAAATCTCATAGAAGAAAAATGTGATGTCTGGTAAATAGGATTTTATTTCTTTTCAGAAGCATTCTACCCAATATAAAAATTTCAATTATCACATCCCCAAGGAATAAATTATTAGGCCTAATCTGAATGTTACAAGTGACCACGAGTTAACAACTCTGTAAAACAAACCATTCCATTCATGGAGTTTTAATTTTCAAAAAGTTATTTCTTATAACTTATTGAACTTTTCTTCTCTGTATGCTTCACCCACTGATTCTAATTATGTCTTCTGAGGCTACAAAGAATAAAGTATTATATCTCTTCAATATCTTATAACAGTGTCAAATTCAAATAGAAATAAATCCCTCCAGGCCACACATTGACTTAAAAGTCTATATATTAACATTATGTTCCATTGTATTTTTATTTATTTTATTAAGCATTTCCCAATTACATTTTAATCTGGTTTGAGCCACTTGGGAGTTTTGTGAGTTTCATACTTCTCATACTAGAAGACTGCTATTATATTTGTCATCAATGTTCTAGCCTTCAGGCTAGACACCTCTATTTATTTTAATTGTATTTTATATGACATACCCTTCACATTTTCTGGTTACTCTCCTCTTGATGTGTGCCTGTATACCAATATCTCCATTAAAGTAAACAGAACTATTCCAGGTGTGATCTGACCAGTTCCTAGCGTGGTAGGGCTATTATTTCTTTTATATTGACACTATGTGTCTGCTTTCATAGCCAACACGTTAGTTATCAAATAATAATTTTACCCCACATTAAGATTCTGTTCAACTAAAGCCTGCGATCCCCTATGAACTGCCTTCCCTGTCCAGTACTTGTGTACTTCAACTTCTAAAAGTTTAATGATTACAAGGTTTATATATATATTCCTACTAAGTTTTAATTTTTAGTTAAATATATATAGAAATTTAGGTGTGGAAACAAAAGAAAAAAAGAATAATACTCCTTCCCCTTTCCCAAAGACCAATGCACACCCTTACTGCTCTTGAGGCTGTTTCAGGCGATAACAAAGCAGAGGAGAATTAAAACAGAGGAAATTGTAAAGATATTTTAATCTGGGTACATAGTATTAAAGTATATTCCCTATAAACTATCTTATTTTAGCCCCAATGGGTTATTGTCACACATCACAACTAAGCTTTCCCCAGAAATTGTCTCCTGTTCCTAAGCTCTTCTGAAGGATCTGGGTTAACTCATTCACACTCTCTGGCAGGGACATTATAAACAAACAAAAAAATGAATAAGTGGATGAATAATCAAATGAATGAATGAAAACAAATAAATAAAATAAGGTTTAGCTTGATTCTACTCTTTGGATATGTCATCTATTTTCAATAGCCTTTGCCCAGCCAACAGACCTTATATGTAAAATGAGGTGATACTATCCCACAGGAATGTTTTGAAGAAAAAATCTACCATTATTTGCAAAGCTAAAAACATCACAGAAATGTGATCTTAAATACTATTGCCCAATATCCAGTCTTTTACCTCAGTCCCTCCTGTTTCCTTCTCGTTATGTTATAGTTCTGGAGATTTCTTTGAATTTGTCTTGGCAAGTGTGTTATCAGATTCATTCATTCCTTTAATTCTGCAACCATAAAACTGGTTCTATCCATTCATAAATGTCGCCTTTATCACTGTAGCCTTGCCATACCATTTTAATTTTCCAAGGTGCAACTCTTTATACAGATTCTCCCCACTTAAAAGATTTGCCTTGACTGAATATCACAGGGTACTCCAAAGATTTCTTGCGATACAATGATAGCATGTCTTCTGTCTCCTCCTCCCCAAATACAACACTTTACAGTCCCTAAATGCAAAGTACTTGGCCGGCAGATTACACCATTCTTCCTTTCTATTTTACACTTAAAATCCCTAAATCTTTCTTGCTTTTATTAGAACTGCTAACACATAGCAATATTCTTTTTAGCTAGATAACAATGTATGCTATATCTACTGTTTCTTTCTGGAAGAGAATGACGTTTCACACTGTTAAGAAGAAGAGTCACAAAGACCCTGCGAGGAAAACTCTACAGAATTCTAAAATGTGGTATAAATCTGAATTATTCTCATCACCTTTATCTCACTGTCATCTTTTTTGATGAGGTTCCATCAAAAGTATCACTAACCACTTAAACATTTCATCTTTTTTTTTTTAATGGGATCCAAATAGAAAGAGTTCAAGAAAAAAAATGATGTAGCTGTTTTTCATATTTAATATTGCTCAGATAGATAATACAACTTTTTTTAAGCTAAAAAAAGCATTAGAAAGAGAAAGGCTTACCGAAAGCATTCTCAATAAAACTCCAGTAGCAGACAGAATAAGATGTACATCATCCTCTTTCATTATTTTTAACTCCTCTGCTAGATCTCTGTGTCTTGAATGCCTTCTCATTCCATGTAATTTAGAGATTATGGATATTTTGTGTGACAACATCTGTTAAGTCATTGTTTTTGAATTTCTGTCGATTGATGATATGTCTGGTTGATTGCAGGCCACAGTTTTCTCTGTAATAATGGTTCAAGTTCAGTCTGTGGGATAGTTTGATGTCTGTAATTGTAGTATGGAGCTTTATCTGTCCATGAAAGATTTGTTTGGTGTTTCTGTAATGTCTGATTCTTCATGATCCCATTTGGGATTTTCTTGGTAAAGAAAGAGGAATGGCTTGCTATTTCCTTCTCCAATTCATTTTACAGATGAGGAACCTGAGGGTTAAGTGACTTGCCCAGGATCACACAGATAGGGGGGGCCTAAGCCCATATTTGAAGTCAGTTCCAACTCCAGGTCCAGTGCTATATCCACTGCGCTACCTAACTGGGTCTCATATTTTTCTTAATATTATAGAAATTTTTGTTGGAGTACTTTCCAAATCCTCTGCAGTCCATTTTATAATTTGAGAAATGGTCATTAAGATTTGTTAATAGACGTTACTTGCTTTAAACTTCTCTTCCCATTCAGCTTTGTTTCCAGATTCCAGGAAGTTGCTTAAAATATTCAGCAACAGCTTTCGCTTTATTTTATTTTATCTATTAAGCTTTTGATAGCTTAATGCTCAATGTGTCTTGCCTGGAGGACACCATCATTGCCTTCATTCATTTAATTCAATGTGACCTCCAAGCACAAAGACTTAGATTTCTATATTTTCTTATTGTAATAATAAGAATTTAAAAGTTATTGAATCAAAAAATATATTAACATATCAAGTGTTATATTTGTATCATTGGAGAAAGATTCCATAACATTAGGGAGAATTTTAATATGTACTTCAATGAAGTCATCTTGCTTTATTTCACCCATGTGTAATAAATAGTTAATAAGATGTTTTGGTTTGACTTCTTTCATTTAAAAGCCATTTACTACTGTTTACAACCACCACCACCACCACCACCACCACCACCACTACTACTACTACTACTACTACTACTACTATACTACTATTACTACTACTGTTACTATTATTACTGCCACAGCATTGCTGATGCTTTTTCTTCTGTTATATACTTCCTAATAAAGCCAGTTTCCCTGTTGACCTACAACTTTTGCCAGCCACCTTACTCCACAGTAATTTCTTATTGAAAATACATCTCTTAGCTTCCTCATAAGTGAATTAATTATTATATTCCTCATCATAATATTATCTTGCTGGTCAACCAATTTCATGCTTTGTAAAGTATGTTCTCACAGCCTCTTTCCTTCCTCAGGGCCCTGCTGCTGCCTTCCCCACAGACTCCATCTATACTTCACAGATTATCTCCATCATATCTCTTCTTTCTCTTCTCTGCCCTGAAATTCTTATTGAATTCTCAAGTGAATGGGACTCATTCACAGGTTAAGTACAATTTGAGTATCAGGAATTTAGTGAGGATAGCAAAATAAGTCTTCATTATATAGGTGAGAAAAATGAGCTTTGACCAGATAAAATGACATATTGAAGATCATGAAACTAACCAAGGGTCAATCTGAGATCTAACCCTAGATCTTCAGGGATAGCATTTTCTCCACTGTATTTATTAGGTGCTTCCTGATCAGAGGCATGTATATATATGTATGTATGTACACATATGTATGCATACATCAATAATTTCTTACTGAATATCTCCCTGTGTTTCTACTTTCAAATGGTAAAAATGATTACAATTGATTAACAGATGAAAATTATATAGATTATTTATTAGGCATTTATTTTCTGTCAGATATACTGAGCACACAAAATGTGCTCCCCAAAGAACTTTCTCAGAAGGTAAGTTATTTGGGGCACTTTAGATACCAGTCATTTTAACATTTTTATTTACTCTTAAAAAAACCACAACAAAATAAACAACCTCTTCAATTAGCATTAAGATAGTCAATGAGAAGCACCTGCCAATATTATCTGCCAGCAATACAATAAGACATGATTAAATTTTCCCAAGCAAATCTTGCCCCTAGTGCATTTGGTGCTATGCCCAGTTCAATATATCAGAGGTGGATGCGGGACTAATAGTAAACCTTACTGCCTGCAAAATAGAAAATTGCATTTTGACATAACCTCTCAAAGAAGTATTACTTCTTTTACAGACATGTAGTGACCAGAATATTTCCATGCAAAAATCCCCTTTAAAAATAGTGCACAGCTTTCTATTTTTTCCCTCTATTTTAGAAGTCCTAATCATACAAAAAGAAAGTTGTTTTTCTTCTTTTTGTGTTACTATTTATATAGGGGGGAGGGAAAGAGAAGAAGGAAAGTAGAAAACTTCTGTGCATCAATAGTTGTGCATATACATACAGAGAAGTCACTCAAAAGATTATAATACTTTCCAAGATATAATCCTGATCTCTCAAGATGATTCTGTATATTTGAACTGTATTTTTTTCTTCTAAATTATTGACTCAGCTGTCGAATGTCACCTTGTACTGTAAACTTCTAAATTCAATAGTCTAGGCTGCTGCTTGTATTAATCATTGTTCCTTAGCTTCTGGACAAAATTGAGTCTCACTGCCCCAATCATCCAGATGTTTTCTAGCATCTTGAAATTAATGTATAATCGTATTATGGCTGCCAGTTTGTATTTACTTGTCTGACCTCACAAGCACACATTTCCCCTTAGAGTTCTGATTTTTAATCTTGTGCTCACAGATTACTTTTAAATATGTAATTCTTGCAAGTAAAAAAGGAATGTCCATAATATTTACACATCTCCTTTTAAAAAGCGTGGAAGACTTTTATCTCATATATTTTATTTAAAAATTGCAAGCAGATGTATCCTTCAACACTATCTGTGAATGACATTCTAATGTGTTTGAGGTCAAATTTAGTTTAAGCAATATACTGGGTACTTAGGTTTAAAAAGCAAGAAAATATTTATTTTAAATAGCTATTGAATAATTCAATATGAGTTCCAAAGGGTAGACACAAATTGAATTAGTTGTGTCCTTGAATTTAAAACCGATAAATGTACTATTGGGGGTGAAAATCTATTCATGTTTTATTGATCATTTTTCAACTTTATGGTTCCAAGTTATTCTGTTCATTATACAATCCAATACCTATGATAATCAACACTTTCTAAAAGACCTTTCCTTTATTCTTAATTACTTTTTTTAATCTTGAACTATAAAATAGTCATTAGTTTCCTCCTTGATGAGTCAAAGTTAGAGATTAAGGTATCTTGTCTTCTCATGAGCTACCATTTATTCATAGCATTTTGCTTAAAAACTGTATGAAGATGTTAATTTAGTAGTTTGACGGCACATTCTTATACCAGTGGGTTATGTGTGCTACTTTGTAGGTATTTTAATATTGTTACAGATGTTTCTACAAAATTAGAAACAGAGACAAAGATGAAAATATAATGTGATATAGATATTAATATTGAGATAGAGGCAGATAAAGAAAGTAGAAGATATATAGATACATACTTCATATTATATATATACATATATATATTTCTAAAAACTCCAAATTTTTCTTCTTCAAAATGTTATAAATGATTACCACAAGAAAATTAGACAGGTAGATAGATAGATTAGATACATAGATGATAGACTGATTATTAAGCATTCACTTTCCATTAGATACTGACAAGGACTGAGAATACAAACACTGGCAATCAGTATAGTCTCTGTCCTCTAGGAGCTGATGCTGTAATGAGGAACAATACAAAAAAAAAAAAAAAAGACTGGAGGGAAATAAGGAGGGAAGGGAAGTAGGAACAATGGCATAGTTCATAGCTAAGCCTGAAAGTAATTTGAATGACTGGGTCCAGGCAAGATAAGGTTAAAGATAACCTATCAGAATTCAGAATTTCAGAGACAAAGCTGAAGGTTCCTGGAAAAGCACAGAGATTAAAAATAGCTCATAGCTAACACTGACATACAGCCAAAACCTCTACAAATTTGTAGGTCTGGAGAATAGCCTCTTTGATTAGTGTGACTCTAAAACTTAAAAAAAAAAAATGTTGGTCATGACAACTCTTTCTGCATTGTAAGTCATGTACTAAGGAATCGTGTCCATTTGTAACCAAAGGTACGTCATGAGGATGAACAGAACAGTTATATTGTGGACTCTCCAGAAAGGGTTTATACCTTCTTAGTAGAGCTCCTATTTGATGTTATGGTATCCCCTACTGTAAGGACTGGAGGTCATCTCCAACATTTTGGGTAGCTCCTCCAGCCAGACCTAACTCAATGACTTTGGACAAGCAAATGTTGCCCTGGTCTTGTACAACTGCGGCTCCAATTTTCTCATCTGGACTCTACCATTCAGCTTTCATGATTAGATAAAACACAAGAGTTGCCTTATATAATTCTCTGGGATTAATCTAAGAGAGTAAGAAAGTCATTGCCGTGTTGCTTTGCTATTAAGGTTTACTATCTAACATCCCAGAATCACCACTCTACTCTTAATGGTGCTCTGCCATCCTTTCATTGGCTCAGGTTCACAACTCTAACATAATTCTTTACTTATCTGTCCTTCTCACCCTTTACAGTTAATTAGTTACTAAATCTTGTGAATTTTACCTCCATAATGTCTCTTGCATTTGTCTCTTTCTCCTTCTCCATGGCCACCACACTAGGTCATATCTTCCCTGGTTGCCTGGATTATTATAATAGTCTTGTAATAGCTCTCCTTGCCTCTGGTCTTTCCCTTCACTATGGCAGCATCCTCATAGTGCCTAAATTAATATTCCTAAGACACAAGTCTACTTATATCATTCCACTACTCAAGAAACACTAATAGGTCCTTCCTTTTTATAAACACTGACCAATACAGATCACCCTCCCCACAAGTGTCTCTGTTCCTCTGGGAACATAAAGGCACATCATGTCTTTCTGGAATCTGAGCCTCTGACAGATGAAGACACAGATTCCCACCAAAGGTGCTCATCTCTGATTCAAAGAATCCTTAAGTTTCCTTCAGAACTCAGCACATTTTCCATACCTAGAGGAAGTTTAGTCAGATGTCTGTCAAAAGTTAGCATCATCTCTCTTAACCATTAATTTGTACCTAATTTATGTATATTTGCAAATATATGCATACTTATAACAGCAACATACACAGAACATACACAGGAGGGCCTGCTGTACAGGTTCTTAGATCTGCTTTCCTAAAAAGAAAGACAACTTTTGAGGGGTCAACAATCACTTTTAATCAAGCTCATATAACATTCACTTAGTTCAGGGGAAAAAGTCAGCACCCTGAACTTCAGAAAGATCAATAGACAGGGATTCCAACTGTCTAACTGTAAGTAATACATACATCACAAATCAACAGACAGATTCAGCTGTCTGATCATACAAAAATACTTACCAGAGAGAGAAGCACCATCTGGGTTTTCAAGGCCAGAGGACTCTCTATCAGCTGGCCAGAGTCTCATCTGGTCAAACCAACACTTTCAGTGAGTAAAGTCCCTCACCTCACCTCAGAGCAATACACACACTCTTCAGAGCCAGAGGGCATCACATTTCCAGAGAACCATGCCCCACCAAAAGGTGTAGGCCTCCAGTAAACAAACTTCTCTCAATGGGCAGGCCCATCAATGGGTGGGGAAGATCTCCAACTCTCTAATTAACATTACAATACTGTACATGTGTTTATTTGCCTGTTGTTAAACATATACGAATACACCCCTGTATGAATAGGCAGTGATATACATTGTAATACATTAATGTTATATTCAGCATATAACTAAATGAAAAATGTGTTATTTATCTGGTTTTTCTTGCCTCTAGACCCTCTGATCATACTAAATGAATACCCTCTAGTCTCATGAGGTAAAGGTTCTTATTCTTTTTGTGTGTTGGAGACTTCTTTGGGAGTCTGGTAAAGTCTATGAATAACTTCTAAATAAAGTACATAAGACTATAAAGGAAATCAATTCTGCTGAAATTCAATTACAAATAGATAAAATATATTTACATATATTTGCATGTGTGTGTATAGACAACCACCAGATAGAAATGCATATGTGTGTATATACATACATGAACACATAAATATAAATTTTTAATAATTTTACCAACATTCACAAATTATGAATATTTATACATAATATTTTTAAAAATTATATGTATGTGTATGTTCATAGATCCTAAGTTTAAAATCCCCTGACTAGAGTTTCATTTGGGAAACTCAGAATTTAGTTTTTGTCAGTGTTTCCATTGGTAAAAGTAGTTCCACAAACTTAAATGTAGAGGAATTTTAGAAATCAATGCATCTAACCTTCTCATTTTACAGATAAAGAAACTGAGTCTCAGAGAGGTTGTCACTTGCACAATATATGAAAGATCACAAATGAAGTCAGTCATCAAACTTAGGCCAATACAACTAGGGGTTCAATGTTCTTTCTACTACACTATGCTGCCTGCCACAATTCCCTTGAAAGTGCCCTCCCAAATCCCCCACCAAAAAAAAAAATCAATGGAATCTCATCTTCCCTGTAGGACCACAGAGACCTCCCACCCACCCTACAATACTATCCTAAAAGATTTTACTGTTCCTTAAAGGGAAACAAACAAACTTGGAGCTGCTAAAGGGCCACCAGTCCCAAATTGTCTGGTGATTCCAATCAGGAAGCCTGTGTGGAGAGACAAATCACTAATCCTTAATAAAGTGTGAATGGGTAAAGTATCAGGCCAGGGAGAGGCAAAGGTCCAAACAAACATTCTCCTCTGTAGCCTTGTCAGGTGAATCAGGCTTCCCTGATATCAACATAACAGATGCTGGAGTCAGTCACCAAATTCAGAGGCTCACAAATCAAGAGACAGAAAGGATCTGATTGGCTCAAAATCTCACTGCCTCATTTTCAGAAATGGGAAATGAGCTTCAAAGAACTGAAACGGGTTCCCCCAAGTCACACAGGTAAGAAATGATAGACCAGGATTTGGAACCAGGACTTATATGATCCCAATCAGATACTTTTGCCACTATACTATGTAGGATCTTTAAAACATGCCCTTTGAAGATAATTGGCATAGGATTTTGCCTTAAGGCTCTTAACTACAGTAGGAATGGTGATGTGAATAATTGCTTAATATCCTGCAGAGTGTTGTCAGTCACTTGCTTCTTGTTTCAAAGTTTGTTTAGACATAACAGGGGTCATTCTTCTTTTATTATAACAGTCACAGTTCAAAGCCCCAGGATTTCATAGCCTTAGCAGAAGAGCTCTCCCCTTTGTCTGTGAAATTGTCACAGTAGCATCAATTTGCATCTTATCTATCTACAGCCAATTTTTATTCCTCAAATCTGCACTTTCTACATCACTGACTATTTTGCCTATCCCCCCAAAATAAAAAAAGTCTTTCCTCAGCCATTAAGGTGGGAAGTCACTCATTTTGCTCTTTTAATTGTCTTTATTTCTTTTAAAACTTGTCTTGACACTTTTTTATATCACCATTATTTCCAAATATATCCTTTCTTCTTCTCCTACCTGGGAAAGAAAGAAGAGAGAGGAAGGAAGGAAGGAAGGAAGGAAGGAAGGAAGGAAGGAAGGAAGGAAGGAAGGAAGGAAGGAAGGAAGGAAGGAAGGGAGGAAAAGAAATGATAGAGGAAGATAATTTCAGAAAAAAAAAATGAACATATCCAATCAATATGACAGAATATGCCATTTTCTGCAATTATCTTCTACTTCTGGAAAAGAGAGTAGGAGGCACATTTTTTCTTTGGGGCCAACTTAGTCATTATAATTACGTGGAATTTGAGTTTATTTGCTTCTGCTTTATTGTTATTCTTTCAATTCACATAATTATAGTCATTGTACATATTGTTTTCTTGGTTCTGATTACTTCATTTTGCATCAGTTCATATATGATCTCATGTTTCTCCATATTCTGGAGATATTTCTTACAGAGTAGTGCTTTCATTAGCTTCATGAGCTTCAATGTGTTAACTGGGAATCTTTGCTACTATAAATAACACTGCTATAAACATATACATTTTTATGTGTCAGTCCTTTCTATTTTCTTTGACTTCCTCAGCATATATCCCTAGCAGTAGGATCTCTAGGTCAAAAGGTAGGGACATTTCAGTCACTTTTTAAAATAATTTCAAGGAGGATAAAGGCAACCCTTAGTAGAGAGAATTCTCCCTTTGCCCACTCCCCTTTTTTTTCTTTTCTAAATTTCATAAAATTTTCTTGGAGCACTTGATTCCCTTTGTATTACTGTTGCTGTGAATGAGCACTAGCATAGAGTTATATCAAGCTGTTATTATCTATGGCTGTTTTTAGGAGAACATGAGTTGACCTATAGTATCCAAAGTTATTTAATTCTGAGCAGTGTTGTGTTGAAATTCTATTGTACTAAAAGTTAGTTTAAAAAAAACAAGAAACTAGAGCTATTAATTCAGTTAAACTCTGCAGCTTTTCCAGTACTATCTTCTCTTTTGAGTTTCTGTATTTTCTGATATTCCTTAAAATCAGATAACAGTACAAGGGTTTCAGCCATGACAACTGTCACTATGTGTGGAAGGGAGAAAACACACTTCAGATGCTGTCTCTGGTGGCAGGAATAGTCACACATAGAATGGTAGCACAAAACAAGGCACCTCAGAAATGTAATGGAAAGAGCACATAGATGTTTCTTAAAATAAAATTTTAACTAGTATTATCTCAATACCCTACGGAGGAAGCTTTTGATATTATTTCATGTTTTTAACCAACCAATGATATGTCACCTTTAAAGAGAGATTACATGAGGCACTATAAGGCATTGGGTCCAGGAATTGGAACACTGAGGCCTAAAACTGTGTTACTTTAGACAAGTAGCTCCACCATTTTGACCTTCAGTTTCCATATCTGTAAAATTAGAACCAACTTCAATGCCCCACCTAGTTCTGTTATAGGATTATGTATCTATAGTTGGAAGGGACCTAAGAGGTCATTGAGTTCAATCTTCTTATTTTATAGGTGAGAAAACTGAGGCTTGGAAAGTGACTTGTCCTAGGTCACAAGCTAGCTCTTCTCTCTTCAGAATCAGTATGCTTTCCACAAGTCCACAAACTCTACGAATCTATGTTTATACCTCCATCTAAAGAAGCATTTAGGTCTGCCACTTCCTTCAAAGTCCATGTTCAGCTTCCAAAGAAAAGCAAAACTCTTTACATTAAAAACCACTGGGAGACATTTTCATCAGTATGTATTCCTGAATCAAAAAGAAAACAAAGAAATCTATCTTCAGAGCAGAAAATCTGCCTTTTGGCTTGTCTTTCATTTTTTGTTTGTTTGCTTTTTGATTAGGAGAGTGGGGAGATATATTTTTAGAGGGTTAAAGAGATTTACTTTGCGATTTTTTAGAAATAATATTCTTAATTTTGTTATGGATAATCTCGTCTTCCTTATATTGAGTCTTCCCTAAATTGACAATCATAATTCTGAAGCAGCATTTTATTTCTAATCACATAAGAATTAGCATTAGAGTTATTTCTCTTTCCAACTATTCCCTTGCCTGTGATGGCTGAAAATATCCTTTAAGATAAGTGTAGGCCAGAATAGAAGAACAGAAGCCATGCCTTTGTCCTGGCCCTAGATCTGTTCACACATACCTCTTTAAGCACGACTACGGGCTCCCTCATTGGCCTCCAATCCCTTCTACAGTCAACCAAAAGCAACACAACGTCTAATGATGCATATAGTCAATTCTAGATTATAATTAATTAACCCCCAAATTATCTAACTTGACTTCCAAACTATTTGGGGCACATTTTGCCCTGACCCCTGTGCTTTTTCTTGCTATCTGGATTCTCCTGATATATATGAAAAAAAAAAAAAAGACCTGCTCCAGTCAACCACAGGGAGTAAATACAGCTATAGGGGAATACATGCATCATATTCATGCTATTGTCATAAAATGAAGACAATATGCTTTGTCTAGCCCTAAAATACTGCAAGTGAGCATCCTACAAATATATCTGTAAAGACCCTTTCTAGCAAAGTTCTGGATAAGATAGAATTTAGAAATAATGGAGGAATGAGATATTAAAATCTTAGAACACAACCAAATCTGAGGACAAGTTAGACTAGGAAATGAGTCAGACTAGTATTGGAGTTTTAGACTGTGAATAAGCACAGGGAATAGTAATTAGTCCAGAATGGTTAGAATGTAAAGTACATGAAGCAGACTAATGGGCAGTAAGTCTGGAGATGTATATTGCAGTCAGATTGTAAAGGGTTTTAAATGTGAAAGTGAAGGGTTTATATTAAATCCTAGAGGAAATTGGGTCACATTGGAGGGTTCTGAACACAGAAGAGGACAGGGTCAAATCTTTGAGTTAGAAATATAAATTTGGCACGGGTTGGAGAGGGGAGAAACTGGATGCAGGGCAACCAATTAGGAGACTTGTTACAATAGTACCAGTAATGAAGTCGGAAACTAGGGTGGTGGCATGGTGAGAGGAGAGACTTTGAGAAACATTGTGGAATCTGGAAGACTTGGAAACTGATTTTATATGAGGGATATGGGGCAGGAAAGAATTATAAATGACTTTGAGAGGTGGTGAACTTTGGAAAAGATGGTGATGCCCTCAAAAGAAATAAGGAAGCAGAAAAGGTTTATAGTAAAAAAAACAATGAGTTCTGTTTTGCACATGTTGAGTATGAGACTCTAAAAGTAAAGGCCCAGGAAATAGGCAACAAAAACTTTGAGGAGGAAAACTTAGGTAGGTCCCAGTAAACTAACTCACCCCTTTTTATTCCTCAACTTTCTACTCAATGACATGGCATCTGCACACATTGCATCCATCCTGGCAGGTTTATAAATTCAAACAGAACTTATTTCCCTAGCTGTCGATACTCAGGGCCAGAAAGCAGGGATCCTATACATAAGCTCAGAGGCAAGTGTCATTCGGGGGTGTGGCCTGGGGCGAAATGCAGCCAAGGGCTGTGGTATATACACCTAGATATTTTTCCCAGTCACACAGCTGCTGTCCTGTACCTCACTTCGTCACTTTTCTTAGCAGCTGTGAAAGCCGGTTAGGAAACTGTCAGTTGGCAGCTGCAAAGGCTGTCAGCTCTAAACCAATTTGAGTGGAGAATCCAAGAGGGAAGAGGAGAGAAGGTTTTCACCCCTCTGCAGTTCCAATTATGCAGCCTGGATTCAGAAGGGGAGAATCACTGTAGATACGTTGTATGAATTTTAAGATCATTTCTTTTGGGCTTATTTGCACTGTGTCATTGAGACATTTTAGCAACTTCTCTGAAAGTAAAAATATCTCCCCCCCCTTCTCTCTTTTCAAAGATATTGAAAAGGAAATTTACTCCCCACACAGAAGTTGATCATTACATATAAATATGTTGGTCAGGCAACTATGTAACTCCAGATTCTAGAGTAAATTGTACCTGGAATTAAGCCAATCAGTAACTCCATACTTGATGTCTGGATGAAGTAATGCTACACTAAAACCAATGCAGGATTCATTTGTAATGGGAGATTTATTAGTATGCCAGATGATGAATTAGCACCTGCAAACTATATTAAATTTAATGCATGGGAAAGGGAAGTCATGAATTACTTGCAAATCATTTTAAAGCATTATTGCTCCGGCAGATGCCAAACTGCAACAGCCCTCTAACTGAGAACACAAATATTTTTTTAAGCTTTTTTCTAGTCCCCAAACTCTATTTCACATAATTCTTTAAAGAACATAAGCAAATGTATTTGACTCGCAGTTTCATGTATAAATACAGTATGAGAGCATATGTACCAAATCAGTAAGAAAAGCTTTTAGCCTTTTAAGATTCTCATAAATGAATTCTAGCTCCTAATGGCTGATGCAAAAGTTGCATCTGATTTTCAAAGAGGTGAAATATTGGATTTAATAACTATATATTTTGTGGGTTTAAAAAAAAGTAGTAAGT
This sequence comes from Bettongia penicillata ogilbyi, assembly GCA_023548195.1. Classification (NCBI taxonomy): domain Eukaryota; kingdom Metazoa; phylum Chordata; class Mammalia; order Diprotodontia; family Potoroidae; genus Bettongia; species Bettongia penicillata. The sequence continues at coordinate 338,531 of JAJHZJ010000037.1, forward strand.
GAAGAGATGAAGCTAAAATGCACTCACCAAGAGTCATTTAGTGTTGATGCTCAGTTAGCTGGTTCACCATTTTTAGTTCTCATGCAAAAAAAGGGAAAAACTTTTTAGTGTGCACCAAATCCTGGAAGCATAAAAATAATACTAAATAGTATTTACAGACATTTTTCCTACAAGTCGCAAACTAGCATTTCATTTATAATGTTATGACACTTTGTAACCTGCACAGAAATGCAATGCAAATAACACATTTGCTTTAGAAATGAGCATAATCAGATTACATACATCATCTTAGTATTATACTGTGACCTTTTTTCCCAGCATCCTCCAATAACTCAGGAAATTATGCTACTTAGCCCACTTTTTTTTCTTTTTCATATCTAAAGGACGAGGGTTTAGGTTAACTCAAGTGATCTGGGGATTTGCTATTAGATTTCAGAAACTGCTATAATGTAATTCCAGGGGAGGAATTTTTTAGGAGGTGAATATTGCATAAGAAAGCCAATCTAAGCACAGAGCTCTCATTCATCCACACATTAAAGGATAGAAACAGATGCAAGTATAACAAAAAAGGGGGGAATTATCTCAAAATCATTTCTAGTTGAGATTAGAATGGGTTTCCCACAATTGGAAACTCAGTTGACAGGATAGGAATTCACTTCAAACCAAATGCTGCTTTTATTTTGAAAACTTCAGCAGTGAGGTTTTCTCTTTATTCCACACTACTTTTCAGTCTATAGTAAAGTTAATATTTTAACTCTAACACTAATGTGAAGCACCGACCTTTTCAGAGTTGATCCAACCCAGTGCTGTGAAATGGAGTTGATGGTTGAGTTTTTAATTTCTTCCTCTTCAAGATAATTCTCTGCTTGACTGTATGTGGGGGCAGCAGGCTAGAAAGAAAAGCATAAAAATAAAGGACTGAACTTGTTCTGATAAAATGCTTCAAAAAAAGAATAGTAATAGTAAGATGTATAAATAAGAATAATTTGCTTTCAGGTAATGGAAAATTTAATGTAGATATTGCCAAAACAACCATGGTCTTCCCCAACAGTCTCACTAAACCCATAACATATTATTAATTGGTATCCCTTCCCCACAAGTATCAGGCAGTCCTTTAGGCTAAAGCAAGAAAGGAGAAAAGACTGATATAATAGCTCCTGTAGTAGGGCAGTGAGCTAGTAAGGTAGCATAGCTAGGGATACAGGAGATCTCATCTGTAAAATGGAATTAAGCTCAGAATTATTGTAAGGATGTATCTTATAAACCTTAAAGCATAACATAAACATGACTAGATATTAAAAGGAAAGGAATACACATTTATATAGAGTTTACTATGTTTCAGGCATCTTGCTAAGCATTTTATATGTGTGTGTGCGTATACAAACATACGTGTATAATACCATTTGATCCTCAAAACAACCTTAGGAGGTATGTGCTATTATTAGCTCTATTTTACAGCTGAGAAAACTGAGGTAAATAGAAGTTAAATGATTTTCTCAGGGTGACACAGCTAGTGTCTAAGGGAGGATTTAAACTTAGCATCCTCCAAAGCCAGCACTCTATCCCCTGTGCTCTATAGTTGCCACTAATGCTTTCACAGATTGTTCTTATCATTATAATTTATTGCACCGTGATAGGTAAGTGATATACTTATTATTTTTGCATTCTTTTATGAATTATTAATGTTCAAACACATGGTCAGTTGTGAAAGTGCTATGAAATATATGTGTTCTCTTTAATGTTCCCATTCAGTAATCATGGTTTTAGCATAGCTAAATTTTCTAATATTTTCTACAAATCCTTGTTACTTTCATTTTTCTATCAGAATGTCCAGCTCTGAAAGAGGCAAGTTATTAGCTCCACTGACTTCCATATTTCCTGCCCTCCCCCACCATAGGTCAGTTAATGTTAAATATTTAGATCTTATGTTTTTTGTGACTTTATAGATTTAATTTAGGTATTAATTATATTTGACACCTTTAACAATACTATTTTCCCAGTTTATCTCTTGTTATCCTTTTGTTTCAAACTTTTGCTTTGTATGAGATCACAATGGTCATTCCTGGGTGACCATTTAACTCTATGTGAATTTTCATTCATTAAGTGTATGTGTAAGCAACAAATTGTTATGTTTTGCTTTTTTAAATTCAGTATTTTCTACTCCTCTATACATTCCATAAACATAGGATGTAGCATATTAGATTTAGAGCCAGAAAGCCCTTAGGAACCTAATCTTATCCTTTCATTTTATAGAGGAGGAAACTGAGGCCCAGATAAAGTGACTTACTTAAGCTACATAGACAGGGACAGAGGTATGATTTGAGCTCAAGTGCTCTGATGTCAAATTAGTACTTTTCTAGTCTACCATGCTGTATTTCATTTGTGATTATGATTGGTAAGTTTTCTATCCATCATAGTCTAATATTTTCTTTCTTTGCCCTTAATCCCTGCACCCACACTCCCTGCCCACTTAAAAAGAAAAATAATGGGATGGGGAAAGGAATGCAATTGTCATTATTTATCTTTACTGAGACAGATCTGATGCTAATAATTTCATCTTGTCCCTTTACCCAGTCCAGATCCAAATTACTGGCCTTGCCTTTTCTTTCTCTTTTCTTCCACTTTAATAATTCACCCTATATGGTAGAAGTTTATTTTTCTTGTGATTATTTCCTTTTTAAATCTAACCTTTATTAAAAATCCTTCTCTTTCTTTTCCCTGTCCCAGTGCCATTTCCTGTTTATTTTATTAACATTTCTATATTATATTCTACTAAGCAATGCTATCACTACTTTTCCTTACCTATATAAGAGGATGAAGGTTCATGAAGTCCCCATACCATCAAATCTAGAAATGATATACACTCATTTTGCCATCTGTCTACATGCCTTTAAAATTACTTAACAAGATCCAGTGAAAATACTTTAGATTAAAATCTATTAATTTACAATACCTCACTTTTACTAAATATACTTAAATATATAAAGCATTTTCTATTCAGTCCGATGGTGAGTGGGAGTGATAAAGGACACTGTGATATAATCATATCCTGGGGGAAAATGTGAGTTACCAATAAAATCTTATAATAGTCATATTTGAATTTATTTTAATGCATACCCTGTTAAATTATTTTGAAGTCATAAAGCTATTCCGAATTTTTCAAAAAGCTTCATGAGATAGCAGAGACAAACAGTTTACAAAATGTTCTTAGTTAGAAATGCAGCTTTCTCCTCATTTTGACACATTTGGGGCACACAATTATTCACAAAGGTCACTTTCTAAAGAAGAAAAAGAGCAGTGACCAAAAGAAAGCATTTAGGTTGAAAATAGACTATGACAATTTAATCAATGACAGAACCCCTGATGTCAAGAATCATCGGACTTCTGGCTAGAAAAAGAATGACACCTCATTGGATCGGAGTATAATTGTCTATGTCAAAGCTTGGGAGGTTGGAAAGGTGGGGGCGTGGGGAGACAGATACAAAAGTCATGTGAACACAGAATCACAGGGCACTAGAAAAAGGCAGACATAGAGTCAAACACCCTAGATATATTTAGTCTGCTTTCACTTTCATTTACAGACTCATCTTCCTTTCCCTCATTGCCTTGTTATAGAGAGTTGAGTGATGTTTATTACCAAAAAGAAGCCTTAAAAAAAAATAACTAATGTGATTGATTAGTTTCTGTTCTTGTAAAAATAGCAAATTGCAAAATGTTTTTAAACTAGATGACTGCAAAAGGTTACAGATAGGCTAACATTTTTCTAATTATTTTCATCTCATTCTAAGATGTTTACAAAATCAACCAAAATATGCCAAATGGCATTTTTAAATTGTGTTTAGTAGTAGTGAAGGCAATTTGTTTTTAAAAGGGATATATTCTGGTTTCTTTGTAACTTCAAATTTTATTTTCAACATGAATCTCTCCTAAATTAATCAATCATTCACTCACTAAGTCTCACAGAATCTCAGAATTTCAGGAGCCTAATAAAGATTCCACACTAGAACCTTCCCAGGTAATCATAAACTCCCTACCTCCTATTATCACCTGGCCCACTTAGAGATAGCTCTAAAAAGTATGGTTCCTGGGTCATACTCAGTGACACACCTTGAATACCCCAACGTCACTTAAAAATCATTTTCACGTAATTTTTAAAATGCGTAATATATGTAGGGATATTATAAGTTAATTCTGTTTAACTAACATAGATCCATCAAACTGATGTACAATATAGAAACATATCAAAATTATGCTTTCAATTGTTCAAATGTAAAGTTTTACACCTGAATTTAAAAAAAAAAAAAACTTTACAAGAATAAGCTGGGGACATGATAGTTCATTTACTAAGACCTTAGGGTTTTGGTTTAGATGGATAGAATTCTGGCCTGGAGTAAAGAAGAGTTGATTATACATCTGGGCTCAGATACTTTCTATTTGTGTGACCCTGTGCTAGTCACACTCTCAACTTCAATTTCCTCATTTATAAAATGGAAATAATAATGGCACCCACCTTCCATACTTCTTGTGAGGATCTAAAAGATAAAAATTTGCAAAGAATTTTGCAAACTTTAAAGCACTAAATAAACTCTAATACCATTATTGTGTGAATCAACAGTATGACACGTCACCAAGAAAGCTAATATACTGCTTTAGGACAAGGAAACAACCCAGGATCAGGAAGGTAATAGTCCTATTATACTTCTCCATTGTTAGAATGCATCTGGAAAAAAAATGTGTCTAGTTCTTCATATGAAATTTTAGCAAAGATAAAGATAAGTTGGTTATCTATAAAAATAAAATTTAACTTTTAAAATTAATTTTATAATTGATTATTATTATTTTAAAAAACAACAACCAGAATGCTAAAGTCTTCACAGAATGCTACATAGGACTAGTTGAAGTAATCAGTAATTTTTAAGAAAGGAAAGTGAAAATTAGAGAGTACATGATAGATATCTTCAAGAATTTAAAAGATTGTCATGAAGAAGGTGGATTAGTTTATTCTCCTTCTCCACAGAGAACACTGGGCAAACTTCCAACAAGGTGAATATAGGCTTGATATAGGGGGACAAAAGTTCCAGAAATTTATGTTATCCCAAAAAGGAGTGGTGTACTTCGGCAGGTTAACCTTTACTTAAGCTCTTCAAGGAAAGAATAGCGAATCATTTGGAGATACTCTGGGGAATTAGGGGTTGTTCAGGTATAATTTGGACTAGAGGGTCTCCGAAGTACATTCTACCTCTATGATTCTTTGAATTTTTGTGATTTATTTAGATTTCTTGCATATATTAAACTGAGCAATATAACAGTAACAACACAAACACAGACACAAATAGAAAGTGCTAAGGCCATTATTACATGGGATTGTAGGATCTCAAGCTAGAATGGATCCAGGAGGTCATCTAGTCCAAACTGGCAAAGTGAAACAATGTAGGAAGTCTATCCATGTGCTGAAGTCCTAGAACCTTATATTTTTACTTAATATTGGGGATTTTAGTCTAATTTTTCTAAATAATTGACTGCATTATTGACTTAGCCTTTGTCAAGAAAATATTATTGGGCTGTACATATCAAATAAACAGGCCATGGCACAAGATAAATAGTTCACTGAGCTGTAGTCAGTGAACATTTGATCTTCTAAGACATTTTATGATATGACAGTGAAATCCTTCAGACTGATGAGAGTCAGCATTTATATAGCATTGCAATATTTATAAAATTCTCTTTCTCATAATATACTCAGTGTAGTATATCTTGTAAATAATTTTGTCCCCATTTTCCAGATAAGTATATTAGAGTAGCTAAGTGATTTGTCCAAGATCATCTATATAGTGTCAGAAACCCAAGAATTTTTATGTCAAATCCACTGTTATTTCTATTACCCAAATGATGTCTCTCTAAATCAGTCAGTAATAAGTTACATGAGCCAGCTGTGTCCTGCTGTTTCCCATATTCTCTGACTATAGGCAAATTTGCCCATGTCCACATGGTAGAGTGGAAAAAATTCTGGGCCAGGTTAAGTTCTAGCCTTGAATCTGTGATGTTCTACCTGCATGACCTTGGGCAAATCATACATCCTTTTGAGCATCAGGCTCCTTCTCTGCAAAATTACAATAACAATGTTAGCCTACCTACATGATTAGTATGGAGATCAAAGGAGATAATGTATTTGAAAGGTTTCTGAAAAGTATAAAATACTGCATGATAAGTGTGATGTGGTAGAGACATGGGATCAAATTCTGTATCTCTGACCAAGTCATGTCACCTACTTCATTTTTCCCAACTGCAATGGGAGGCCATGGACTTATCTCTAAGCCCTTGCTAAATGTAAATTTTGATTATTCTAAGTACTATTGTTTAAATGAAAAGCAGAATTGACAATTATCACCAATGTTTTCATCATTCAGGAACATTCTCATAGTATATAGCTTAGCATAATACTAAATGTCTATACGATTCAAACCCTCACCCCAATGCTACTATTGAGAAAAAGTGAAGGTTTGAGCTAAAATTAAAATTATATACATGCATATATGTATGTGTATATATGTACATATATATGTGTGTATATAGTGTTATCTTTTTCAATCATTGTTTCTCACCATCATTTCTTTCTACATAGACCAAAAATAACAATAGGAAATTTAAGTGAATCTATGTCATCTATAGTCAAGTTTTAATTACAACCATTTGTGGCAGTCTTTTAGCAGCATCAAGATTTTAGTTAGCAGCTGTTATTTTCAATAAATAGACTATCCCAGGGCATAAGCCATGTAAATAAGGTGGTGTTAGAGGGTCTGAGGAAATGAGAATAATGTCCCATTCAAGTGAGGAAAATAAACTAAAAGCAAAAAATAAAGACTCAGAATGGTCTAGCTTTCTTGGTGATAAAGTCTTCCTTTGTCTGCCTGTTATTTTATCCTGACACTAGTGGCCCCTTTCCCACTATCATATCTCTTGTTTCTTGTTCTCCCCTTCTTCACTCTGTAACAATCTAATCTAAATTGTTTGGTATGCAAAACAAGTTTCCTTTCCACCAAGGAGCTGTAGAAAATTGGACATTTTTGTTTGTTTTTCCTTCATAGAATATATGCATTTTTCCAAGGTATCTTAATGAGCCACACTGTTTTCAGCATGATGGAAATTTCAGAGTCATCCAAAGCCGCTCGTCTTGTTTGTTTCTTATAGAATGGAGAGCTATCGCTTGATGGAGTGGAGATTTTAAATCTCACACAGGCGCGCACACACACACAAACACACACATGCACACATCTGCCTCTTTATCTATGAATACAGATAGAAACTGTGATTTCTCTATGTGGGGAACTCTCAACGTAGGATAAGCATCCATGCAGATCAATGACTGCTCTATGGCCTGAGTAAGTCCTAGAGATTGGCCTACGACACACAGACTCAGGGGACTTTTCTATGTTCATGCAGCAAGGAAGTATGAGTGGCCAGAACTGAACTGGAGTCTTCAATAATTCTTATCCCAACAATGGATTCACCGTGCTGTGCTCCCTCTGTTTCTTTAGGTTGATGTAGTTAACCAACGAATAACTAAGTTTCACTCTAGTTTATGTTATACAGATAAAACTGTGTCTTTATATACGAGTTGTCTACTTTGGAAAACATGAATTCTCCATAAACTACATTGTTTAGTCAATCTAAATCATTGTTGATGTAATGAGTATTGCAGGAGAGTCTTCACATTCTCTTTTTAAAAATTATTAGCAGGCTTTCAAAATAGCTGAAAAATTTTAATTTTAAATCATTAGACACATAAGGGAATGTTCCTAATGTATTTAAGGTAAACTCCTTGTAGGTTTTACAAAACACAAGAAACCAGGGACACATATATTTTCATCTCTCTGATTCATATCCTGTGTTGTACCCGTAAAAATAATGTCTATATTTAACCAACATAACAAAGATTCAAAAAATATATTTGCACATATATTAGTTGTACAATCCCCATTATAAATCTGTGGTTTTGTAATGCTATGTACATAGGAGACAAAAATCTCTTCCTTTTTAAAGAATCACTTCAAGCTATTAAGATGACAGATTGCTGCTTTATTTTTCTCTCTTAATAACAAAGAATACAGTATCAACTAAGAATTTCATCAAGTATACTACCCAGGACCAGCCTTACACTAGTTCATCTGATGCGGTATATAGCCAGGCCCCACACAACCCTGAAAGCTCTTTTCTATCTTAAAGTTTAATCTCTTTCCCTTACAACTTTTATTCCTGTTAAAATGGAAAAAATCCTAGAATAGGTAACACTTAGAATTGCTATCAGGTATTTACAGCTGATCATGAATGAAAGACAGAATAGACCTCTACAATCCTGCTCTAACCTACTTTTCCAGCCTTAACTTTTCCAACTGACCTCTATCCCACTTTATGTTTTAATTAAAATGGAGTAGCTGTGATACCGGTAACTTGTCCTGCTCTTTTCTTGCCCATGTTAGAACCTTTGCTTATGCATCCCTGTTACCTACAATATATTCTTTCCCTCCTGCCTCTCCCACCACCTGTTGAAATTCTTCTCCTCCTGTGGGCTTGGCTCAGTTGTCACCCACACCTGATCTTCTTCTAAAAATTCTACTCAGATGTCTCATTGTGGTCTGGAAATGACCGTTTTTCACTTTCATGCTCAAAGCTTATCACAAAAGACCACAAGATCTTAGAAATTCTCAAGCTAAAAATATTTTGAATATAGGTCCTGTGATATGCTGTGACCATTGCACAAGTAGCCAGATATTTAAGTTTGGAGAAACTTATTACCTAAAGCTTGGCCTGCAGGTAATGATTTTCTTTCATTGACACCAATTCATGTAGACATGCTCCTAAAGACAGAAGAGTTTAAATCTACGTTGAAGTAGTAGAAATACATAGGAATCACACTGATGAAATCATAAATAGTAAAGATTAATAGTGGCATGGTAATGTGGGAAAACATCAATGGCTCTGCATTTAGAGGACCTTCATTGTAATTTTTTTTGTGAGATTTCCTACCTGATCACCTTGAGTAAGTCATTTAACACCTCTTTAATTTTCTTATCTGTGAAAGGAGGGGTGAACTTGTTAACCTCTAAGCTAGTTCTTTACTATCCTACAAATCCTACAAATTAAGTGTGTGAACATCATCTCCTCTTAAGACAACACATATTTACTGAGGGTAGGAATTGGGCCTTATGTCAAGTATGCAAATCACATAGCACAATGATGGGCACAAAGTTGTCATTAATACATATTCATTGGAAATAACTGGATTCTTCCAATAAGAAGGTACGTGTCCCTCTTTTTATATGGCAAGAAAATGTTGATTGTGGACACTATTCCCCAATAAGGTGAAATGAAGCCAATTATTAAGTGTCAGATGCAATGTCATAATAGCCAACTCTATTTACCAAACTATCAGCTCCTCTCATATATGTATTTTGTGTCCTGACTCCCCCAAAATACAAGTTCTACTGTCTTATTATTATCCAACTGAGGAAAACAGAAACACAGAATCTTTGCATTAGTAAGGATCACAAAAGAGACCTAACTCATTTAATGCATGAATAAGTATTCCCTTTACAACATAGCCAACAAATGTTCATTCACCTTTTGCTTGAAGATCTCTAGTGAAGAGAGATCCATTCTCTCTAGAGGCAATTTATTCAATGTTTGGGTATCTCAAATGATTGAGAAGTTCCCCACCTGCAGGCCCCAGGGTCTAGCAGAGCAAGCCTATCAAACATGGTAGACGTCCTAATACTTGTGAAATGTGGCACTGTTGAAGTTTGAGGTGGTGAGGACTCCAAAATGCCGACATACCTGCTGGAATGAATTCAACACAAGCTTTCTTAAAGCCAAAGAAAAACAAATTTATTAAAGTTTTGCCATACATAGTTGACTCTTAAGGAGCCTAAGCATTTGTAACACTTGCATTAACAAGCAGGCCAGATAGAATCTCAGCTAGACAGAGTCTGAGCTGGATTGAATCTGAGCACCTTCATGGAGGTGAGATGGAACTTAAATAGAGAAAAAGACTGAGGGAAGAATTCAGCTGTCACCATGTAGTCTGGGGTCCCAGCGATGGTCTGGATAGGGGAGGTGAGCCTGGAATGTAGATCAAACCCAGAGAGCATCCTGATGGGAGTGGCCTTAGTTCAGACAACCACAATCCTGGCTGGGCTACTGGGACCTTAAGAGAATGCTAAGTGGTCTGTAATAGGATCAATGGAAAAAATATCAAAGAATGCTAAACCTAGTAAGGGGAATTCTAGGAGCTCTTCAAGGCCAGGCTTTGTAGGGCCCTTCAGACAAGTGGGACAAAAGCCCTCCCTATCCAAGGGTCTCAGGTTGGGCTTTTACCCCATCAGGACTTACAACATGTTCAGTGTTCTCAGTTGTTGGACTTTTCATGGAAGTGGGTAGGGGGCCTGCTTCTCAGAGTGTTACAACAACTTGTAATGGAAGTGCCTTGAAGATATTTTGGATCATGTATTTTATAACTGGTTCCAGACTGCTCACCATGTGAGGAGAAGGGTGGAGGGGAAGGAAGGAAGGAAGGAAGGAAGGAAGGAAGGAAGGAAGGAAGGAAGGAAGGAAGGAAGGAAGGAAGGAAGGAAGGAAGGAAGGAAGGAAAGAAGGAAGGAAGGAAGGAAAGAAGGAAGGAAGGAAGGACCAACCAACAGAGGAAGGAAGATAGCATTTGAAGTGCTTACTGTATACAAGGCACTGTGATAAGCACAGGTACTAGATGATAAGTGCTATTATTAATCTCCTCTTTATAGCTAAGGAAACTGAGACAAACAGAGGTGAAGTGACTTCCCCAAAGTCACATACCAAGTGTTTATAGTCAGATTTGAATGAAGGACTTGCTGATTCCAGGGGCAACTACCTCTTTGATTGGCTGTAGTTACCATAACCATAATTTTGAGGAACTTCAAAAGGCCTAGTTGGCTTCAATTCCTCTCTTGGTAGACCTCTGCTTATGGAATGGCTCCTTCACGGCTGGCATAAGAGACTTTCTATAATGGGAGAGATCTTGTAACCTCTCCTCTGAAACCCATATGAACTCCAGGAATAAGGGTCTCAGTTTTTAAACTATCTCAATGTTTCTTTTGATTAGGCATTGGAGACTATGAATTTGTGAACTGTCAGGAGAGGGAGACATCAGAGCATTCAGAAGTTAAATTCATACCAGAATGTGCAATCAAATAAACCTTGAGCGCTTGAGGAGAGAGCAGCATTTTTCAGTACCTAACTTAGCCAAAACTGAGATAAGGACTTAACTAGCAGTCGTACCAGATTTGGAAGTTCCTACAGTCATGCCATATTTGGATGAGAATTGGTAGCACCAATGATATGTAAAAACTGGGCTAAGTCTGAACCCATTCTTTCTAGAAACAAAAGTGGTATAGGAGAAATTGCACCCCCAAAGTGCTGGAGAGATATTTGTACTCTTGTTTTCACCATATCTTTGAATTAAATGTCCCTTTGCAAATTCTAACTGATGTTAACTGACTAAACAGAACTAAAATCATTGGTGGCTAACAATGGGATGAGTAAACCAATGAGGACTCAAGCCAATGTCCTTAGATAATAGATTCATTAACACCTTAGTGGTACCCATAGAAAGATGGAAATGTGTATGATCTGGCTCGAGGATAGTGAGCTTAAGGAACTTACTACATTTCTTTTCAAAAGTTATTTTTCCATTCCTCCATCCCTTGTCCCAATCTTTTCTTTGGATGAAAGATTTCCATTTTTTCCACAGTCTTCCAATGGTAAGACCATCAGTTCTTTCATTATTCTTGCATCCCTTCTCTTACTTTATCTAGTCAACCTTCTTCCTAAAATACTGAGCTGAAATACTTTAATATTTTAATAGATCTGGATCTCATTGTAGTAGTAGGCATCTCTGTGTAGTGTTAGGCTCTGTACTCTCCTCATTATCCTTTCATTTCCTCTAGAGTTTAGTTTCCTGTATCAATGCTATTTCCCCACTCCTAGTTCTCTTCCTGACTTTGGGATTGTAAAACCATACCACTGGTCCTGTCTAATCCTAGAACTCCATCAGTGCTTTGACTCCCTCACCCTGGAACATTCAACTGTCATCTATGGCCTTCTCAAACTATAATACCCCTTTTGACAGGTCGACCCCCTTCTCCCAATGGCAAATTCCTGGGGCCTCCATTTGTTAAGGATCTTAAACTAGCCTTCAGTCCTGTCCAGATACTTTCAGAACTTCAAAACTATGTCCCTGTTCAAGTATATTACCTCTCTTCTCTTTCAGCCCTCCTTTATGTGTTACCTTATTCCACTGGTTCATAAACTCCTTAAGGATAGGGATTACTTAAACATGTATCCCCAAAACTGCATAGTAAGTGTTTATTAAATACTTCATTTCATTCTTGTTTATTTCCTTTTCCCCTTTTCTTTCTTTCTTTCTTTCCTTCCTTCCTCTCTTACTTCTTTCCTCCTTTCTTACCTTCTTTCTTTCATTGTTAATACCCTCATTGGGTAACTTGCTCTGATGGCTCATCCTTCTAGGGGAAATCTAAGTGAACTGAAGTTCAAATTTAGGGTTTTGCTTGGGAAAGTTATAGGATCACTTATAAAAAACCAAAGAACTATATAACTCTTAGAGAGGTCTTCACCTCCCAGGATAAAATTACAGTATACATACATACATACAGTATATATACATACATAGTATAGATACAAACCCCCTCAAGGCTACTCATTCAGGCTTACTTTGATATCAAGTAACTAGCCCAGACACAATGGAATAAAGAGAGAAAAAGAGAGACAGATAGAGAGACAGAGACAGAGAGAGATGGAGAAACAGAGAGACAGAGACACAGAGATGGAGACAGAGGGAGACAGAAATACAGAGAGAGAAACACACACACACACACACACAGGATAGTACTTGCAAAATAGAAATTACTTGTTTCTTTCAACTCTGCCTAAAGGGAGTATAGGGTCTGGGAAGGAGGTGGGGAGGAGTAGAATAGAAAGAGAAAGAAGAGATCCCTCAGCTACTCTATTTCACAGTTTAGAAAAGAGAGAGAAAACACTGCAGATCAGACCTTTCCTTCAATGGGGCTGCAGCAGTTCAATCAGCCTGCAATGAAAGATGACACTGTGTATCTCAGGAGTAGCCCAGTTGTTATCTATTCCCATTAAACATGCTTTTTCCTAGTCTCAACTGTAGCCATACTGCCTCACTGACTCTTGCCTCCATAGCCATTCTTTCACAGATTCTCATGCCCTCCTTAAAACCACAATAAAATTCCCTCCCTCCCTAGGGAGCTATTGAATTGTTCCCTGGAAGGTTGTAGGGGGAGCTACATCCTCAATCTGGGTATTTCTTCGAATTGTGCCCATTAACTCCTTCCTCTTTGTCCACCCATAAATCATACATAGGGTATATATGCAACATGTTGGAAGTCTTCCTTTGTTTGTTCATTAGTTTTAAATATTACTCAAGGCAATGAATCACTCATTTTTATTTATATTTACTTATATTTATATTTTTTCATTTATTTATGCCTTTCATTTACCTCTCACAATTATTTCACACACCCAACCCACCTAATTTTCCCTACGATACATTGTGTACAATTATATAATACAACAGGTGTGGTCTCAAAAAGGCAGAGTGCAAGTGGATTATTACTTCTGTCATTCATAATGTTACATGTCTCTTAACACACCCCCAAATTATATGAGGCTTTTATTACCTACCATGTCACTCTGTTGATTCATGGTAATTGACTTGCAGTACTCTAGCCATATCTCCTGATATGCATAAAATGTGATTAGTTAGTTTGGAATGTAGATAATCATAATAGAAATCATAAAGAAATTCTTATTGCAGGCCAAGCTGGATAAAGGGATCACAATTTAATCAATCGGGAAGCATTTGTTAAGATCCTTCCATGTACCAGACATTTGTGCATATGACACTCATATGTGTTAGGTGTGTGTGGGGGGGGAAGGGATACAAAAAGAAAAGTGAGAGCCCAGCACAGGTGCGGAGCGCAGCCCAGTACAGGCACAGAGAGGAACACAACCCAGCATGGGCCATGCCACTGCAAGGACAGAACTGGAGCAGGTTTCGAGGCACCATGCCTCCAGCAGCAGCTGTGGGTACCAGATTTCAGAGCCCACAAATGCCAAAGACAGCTTCAAAGGTCAGTGAGAAAGCTCCTTCACTTGGGTTAGAAGGGAATGCAGCAGTCTGGCCAAGGCCCCAGGCAGCAGCAGCTTCCATTGTTGGAGCCCTGACTTAAAGCCCACAGTGGAATTGAGAAGCTTATCTGGATCTCAGTCCTGAGTGGGGGCCCTGGGATGAGAAGGAGTGCTGGTTGGCGTAGTGGAGTTGGGGAGCTCTAGAGAGGAAATCCTGCTCACAGACCAGAGCACAGGGGAGGGAAGGAATAAACTCCTCTCCCTTGATTGTGGCAGCTTGGAGGGACTGAGAACTCACAGGTCCCTAGGGTATACCCTCCCTTGACAAAGAATTCAAAAGTCAAGTAATTGGCTGTGAAAATTCCCCAAAAAGGGAAAAAGAATAAGACAATAGAAGGTTACTTTCTTGGTGAGCAGGTAATTTCTTCCAAACTTGAGATGAGGAGAACAATTTTGGAAATAAATATGCAATGATCTCAGGCCATGGAAGAGCTCAAAAAGGATTTTGAAACTCAAGTAAGAGAGGTGCAGGAAAAATTGGGAAGAGAAATGAGAGCAATGCAAGAAAATAAAGAAAAGCAACTTAACAGCTTGCTAAAGAAGACCCAAAAAAAAGTGTTGAGGAAACTAAAACCTTTAAAAATAGACCAGCTCAAGTGGCAAAAGAGACCCAAAAAGTCAATGAGGAGAAGAATGCTTTAAAAAGCAGAATTAACCAAATGGAAAATGAGGTTCAAAAGTTCACTGAAGAAAATAGTTTCTTAAAAATTAGAATGGAGCAGATGGAAGCTAATGACTTTATGAGAAACCAAGAAATTACAAAAAATATATATATATAAATAAACAAAAGAATGAAAAAATAGAAGACAATGTGAAACATCTCATTGGAAAAACACCTGACCTGGAAAATAGATCCAGGAGAGATAATTTTAAAATTATGGAACTACCTAAAAGCCATGATCAAAAAAAAGAGCCTAGACATCATCTTTCATGAAATTATCAAAGAAAACTGCCCTGATATTCTGGAACCAGAGAGTAAAATAAATATTGAAAGAATTCCCTGATCACTTCCTGAAAGAGAACAGAAAAGAAAAACTCCTAGGAATATTGTATCCAAATTCCAGAGTTCCCAGGTCAAGGAGAAAATATTGATTGAAGCATCCAGAAAAAAATAATTCAAATATTATGGAAATATAATAAGGATAACATGGGATCTGGCCACTTCTACATTAAGAGATAGAAGGGCTTGGAATATGATATTTCAGAAGTCAAAGGAACTAGGACTAAAACCAAGAATCACCTACCAGCAAAACTGCATATAATCCTTCAAGGGAAAAAATGGTCATTCAATGAAACAGAGGACTTTCACACATTCTTGGGGAAAAGACTAGAGCTGAATAGAAGATTTGACTTTCAAACACAAGAATCAAGAGAAGTATGAAAAGGTAAACAGGAAAGAGAAATCATAAGGGACTTACTAAAGTTGAACTGTTTACATTCCTACATGGAAAGATAATATTTGTAACTCTTGAAACTTTCCTCAGTATTTGGGTGGCTGAAGGGATTATACACACACACACACACACACACACATATATATATATATATATATATATATATATATATATATATATATATATATATATATAGACACAGGGCAGAGAGTGAGTTGAACAGGAAGGGATGATATCTAAAAAAATAAAATTGAGAGGTGAGAGAGGAATATATTGAGAGGAGAAAGAGAGCAATGGAAAGGGGCCAATTATCTCTCATAAAAAAGGGAAGAAAAAGCATTTTCAATGAAGAGGAAAAGGGGAAGGTGAGAGGGAAAAAGTGAAGCTTACTCTCATCACATTTGGCTTGAGGAGGGAATAACATGTACATTCATTTTGATATGAAAATCTATCTTACACTACAGGAAAGTAGGGGAGAAAGGGATAAGTGAGGTGAGGGGGATGATAGAAGGGAGGGCAAATGAGAGGAGGGGGTAATTAGAAGTAAACACTTTTGGGGAAGGATAAGGTCAAAAGAGAGAATAAAATAAATGAGGGGGGCAGGATAGGATGGAGAGAAATATGTTATCTTTCACAACATGACTTTAGCAAAACTACACATATATAGCCTATATTGAATTGCTTGCCTTCTCAGTGGGGATGGGTGGGGAAGAAGGAAAGGAGAGAAGTTGGAACTCAAAATTTTAGGAACAAATGTTGAGAATTGTTTTTGCGTATAACTGGAAAATAAGAAATACAGGTAATGGGGTATAAAAATTTATCTTGCACTACAGGACAAGAGAGAAGATGGGGATAAGGGAAGGGAGGTGTGTGATAGAAGGGAGGGTAGATTGGGGGAAGGAGTAACCAGAATGCACAGTGTTTTGGGGGAAGGGAGGGGAGAGATGGGGAGAAAATTTGGAGCTCAAAATTATGTGGAAATGAATGTTGAAAACTAAAATAAATAATTAAATTGGGAAAAAAAATAAAAGTGATAGTCCCTATCCTCAAGGTGCTTACATTCTAACAGAGAAACAGCTTCAACAAATTTAAGTGTGTTAGGCATCTATTTTCTAGTAAATTATGTACTTTTAAAAGCCCACCCTCCTCCTCTATCTCCTTTGCCTCTTCTTATTGTTATGTTTTCTTTGGTATTTATTCCCCTTGCCTCTATAGCATTGCATTCTATTTTATTTTTCCTCCTCCCTTGTTGCTCACCTCCTGGAACACACAAGCACCAAATGTGGGTCTCCTCTGTGAACATTCTACTGCCTTATCCAGCTGCCATCTTCTACTTTTTGAACTATATAAATATCTCCAAATTTCCAGCTGGAGACTTGGCATAAAGTACAAAGATCATGCAAGTAAGTGGAATATGTCATGTTAAATAAATGTATAAACACTGACATTGTGCCAAGTATACCAACAATCATAGCCTATATACCCATATAAGCTGAATAAATTCTTTATCCAGATCATAATGACTTGATTAGGATATTGTGTATAAATCTAGGCATTTTTTAAAGAAATAACTTGCAACATAAAAGACAAAGAGTTAAATAATTCAATAGTGTTCTGATACTGCTAATATGAGAGTTAGCCAATTTGAAAAGCAGAAGTTAAATAGGGAAAGAAAAGTCAAGGGTGCTTCAACAGTTACAAAGAGAAAGAGGAGTTGAAAATGGATGATAAAGAAGATAGCTGAACTGAAGAAATAAAATGTTTGATGAAAAACATGGGAACCTCTGAAAAGTATAAATTTCTAAACATTTTTAACATTTACCTTTCTTCTCTGTCATGTTGTCAATATAGTGTTTTCCTTGGCTCAATATCACATGGACATCGTCAATATTAGTGAATTGAAGCTATTCAGCAGCGTATGCCCAAAGCACTGAAATCTTAGGTCAACCTGAAGGTCAAGTCTGTATCTTTGGTTGTGGCCATTGTGTCAGCAGTAACTATAGTAACAGCAGGAATCACATGTGTAATAGGAAAATTGCACTATTCACTTTCTTTGCAGTATTACGGATTTATCATTCCTTCTCACAGCAAATGCATATATCTTCAAGGTCAAGTAAATACATAAAGGCCTTGCCCTTTCCCTTAAAATTAAAGGAATAAGTTCTTTAAAAGAAGTAGAGAAGTTTACATTAATACATTATAATGCAGTCAAAACACAACAATATATAAGGCAAAATGAAAATGAATACAATTCATTAGTTTGTATTTCTGAATAAGATTTCCTCCACGTGCTCTCTTTTCACTTTGAATTGTTATATAGTTAAGTCAATTTCAAAATTTGCATCTTTATAGTAAAAATATCCAAAAAGAATTTTGAAGTTTGATATTATACATGTGTATATGTATATATGCATATATATGTTCAAAATTATATATATAAAATATACAAATGCATATTTGCTTTACATGTTTTGATATTCTTTTAAAACTCTAGAATTGTTACATACCCTTTCTAAAAAGAAATTGTGTCACTACACTGACTTTCTATTATTTATAAAAGCAAAAGAATGTTGTTGTTTTTTTCCTTTTCAGAAGGTATATATGACTGAGGCTTCAATGTAAATCAAAATTTCACTAGATTCAAGTAAAATAAATGCTTTATTATTGTGTCATTTCTTCACAAACTATTTGTTCCATACTTTTCTATATGAAAAAAATGTGATGGCTTCTCAACACTACAAAGAAAGGAATAGGTTTAAAGAAATGGAAAGAAATTGGGCTTAATCATCATGCCTTTTGAGTTCCCATGTTGCTGTCACTATGTTTTCAATTGGTATGTTTAAATGGAAATAGAAAAGAAAAACAATCTTTTGTATATATAGTAATATCTGATGTTTGTCTGCAAATCACTGAGTCCATAGTGGTAGGATATCAGAGTATCCTACTAAAAGCAAAAGATTCACTTAGCTGGCCCAATGGTATATTTTTCCCCCTGTAATACCAAATATTTATTTGTTTTTTAATTAAATTATTTTATTTGTTTTCAGTGTTCTACAATCACTTCCATATATCTTAGATTTTTCTCTCCTCCTTCTCCCCCTTCCCCTCTCCATCCCCATTCCCTCCCTGAGCTGGCATACAATTTTATATAGTTTTTACACATAAATTCCTATCAAATACATTTTCACCTTAGTCATGTTGCACAGAAGAATTAAAATGAATGTGAGAAATCATAAAACAAAACATAATACAAAAGAAAATGGTTTGCTTCATTCTGTCATCGAATTCCATAATTCTTGCCGTGGATGTGGAAGGCATTTTGCTTTGAGTCCATTGGGAATTTTTTAAGTCCTTACATTGCAATAAAGCACTAAATCTACTAGAAAAATTCCTCACCAACTGTGGTTGCTATTGTGTACAAAGTTCTCCTGGTTCCTTTCACTCAGCATCAGTTCAGATAAGTCTTTCCAGGCTTCTCTGAAGTCTTCCTGCCCATCATTTCTTATGGCGCAATAGTATTCCATTACATTCATATACCACAATTTATTCAGCCATTCCCCAGTTGATGGGCATCCCTTTGATTTCCAATTTTTGGCCACCACAAAGAGAGCTGCTCTAAATAATTTTGTACATATGGGCCCTTTTCCTATTTTTATGATCTCTTGGGGATACGGTCCCAGAAGTGGTATTGCTAGGTCAAAGGGTGTGCACATTTTTATAGCTCTTTGGGCACAGTTCCAAATTGCTCTCCAGAATGGTTGGATCACCTCACAGTTCCACCAACAATGAATTAGTGTCCCAACTTGCCCACATCTTCTCCAACATTAATCATCTTCCTATTTTGTCATGTTAGCCAATCTGGTATGTGTGATTTAATATCTCAGAGTTGTTTTGATTTGTATCTCTCTAATCAGTAGCGATTTAGAGCATTTTTCATATGACTATACATAGTTTTAATTTCTTCCTCTGGAAACTCCCTGTTCATATCCTTTGACCATTATCAGTTGGGGAATGACTTGTGTTGTTGTACATTTGACTCAGTTCTCTATATATTTTAGAAATGAGACCTTTATCACAGACACTAGTTTTTTCCCAGTTTTCTGCTTCCCTCCTGATCTTGTTTGCATTGAGTCTGTTTGTGCAAAAGCTTATCAATTTACTGTAATCAAAATTATCCATTTTGCACTTCATAATGTTTTCCATCTCTTGTTTAGTCAAAAATTTCTCCACTCTCCATAAATCTGATAAATACACTATTCCTTGCTTCATTAATTTGTTTATAGTATCAATCTTCATACCTAGATCATGGACCCATTTGGGTTTTCTTCTTTGTGTATGGTATAAGGCATTAGTCTTCACCCAGTTTCCACCACGCTGTTATCCATTTTTCCCAGCCACTTTTGTCAAACACTGAGTTCATATCCCAGAAGCTGGGGTCCTTGGATTTATCAAATAGTAGATTTCTATATTCATTGACTATTGTGTCTGGAGTACCTAACTTATTCCACTGGTCTATCCCTCTGTTTCTTAGCTAGTACCAAGTGGTTTTGATAATTGTTGCTTTGTAATACAATTTGAGATCTGATAGGGCTAGGCCACCTTCCCTAGCATTTCTTTTCATTAGTTTCCTTGATACTCTGGACCTTTTGCTCTTCCAGATGAATGTGATATTATATTTTCTAGCTCTAGGAAATAATTATCTGATAGTTTGATTGCTACAGCACTGAACAAGTAAATTAATTTGGATAGAATTGTCATTTTTATTATATTGGTGTGGCCTACCCACAAGCAACTGATATTTTTCCTCTTACTTAGATCTGACTTTATTTGTGCAAAAAGTGTTTTGTAATTTGCTCATATAATTCCTGAGTTTGTTTTGGCAGGTAGACTTCCAAACATTTTGTAGTGTCTACCTTAACTTTAAATGGGCAAATATTTATTTGACACGTATTCTTTTATGAACTAATTACTTGTCAGAACTCCCTGAAATGAGCAGACATTTTGGTTTGGTCCAAAAGTTTCTTTTCTTTTGTTTGCTTTTCTTTAATTAGTTGGGTATATTGCCATTCATCTCCTTTATTTGGATGATAAAATCTGAGACTTACAGCCTGAAGAGTCTATAGAGATCATGAAGCTAAAGTCACTTACTTAAGGTTTGTAGCAGCAAGTACCCTGACACCTCCAGGATGGCTTGCTAGCACAGATTCTCCGATCTGCTTTTCTAAAAGAAAAGTAACCTTTGACGGGGGTCAACAATCTATTTTAATCTCATATATCAACAGAGAAAATATAAGTAGAGGAATAAAGACCAACAGTCAAGACTTCTGTCTGACTGCAAGCAATACATACATCACAGATCAACAGACAAATCCAACTGTCTGATCATTACATACATATATAGCTACCAGAGAGAGAAGCACCAACATCTGTGTTTTCAAAGCCAGGGTACTCTTTAATGGCTATGCATATTCTCATCTGGCACATAAACCTTATTCCAAAAAGTAAGCCCCAAAACAATACCTCGTCTTAGGATATATATATACAGTTTTCAGAGCCAGAAGGGCATCAGGACCCTCATGATAATTAACAAAGAAATTAACAAAACTCATGGACCTTCCTACAAAACAAGCTTCACCTAATCAAGCTTTCCTTAATGAGCTCCACCTGAGGCTTATTAATAGGCAAGGAAGATCTTTAACTCTCATTACAAGGTCACACAGTGATTGAAGCAGGATAGAATGCTAGATTTGGAATCGTAAATAATAATTAAAAAGATGATTACACATGAAACTGCAAATCTCTTATTATAACCTGATATTTCTTTTAAATACATAATAAAATTATCATGCAAATTTCTTCTTTTTCCTTTTTCTCCCCTCTCTCCTCCCACCCTAGACATGGCTACCACTAGACACAAATGGGGTATATATGTGTGTGTGTATGTATATATAAAATGTGTATGTGTATTATGTAAAATTATTCTATCCATACTTTTATTTATCAGTGCTTTCTCTGGATTTAGATAGTGTCTTTCTTCATATCGTGGTTTACCATGTCCTTCTTCAGCTCATTTTACAGATGAGGAAAATGAGGGAAACAGGGTTAAGTGATTGCGAGTAAGTGTTTGAGGTCAGATTTGTACTTAGGAAGATGAGTCTTTCTGACTACAGGCCTAGCACTCTATGCCACCTGACTGTCCCTAATTGGAATATACCACTCAAATATAGTAATTCATTATTTAACGCTGCTTAGGAGTTTTCTGTTAGGGAATAGTGTGTGTGCATGTCTGTGTATATTTACATGCGTGTGTGTGTGTGTGTGTGTGTGTGTGTTTTGTCCTCCCCCACTTGTAATCCAATCTCCCATGGGTAAGAGATTGAATTACTTGTGGCTTAAATATCAGAATTTTATAAAGTCAGTAAGACCACTAGGATCCATCCCTAATCGTCTATTAATGGTTTATTTTAGTGCATCCTCTTTGCCACTTTTCAATTCAATAAACTATATTTTCAGCATGAGTCTATAGTGATAGTTTTGAAAAAGTTTATTTCATATATTGTAATTTTTAATTGTTTTTTAATTTCATTTACTACTTTTTCTTCAAAGTTATTTGCTTCTCATCTATTAACCTTTATGTAAATTATTATGTTGTCTCACCTATTAGACTATGAACTCACTGAGGGCGGGAATTGTCATTTTGCATTCTTTGTGTCCCCAGAACTTAGCATGATGCCTGGAATATAATGCTCAATAAATACTGGTTATTGATGCGTATGATGATTAATCTTTAACTATTTCATTTATTTGGGGTTTACTCTAGCTGTATGAAGCTTCACACTATTTCCACATCTCTGTCTATTCCAAATAATGTGCCTATGATGGAAATTTAAAAGTCCTGTTTTTCCAAAGTGCACACTATTAGTCAAACCACATATTATATCCAGTATCTCATGGTTTGTTTGCAAATCTGGCAGTAGCTCATACTCTGATTAAAACACTTAAAAGGCCTGGCAAAATAAGAAGTATCACCAGATGGAGTTTACCAATAATATACTAGAATTAATATAGCTTACTACCATGAAAGTATTTGTTTAGGTAGTTATAAAATGTAAACTATAATATCATCCCAAATTGACTTGTTTTCTTTACACTGAAGGAAAGAAATCATTTTCTGATGGAGTTATTTCTGCTGCCTTCCCAGAGAACCCATTTTAAAGAAAATTTGAAAGACCTGTCAGCTATGTGCAATTTTGCTTCTCTATCCTCCAAGCAAGATAAGTTTAGTGTAGTCTATCTATTTCAAAGGATCCCAGCCTGAATAATTTATATACTTCAATTATTCTCCATCTGCTGCTTGATGAATGTACAAATGCCTTTACTTATCTCAGGATGAAGTTGTAAATGCTTACTGTTCTTATGGAGAAAGTATAAATGGCCATGCTACCATTCTTCAAAAAATCATTCATAAAAAATGAGGAAAACTAATAGATTCTCCATCTCAAATAATGAACACATAGCATTCCCCACTGGAAAATACCAAAAGAGGTCATTTAAGCTTGAGTTTATTTTTATAAAAGGAAGTGTAAGACTTAGAGCTGAACTCACAACTAGAAAAACTTAGATTCAAGTCTCATATATTATATATACATATATATATATATATATATATATATATATATATATATATATATATATATATATATATATATACTAGCTGTGTAATTGTGTTTACCTCTCAATACTTTAGGTAATGCTCTAAGACTATAAATTGCAAAGTACCAACCTTCATTAGTAGATGGAATTTTCATATTCAACAATCTCCTTTGTCGATGAAAACACAAGTTCAATTCCTATTACATCATTTTTAAAATCCAATAATGATTACAGGTTAGAACTTTAGTGAATTATAAACTCATTATGGATTTACACTGTGATAAAACATTCAAAAATGCTAATGAAAGTAATGGCTACATTAATGTAGGCAGAGTTTGACAAATTAGAGGTGATAATCCCAATGAACTCTGCCTTGGTGAGATAATAATATGGATCATTATGTTTATTTCTTAGAAAATACCTCAATAATTTCACTCTAGAGGTAAGTAACTGAGACTGTGAAATGTCTAAAGACCATAGCATATGAGGTTTATTTGAAGATGAAACTGTGATGTCAGTCATTCAAGCAAAAATGAGGTAGGGAGGGAGGAAGAAGGAAGGGCGGAAGAGGGGGGCAGGGGAGAGAAAAGAGAGACATGTTATCTCTCATGATATATTTGAAAGGTTATAATGTCAAAAAGAAATTCCCCAATAATTTAAATTGTCCAAGAGTTGAAGAGGCAAGACTAGGAAGTAGTGGTTTATCAGTCACTGAAGTCATCAAGTAGAGGATGGATGTCCGTTTTTTAGGATTGTTCTGGAGGAGATTCTTATAAAGATATAGCGTGGAAGGCAAGACCTCTGAAAGATCCAACTCTGAGATTCTGTGATCCTATTAAGATCATACTGCAACATATTCAATAACTTTTGCCACTGCTGACTTTATTTTCTTACATTATAGTTTTCCAATATACATTAATTCAGGGTTAATCATGACTGTAAATCATTTCCTAATGATTTTCTAGGGCATTTAGATAAAAATTAAACTACATAATAGCAACCACCTATTTTCTGAAAGTTTGGGGTATTATTTTCCAATGAAATTGCTTATCAGAGAATCACAGAGTAAGCAGTTTCAAGTAGCACGATTATCATATTCATATTGCTCTAGTTGTAAACTGTCCAAGTCTTTCTTTAAGCCACAAATGTAATAACATTTATAACATGTATATTTATGGCATACACACAGCACATTTTGTCTTCAAAAGATTCTAATCTATACACTATCATTATGAATGTGGTCAATTTTGTTATCCTCACATTAGAGATGAACTTATTGAAACAGAAGGATTAAGTGTGTGTGTGTGTGTGTGTGTGTGCATCTTTGTGTTTTTCCCAAGCTCAACCTTGATATCAAGTACAACACAATTAGAAATTATCTATAAATTAATCAATAAACATTTATTATGTTCCTACTATGTGCCATTCAATTAATAAACATTTATTAAGTTCTTATTATGCGTCAGATATGCTAAACACTGGAGATATAAAGAAAGTGAAAAGATAAATCTCTTCTCTCAAGAAACTGACAATCTAACAGGTGAAAGAAATGTAATCAACTATGTATAAACTACATATAATATATATGCATATATATATGCTCACACAGTATGTCCATATACATATGTGTGCACATTCATATGAGATATATTTAAAATACATATAAACATATTTGATTTTCTATATATTGGATACGTACTATTTGAAAGCTACTCTAAGACCTCTGAACAACTGATTAATCAAGTAGGATAACAACATTTTGAATCTCTTTTGCATGACACTCATCAAAAACAAGACATAATGATGAAATAGTCCAAGTAATGAGAATATAAAAATGCTTTATTGTTCAAAATTTTATTGTTTCTACTAAACGTGCCAAAAAAAATATGATAGAACTGCCATACCATTCAATTATATACATAATAACATCTCCATAGTGACAAAGAAATGTGACTGATTCAAAAGATTCTTCACCCTTACATATTTTGCTGACAGTATAGATTGGGGGTGTGCCTCGTTCTCTAAATGGACCTTTCCCTGACTGGCAAGGCTAGGAAATGAGGTAGATTGTTTCTGATGTCTCTTGGAGCTTAACATCTGTGTAGCCTGCATGAGTTCTAAGGATCATTTTTCCAACTTCCACTCTCCCAGACAAGTCTTAGGTCCATATCAGCTATCCTATATTTTCCCTCTAAGTTTCTAGAGATACTCCTGATTGTTCAAAGGTACTACAGTATTTAAAATTCCTTCTTACTTCAGTCAATTTGATGCTTTTAACAGAGTATCCAGAAGGCATATGTAAATGTTATTGCTAATTAGAATAGCCCTTTTCTCTGGGTTATTTACTATATTGAATTTCTTCAAAGACTGTTCATATTATCTCTTGACTGACTGATCACTTATTTGAGACATTGTTCTCTCCTAGTCAAGGTTTCAGACTGAAATGGGTATGTAAATAGGACAGAAATTACTTCAGCTAGTACTCAGTCTCTCAGCCTAAGTGATATGGCAGCCAAGGACAACACTTGTTTAGAATATAAAGTCATTTATAAAGCCTTAGAAAGGAGAAAGATGGGAAATCATGTGCAGTGATGCCCACAAAACATCAGAAAAAAGTAGAAAGAAAATCAATTTTACAGAAAACTTGATAAGTAATGCAAATAAGCAAAAAATATACTAAGGTAATTTTAGTGTGACACATGAAAGACAATGAAAAAAAGTAAAGAATGTGGGAAGATTTCTATAGCAAATATTTTTCATAATCTAATAGTAGAGTTACTACATTTATATTCTCATGTTGTGACACTATACAAGGCAGGCAAAATCCCACTAAAGAAAATAAAAGACAAAATGATCAGCTAGAGTATATTAATTATACATAGTGGAAACCATTACTGGGGATGACACAGTCTTAAAGGTGTGGAGAAGGGATGGGAAACCTGTGACCTCGAGACAACATGTGGCCTTCTAGGTCCTTGGCTGTGGTCTTTTGATTGAGTTCAAATTTTACAGAACAAATCTTTTATTAAGGGGATTTGTTCTGTTAAGTTTGGATCCAGTCAAAGGGTCACAGTTGAGGACCTAGAGGGACACATGTGGCCTCAAGGTCACAAGTTCCCCATCCCTGAGGAATCGATCCTTAAGGTATGAAAGAGGAGATGGTTTCAAAGTCTAGAAAAACATCACAGCCTTTTCTCAAGCAAAAACAAACAAGCAAAAAAAACCAAACGGAGACTATCAATAATTATTGATCCATGTTCTTACTACAAAATGTTGATAAGAATAATCTTTACATGCTTTATGGACATAATCAATAATAGTATGAGAAGAAAACAAGCAGGTTTATACAAATAGTATGCTGTAGTAAATTGCACGTTTAGAATCTCAAAGGTGCTCATTATTTTCTGTGCCCTTGAACAGGTTGATCCATGAGCTTGGAAAGCATTCCCACCTCATTTACTTCTTAGAATCAAATCCTAGTTTCTTTAGTAACTCAGCTCAAGTATCATCACCTACATGGAGGTCTATCCCAAACACCCCAGATTCTAGTGCTTCCTACCTTCATTATTTTATATTCATTTTTATGTATTGTATATTATTGCATGTGCACATGACATTTTCTCTGATATATTAGCTCTGTGAGGACAACTATTTCATTTTTTATCTGAATCCCCAAGGACTAGCACTTACTGCTTGATTGGTTTTGGAACATATCATAATTCTATGTTTGTGTGTTTACTCTAAATAAGTATTTCATTTCAAATAAATGGAGCAAGACACCACCTTAAATGTGTTAAAGAAAACCTTGCTTCCAGCCTTGACCTGATCAATTAAGGCAAATGCAGGAAAATAAAATTAAAAGGATCTTATTTGGCACACCATTGGCCATTGATGTAGCCACCCCAATTCAAACTCCACAACTTTTCATAGACAGGAGCAAACAATTTCCATACAAGAGCAAAAGCATTTTGATTCATACAGAATCATGAGGAGATGGGATTCTTGTTGCATCTGTTCCTTCCTCATTAATATATCATAAGGAGATGGGGAATTTAGATGGTCCAATAAATAGAGTGCCAAGCCTGGAGTCAGAAACACTCATTTTCGTGAGTTCAAATGTAGCTTCAGACTTACTAGCTGTGTGACCCTGGGCAAGTCACTCCTCAATGGCAAGATGAGCTGGAGAAGGAAATGGCAAACTACTTCAGTATCTTTGCCAAGGCACAATTGAACAAAAGGAGATGAGATTAGTGCTTGGCCATCTTATGCAGGCTAGCTGCCCACCGTAGTCAAAGTCTAAACAAGGTTTTAAAATGAAGTCACTCAGACTGACTCAGCACAAGTAGCTGACTGCACAAAAACTCTCTTCCAATAAACAGTCCTCCATATATATGTCACAATGTAAGATACTTGATAAAAGAGATAACATTATTCAGTGGCCCCCTGATTATTAACATCAAGTGAGGCATAAAAAAATCTCCCTAGCCATATGTTTCTCAAAGATGTTTATTACTGTCATGGAAGATATTCAGCTCATAGTACAAGTCTGAGAGCAATTGCCTCTATATGGTAGGAAAATGAGTATGCTAACTACCTTGATTTGTTTGAGCTCCCCAATTATCCAGGTAACCAAGGGGAACTGACTTAACCAATTAAGGATAGAGAATGGCCTGACAAACCAAAAAGCTTTTGTGATGACCGAGATCAAACTCAGCTGGAAGTGCAGAATCAGTGACACTGAAACTAGCTTAGCTCAAAGAATCCTTGGGCAGCCCTGGGCTATCAGTTAGCCTTGGATTCGGTGAGACATTCTGCTTATCTTGTTTTCTCAGGTTTTCTTCCCTTGGGGGAACAGGGATCCAAGTCCTATAGGATTTGTGCCTCAGTTTACACTTAGGCATTAAAAGTGGGATTTGATTGAAGGTTCTTTTGACTACTGGCCATAGCTATGGAGGTGAGTAAGGAACCTGCAGGAACTATTTGAGCCCCTTCCTCTCTGAAGGTAAGACGAAAGAGACAGAAACTCAAATCCTGGTCTCTTTCTGATGAATCCTTTTTTTATTAAGCAGGGAGCTGATTATAGGCCTCAGGTAATCCCTTTAGCAAGGATCAACTGGTAAGATCTCTCTGGTTTCTGTTTGGTCTCCAGTTTTCTTCCCTTTTGAGGTAAAGAGGAGATGCAGCTCCATAGATCTTAGGTAATAATCAGCCGGTTAACCGTGTAAAGGATGAATGGTTGGCTATTGTATGTTTCAAAATGTTGGTGCTGATACTTGTCATTTCCTTGAATAATGGACTTGATTGACATCTGATGAGCCCAGGTTAACATGACCATGATGGGGCTGTTTAAATCAGGATAAAATTCTCTATTTGAGAAAAAAACAACAAACCCCAGAATAAGACTAAGCTTCCAGAATGGGATGTGTTTAATAAATGGTTCTTAGAAAGAACACAGAGTATAAGGGTCAATTAGAATTAGATAAAAAGTCTGTGAAAGAGTGGAAAGGCACTACCCAGGATCTTGTTGAACAAATTGAAAATAAAATTGACTCTCTCACTGCTAAGCTATGTTGCCCACTCCTTCTGCTGCTTCTACCTCCACTTTACCAAGGTCCTCTCTTAATTCCCCTCTTCCTGAACCCAAACCTATGTGACTTCCTTGTCTCCTTGGATTCCCTTGTCCTTATAGTTCTACCCTATCCCAGTGTTCCCTTTCAAGATAAAAATTAAACAAACAGAAACAGAGAATGGTGACCATGAGGAGGTTGATAGAGAAACCATCACCACCTATGCTTATGTCCCTTGGAGTCAGTGAACTTGTTAACTATGTTGAGTTTCCCAACTTCTGTGAAGACCCTGCTGCCTTTAAGCAGTAATTTGAGATCCTCTGCTTAACCTATAAACCTAGAATCCCAGATTTCTATCAGTTAGGCCAGGTAGCAGTGGGACATGATCATGCAGAACACTGGTTTGCTAGAACAAGAATTACAGATCTAACTATACATCCAAAGTATGATTGGGATCCTGAGGAGCATTTTAAGATGGCTACCCAAATTTTGGCAGGGAACCATTCTCATGGCTTTCCCCTGGCCAATAGAAGGTTAAGCAGAAGGAGGGTGAATCTATTTATGATTTCTGCACCCACTTTACTGAGAATTATGATGCTAATTCAGGTCTTCCCAATAGCTGCCTGGGTGCCTTAGCTAATTACCATTTTGTGCTCCTTAAGGGCATCTTGCCAGAGGTTCAGCTTCGGTTCATTGCTTCACTTGAGTTTCACCTGAAAAGGTATATTGCCCTTGCAGTTGCCACTGCTCCTGGGAGCTCTGAATCTTTAGCAATTATGTGTACAGCCCTAATTTTCCCCCAGACTTCCACTGATTTTGATTCCTTATTGTCTTCAGCATCAGCAACACGTAGGCCTTAGACTCTTCTGATATTGGCATTGTGTCTGGTGCACTCCCTATCACAGTTCAAATGGATCCTCAAAAAATTCTCCCCTCCCTGACCTAATAACTGCTCAGTGCTCCTCCAATGAAAGGTACCAATCTCATCTTTCAGAATCTCCATTCTTAAGTGCTCACAATACTTTGAACCAGTCCTTGCAATTGTCCCATTTTTCCAGTCCAAAAGCCTGGAGGATAAGGCTGGCATCTTGTCCATGATTTTAGGACTATTAACTCCTTTGTAACCCAAGAGCCCTGAAAGACCCTAACCCTCAAATCTGATTCCTCCAGGTTCCAAATATTTTATATATGTTGATCTAATAGTGCTTTCTTTTCTCTTCAAGTGTCCTCTTTTACTATTTGTTTTCTTTTGCCTGGGTAAGATAGAACCATTGGAGCCTGTAGCTTCTCATCGAAAGGCTAAAACTGAGGAGTCCAGGCATCAAATATGAAATTCATGATTTTGGAGCCAGAGATGTCCTCTTGGATTCCTGGTCCAGATGACACAAGGCTTTTTTGAGATGCTGCAAGAGAAGGCAATCCATCTTGTTCCTCAAATAGCAGTCTCTCTAAGGGAACCCAGCTCGCTGCTCAAGCCAGTAAAAATACCATGTGTATCAGAGGCAAGACAAAGTTAAGTGTTCCATTGGGAAACTCCATCTTCTACATTGCACAAACTTTGATAGTGGTAAGGACTGTCATCAAATCAATTATCATCCATGATTCCAAAGGATTAATGATGAAACACATCATGTGCTGTCAGACAGAAAACTCAGAATTAGGATGTAGAGAGATAGATATGTATATATATATATATATGTATGTATATATATACACGTGTATATATATACATAATATGTATGTATATATATACACATGTATATATATACATACACATATAGGTATATTTTGGAGTTTGGGGATGGGTGCTACAGATATGGAGTGTTTCATGAGCTTTCATGTGATATCAATATATTAAGCTATTAATTGTTTTACTTCATTACAAGTAACCTTTTATGGAGATAATCTATAACCGGTTACACTGCAAAAATAAAGCATAATCATAAAACTTCCTTTTGAAGAGTTTGGCTTAGCTCTCTAAATAGGAAAAAAAGTAGACAAAAATTCCTATTTTCCATATTATGATATGCATTGGAGGCTTAACTGATAAAGCACTGTATGCATTGGACAGACACAGCTCTTGGAAAATGAACTTGTCTAGAATAAAACAAGAGCATTGATTGGTTGTTTTAGAGAAATTTCAGTGCTTTCAATGGCCTATTTTGTTGTTGTTCAGTCATGTGTGACTCTTTCTTATGGCATTTAAGGTTTTCTTGGCAAAGATCCTGGAGTAGTTTATTTCCTTCTCTAGATCATTTTTACAGATGAGGAAACTGAGTCAAACAAGGTTAAATGGCTTTCCCAGGGTCACACAGCTAGTAAGTTTCTGAGACCACATTTGAACTCAGGAAGATGAGTCTTTCTGATTCCAGGTCTGGCACCCTATCTACTATACCGCTACCCCTAAATGACCTTTCCTCCTTAGACAAAGGCCAGTCTTTCTAACATCACTATTGTATGACTGCAAATCACTGGAATACCACAATCTCCAAAGAATAAAAGTTGTTTGCATCTCAAACAACAAATGGGAGACAAAAGGTGGGTGTGAATAAGTTAATGCTTGTCCCTGTGCAGAAGTAACAGAATCCAGGATATTATCAAAGAGATATGACTGGAAACAGTGGAACTGTCATGTCGTAACAGTGAGGTATAACTAAGGTATCCCATACTTTCAGAGTAGTCACAAAATTTCAAAAGTTCCAGAGAAAAACTCCTTGTAAATCCTCTATTGAATATTGATATGAAAATATGGACCAGAGTTAACCCAAATAAAAAGAATTGTTGGATTATGATCTTCGTTGATGCTGAGTCACAAATCACTGATGTTGAAACATGTTAGAGAAGACACTGAAATGGTAGATCGAGTCATTAACATTAGTGAAGAATTACCCATCTTTCCCTTGACAGGGCAGTACCTCTAGTAACTGGGGGAGGGAGATGAAGTATCCATGAGCCTTACTCTGGGGGAACCCCACTCATCAATGAACATTAGGATAAAGATCCTCAGGATCCTCGAATTTTAAAAAAAGAGTACAAATGTACACCCCTTATTTCTACCTCCATGGAGTCAAGCACTTTAGAACTACAAGAAAGACACAGGGTAGCACTCCCAGTAAAACATTGTCACTATTGCCTTTCAAACCATAAGAAGTAAATCAGTCCCTTTTTTGTGTCCCTACCTATTCATTGAATCAAAATGAGAATGCTAAAAGACCTTAGCCTGAAAGGGCCAGGGTCTCCCATTGCATCCTGGGCCATCTCCAGCCTTCCTGATGAATATCAGGCCACTGGACCCAGATGGCCCAGGAGAAGAAGGTGAGGTTGATGACTTTGCACAGCCCTCCCTCACTCAAATCAAAGCCAACTGCAAGTTGGCCCAGGAGAAGAAAGTGAGGTTGGTGACTTTGCACAGCTCTCCCTCACTCAAATCAAAGCCAACTGCAAGTTGGCCCAGGAGAAGAAAGTGAGGTTGGTGACTTTGCATAGCTCTCCCTCACTCAAATCAAAGCCAACTGCAAGTTGGCCCAGGAGAAGAAAGTGAGGTTGATGGCTTTGCACAGCTCTCCCTCACTCAAATCAAAGCCAACTGCAAGTTGGCCCAGGAGAAGAAAATGAGGTTGGTGACTTTGCATAGCTCTCCCTCACTCAAATCAAAGCCAACTGCAAGTTGGCCCAGGAGAAGAAGGTGAGGTTGGTGACCTTGCATAGTTCTCCCTCACTCAAATCAAAGCCAACTGCAAGTCGTGTCATCGTCTTGACGTCATGGTCCTCTTGGAGAATGGACAAACACAATAACCACAGTCCCTACCCTCTCTTACCCATCCCCAAGCTTTTCCAATGAGGAGTTGCCCTAAGTAGCAGAAGGAGCTGGGAATTTCAAGCTGCATATTATAAAGAATAGTCACTTTCTGAATGAGATCAAAACCCTTCCTCACTTCTCTTTCCAAATATTCAAAAATCTTCTCTTCAGACTACAATATTTCTTGCCTTTCTACTCATCTCCTCTTTTCTTCCATTTCCTCAAACTTTATCTCTTCCTTTCTTTTGAACTTAGCTTAAAAACTTTCAAAACTACACCTGTCTTGTTTCTTTCATATGTCTCTTACCAATCACATCCTAGATAATCTATAGGACTAACCCTTACTCCACTGAATTGTTTCTAATTTTATTTTCTATCTCTCAGAGCCAGTCTCTCTGGCTACAGTCAGAAACATGAAAGAGAACAAATCTCCTTTTTTAAATTTTTTTTTAAAGTTCTAAAGACATTCCCTAGTTCCTAGTCACCTTTCCCATCTTCCTCATTGTGAATATCTATCCCTATTATCCACAACATGGTTCAGGTCCAGGAGATGGTGAGGATGGGGTTGGCATCATTCCTCTCAGCTCCGCAGTGTTCAAGAGAGACTAGAACCTCTAATGTGAGGACTTGCCAACCTCTTTTCAGGGCTGCTCAACTTTGGTGTCCAACCTGACCCCACTCTCTGTGGTTCCAAGAAGCTATTGCATGTACAGTGGCCACACAAGTAAACTCTCTTGGTGGACAGGCTAACCATGTTAAAAGTAATTGACAGACCTCACACCTGTGGGTGAATTAGGGGGATGCCTACTCCAAATATGTGAAGACCTTCCCTAGTATAATGGGTGAATGAGAAAATTGGTTCCAACAGCTGTAAAGTAAGCTGAAGCAAGTGCTGTGGAACACTAGGGCTTGCTCAGCCATTGAAGAAGCCAAGGTCATCCACTGATTGGCCTGTCACTAGCCATTTTGACTCTTGTCCTGGCACTAGACTTCGATGACTTAGAAAGAGAGACTGAGGCAAAGGCGTTAGTGCAACTCTGCCTCACTTATTTCCAATTCAAGTGCAAGTCAAGATTATCACCCGTGATGAAGTGAGCATAACTTTCAATACTAGTTTATGTTTAGTCTGGTAATTGACAGATTTTTAGTAGCATTACTGAGGACTCTGCAATGGACTTAGAACCAGAAAAGAAAGTCCACTTGAAAGAGACAGGTTTAGAGTTCTCCTGAGAACTGTCCTATTTCAGAGTGTCCATGGGAATATATTTCCAGGGACCAGACAATTACATGAGACATCTGTGACTCAAGATGAAATGTGCTGATTAACTAAACATTGGGCTTCAAAGAGAATTGATGTTATTTAACATGGATGATCACTGTTTTCTTGCTATGGTCTTTTCTTTCATGGTATTTATGTTTACTTAAGGTTTTTTTTCTTTTTTTTTTTTGTATTTTTTGGTGACTTTGCTGGTATGTGAATCACCCCTCTAAAATTAGTGCATGGAGAGCTCTCTAAATAGTTTGACCTGCCTTAGTTTACTTATACAGCCTACTTAACAAAGTTTGTCTCCTTGGTGGATAAATGAGCTTATGATTCTAGGTATCTAAGTTTATCCAACTTTATGACATGATGGAAATGTGGGATTGTTATTATGATACTCATATGATGCTCATATAATTGTTTCCTATTATAATAATTCCCATAGCTTATCACCACTAATTTCACCCAAGCAACAGATATCAGGTAATAAAATTGAGGATTAAGGAGTGATTTAAGACCGAATGTGGTGCTGAACTATCTATTTATACACATATGTATATATGTACGCATGTGTATGTACAGTATTGTTCACATATATGATTAGTACCAAATGGGGTAATTATTGAAAGTTATACTAACTCAGTAACCCCTTGTACCCAGACCTGTTCATCAATCATTGTTG
This sequence comes from Bettongia penicillata ogilbyi, assembly GCA_023548195.1. Classification (NCBI taxonomy): domain Eukaryota; kingdom Metazoa; phylum Chordata; class Mammalia; order Diprotodontia; family Potoroidae; genus Bettongia; species Bettongia penicillata. The sequence goes on from JAJHZJ010000037.1 coordinate 373,149, forward strand.
GGACAGGCATTACCAAGGTTTTATATTATTTGCCATTCATCACATAGCCTTACCTGTGAAGCTTGTAACCCTACCTGATAAATATCACAGAATAAGTCATCAGGAAGGAAATTGCAGTGCCCATCCCCTTTTACATACATGGACCTATCTGAATTGTCTTTATCACATTATGGAAGTTATCAATAAAAGCTGGTTCCTCCTTGAATCCCTTGCTGATCTCCAGGGATCAGGCACTCAATGAACTCCTTTTAATTCTCTTTGTCCTGAGTTTTGCTTTGTTAATCAGAAAAAAGCCTGAACAAAGAATTTTCCTTTTAAAACAGCTTATCCTGATTTAGAATACTTAGGAAGGGAAAAGTTGAAAACTATTTTAGATTTTTATATTCTGTTCAGGTAATTTATCACTTTTTTGTTTGTTTATTAAATTTTAAAGACGTAAGATCCTTCTACATTTTGTGACTTGCTTTCTATGTTATTGCATTTTTAAATTAACATTTCATTTTAAATATTGTACTACGAAGTAGCTATAGTATATCTTAATAGGATTTAATTAGGTTGGTAGCCAACGTTTCCATTTAGAAACTAATCCTCAATTTAATATGAAGGAGAAAGAGGCAAAAAAGATTTTATATGCCAAAAATTCACCTGAGACCACTTTTCAAAGATTCATGTGTCATTAAATGAGAAGCACCTGTAATACCATAAAGCCCTATTAATCACAGGAGAAGCTATGAGATATTCACAAATGCCAAAGCACTTTAATTCCTCAGATAAAGGTGCTAAGTAAACAGAAGATCTCATTATTCACAGATGAAAAGAGAAAAAGAGGTAGAAAAGGTAAATTTGTTATTTCTTTTTAAAAAAGAAAAGAAAGGAAAAGAAAAAAAAAAAAAACTGTGAATGCCAGGTATCAAGGATATGCGGGTAATACCAAAGTAGCACTCACAAAATGAAACCCTAGGTGTTAATTGAGAACTCCACCTAACAGAAGTAATATTACGTAGGCATTTTAACTTCTCAGCTTAAATTAGCAAGACATAAGTATCTTAGTATCTTTTAAGTTGCATTGGATTTTTATTGCTTTATTTTTTCATAAAAAACAGTATCCTGCCATTACATTTAAAGTAGTGCACAGGCTTCTTCATTTATACAATTACATTAGATTCAGAGACAATTAGAAAACCTAAAACATCACACTTTGTGACCATGTATTTTTTTACTGTATATTCAGTATTGATCTAAATTTTATATCAAATGAAAACCATCAAGAAAAAACATAGTCTATGATCTTGAAGAGTTTATCATCTAATTACAAGAATAAACACCCACATAAACTACTTACAAAACAAATCCTTCACTGAGGTTTTCATAAGAGTCAGTAATAGGTGCCTCCCTTTCTTTCCTTTTACTCCCTTCCTTACTTTTTGCACTTTAGCCTCCATCCTCATCATTCTCCTCTCTCCAAAATTACTAAAGATCTCTTAATTAACCAATTGAATGGCCATTTCTCAATACTCATCTTCCTTGACCTTCAGGCACTATTGATGATCTTTTTCGTAACACTTTTCTCTCTGTAGGTTTCCTTGATACTGCACTCCTCTGCTTCCTTCTCTGTCTCCTGTGCTAGAACTATAATCCATATCAGTATCACACTGGCTAAATGTGGGAATCCCTCAATGTTTTTTGAGGTTTTTTTCCTCAGTTCATTTCTTTTCTTCTTCTCTACTATTTCACTTGATGATCTCATCAAATTTCATAGGTTTAATTACTATTTTTATATGGCCCAACCCTAAACACCCTCCAGACATCCCCACCCTAGTCTTACACTTTCAACCACCTATTAAACAACTTGTCTTGAACTGGACACCCCATAGACATCTTAAGCTCAAAAGCTAAATACCTTATCCACCCTACCCAAGCTCTCTTCTCTAACTCCCCTATTACTGTTGAGGGTAGCCACTTCCCCTAGGCTTACAATTAAGGTGTTATCTTTGACTTCTTTTACTCTCTCTCTTACCTCACCTTATTCTATAAATTGTAGTATCCTGTTGTTTCTATCTTTGTAATCTCTTGTATATGCCCCTTCTGTCCTCTAACACCGCAATCACCCAGGTGTAGACATTCATCACCTTTAAATACTCATGTATGATTCTAAAATGGACATGCTTCCATTCAGTTGTCACATCTTCTCCACATTTCTGGCATCTGGTGTCTTTGTCCTACTCATCTGGCCACCATCTTAGTTCAGATCCTTATCATCTCTCGTCTAAACTATTTCAATTGTTTCTGAATTGATTTTCTTGCCTCAGGTCTTTTCCTTCTCCAGTTCATCCTACATTACTGACAAAGAGATCCTCCTAAAGCATGGCTCTGACAATGTCACTCCCCTACTGCATAAACTTCCTATTGACTCTAATATCAGATATAAATTCCTCCATTTGGAATTTCAAGTCCTTAACCTGTTTCCAGCATATCTTCTACCCTTTTTTACTCATTACTTTACTCTGAAGATCACCCAAACTAGCCTTCTTGGTGTTCTCACATTACAGCTCCCAGTACCTTTGCCCTGCCTTTCTCCCACCTGCCTGGAAGTGCACTCCATCCCCAGCTGTTCACCTTTGAGTCTTGGTTTTGTTTCAGACTTAGATCAAGTACTGCCTTCTATACAAAGATCTGCCTTATCTTTCCCAGTTCCTATTGCCCTGCCTCCAGAAACCTATTTAAATGTATTTTATATCTACTCTTCATGTGTGTACCTTTCTATCCCTAGTGCATACAAAGCACAAGTTCTGACATACAGGAAATGTTTATTATATTTTTCAATTGATTGATAACATATGGTTGAACATTTTAGATCACTTCTACAGAATCAGTGCAGAAGGGTTGGGCCCATCGAGAAAGATGTAAAGTCAGCTTTTCAGGTAGGACTGAAAGTAAGAACAAAGAGGGGAAATGAAATAAGAAAGAAAAAAGGGGGAATGAGGAAAGGATAAGTGAGTCATTGGTCTATTTGACCTCATAATTTATCTTGGTCTTATGAGCAATGATTATGGGCAAGAATTTATTAACTGATTTGAAGTGGTCCTTCAAAGAGATGCTCTCAGTGATTGCTACTGATAGGATATTTTGTGCAGAAAGTTCCAGTATTAACTGTCTCCAGGTGATCATGTAGAGGGAACGTCATAGTAGCTCTGCTTGTTTCCTGAAGGGTATGAAATAGCACCTTAGATTTATTTAAAAAATAAAATTAAAAGGTCAATATATGCTGAAGGAGCAAAAATGACTGTTGACAGATTTCTTTGGTCACCTCCTTTTCTTTCCATCTAGACCACAAGTATGCTACTTACTACCCACCAAATTTGAACAATTAAAAATATAATCTCAAAATTCTTACTATAGTCATATGCATTATTATATCACCTTCAGCTAAAGTCTGGGACAGGGTCCTGATTTTAGAATTTATTCCCTTGTAACTTAGCTAATATGACTTTCAAAGGAGATAGATAACCATTCTTTGAGTTCATTTCTGCGTAAACCAGAGGAATCCTCTCAACACTCTAACTCTACAAATTCACAGAGAAAGAAATTCTCTCCCTCTCCCTCTCCTCCCATGCTCTTTTCTTTTTTCTCCCAAAGTTGAGTGCGTTGTATGGATATAGATAGATAGCTATAGATACACTGAAAGTTATCTCTTTGTGTATTTTCTTAAAGAGAAGCCTACTTCTACAATCTACTAAGTTCATGCACCAGCAAAATGATCAAAGTCTGAAATTCCAAAATGTAAGAGTTCTGTTACTGAATTGTATAAGTAAGACAGGAACCAAAATTGCAGTAATACTCTGAGGGAATTTTAATACAAACAGAAAAGGGCTTCTATCTTGCAAACTGTGTTTTCAAAACCTAAAACCATTCTGAAGCATATAAAGACATAATGCATGGAAAATGACATTTTATCTAAATATGAACTTTTTTTTTGCTTTTGAAACTCTGACGTGGAAATAGATCATTTTCTGTTTAAGAGATACCTTAAAGTTCAACAGAGTTGTTTCCTCTAGCTTACCTAATGAGACAAAGCTCTAATAACATACAAAAATGTAAGAAAACTAATATTTAGGTCCTATAAGCATGGAAAAATCTTGTCACCAAAATCTGTGAGGTACTATTTCAGCACACCTAGGAACAAATCTGGTAATCAATCATTTTGGGTGGATATTAGAAAAAAAGTGAGGGAGGGAAGATATTTAGATTCATTGCTTCAAACTGAAAACAGAAATCCCAAATTCCTTCCTGGTTGTAGTAAAACCAGAAGGTAAACTTCAACATAACCTTTCCATTTGATGCTAAAAATCTAGAAAACTTCTTAGCATTAGGATAATTTCTATGCATTCTGATGATATAAGAATAATCCAACTCTGTGTATATTTGCTAAAATTCCTTCCCAAAGCAAACAATCCTACACAAGAACTATTGTCTTTGACATAATCTTTCCTCAGAAATTCAGGGGAAAATACAGAAAAATTCCATGACAATGGACTGTTAATGTTGAGTGCCTTTTTTATTTCCTAACACAAAATAGATTTTTGTTCTTTGGTTTGCAAATGCTCTGTGGAAAGAGTACTAACTTTGTGGTCAAACGACCTGTATTCAAATTATACCTCTGATATTAACTTCTTCTCTGACTTTGGTTAAGTCTCTGGGCCTCAGTTTCTTCATTTTTAAAATGGTCTAGATGACCCTTGTGGTTTGTTCTAAACTATATATGTTTGTGTGTGTGTCTATACAAACATTGTGTACATTTTCCCTCTAAATCATAGAGATAATAAAAAATAAAAAAACTATCTAGAAGAGACAATGAGTAAACATTGCCACCATACATTATATAAAATATTTGAATTTTCATTTGGGATCATAAGCATGAAACAATATTTTCGTCTTTTGACTGATTTTCAACTGAGGCATTTATTTTTCCTTTCTGAAGATAAAAGTTTTAGTACTGACAACATACATCTGTGGTTGGTAACTCAAAAGGTCTACATTCATGGCCAATTTATCCTTCCCTCTCTAAGTTTCCAGTTGGTCTGGTAGAAAGTAAGGTTTTCCTGTCCAGATGTCTGTTGTCATTTGTCAAAAGTCAGAGAACTAATTAATTATACAAACATGATCGAGGACTTCTATGGCCAGCCTGGGTATCTGTTTGGTCAGTACTTATAGCCAGAATCCAAACTGCATGGGCGCAGGGACCAGGTAAGTGGAATTGCACAAGGCAGAAAGAAGATATTGGGCCACTTGGTGACTAACCAGAACTTCAGGTCCCCATTTACCTAGAAGTATCATATAAACATATCTGTCTCTCACCTTCCATCTTAAACCAAGGTAAATCAGAATTGTCTGGTTGGCAAGTCAGCTTCCACAGAAACTGCTCAGAATGCATGTTTGCTTTTTCCTCATTTTTTCTCTATATTCTTTTCTTTCAAGTCTATTCTTAATGTTGTTCTTATCCCAATTTCACCTTTTGAAAAAATATGTTCAAATGGAAAGGTCCAAATATATGATTTGTTCTGATCTCTCCAGTCCCATTCCTAGGAGGGGTCATCTACATATGGGAAAAGCAGAAAACCTGGTCCATTCTATGATCTAATTTCCATTATTGCTCTTAGGAAAACACTTTGAAAAGATGTGACTTACTCTTCATACATTCCACAAATATGTAATTGTCCAATGATCGTAGATAGTGCTGGGACCAATACATTTTGAAAGCATATGGTCCCTGCCCTCATTAAACAGTGAGGGAACAGGACAGATGTTACTCTAATACACAAGTGTTACGTGAGGTAGGAAAGCGATCATGGCAGGAGAGTATAGATGGCTTCCTGAAAAGGCAGGATTTGAGCTGCATTATAAAAGACGAATGGACATTAAACTGATGAATAATTGACAGGAAGAAGTTCCAAGAATACAGGATAATGTGAGAGGCAGTGTAATATGTTGTTGTTGAATAATTTCAATATTGTCTGACTTTTCATGACCCCATTTGGAGTTTTCTTGGTAAAGATTCTAGAGAGGTTTGCCATTTCCTTCTTCAGTTCATTTTACAGGTGAGGAAACTGAGGCAAGTGACTTGGTCACACAGCTAGTACGTGTCTGGGGTTACATTTGAACTCCAAGACTTCCTGACCCCAGGACTGATGCACCACCTGACTGTCCCCAATGTGTAGTATGATAGAAAATCAGACTGGAAGTTAGGGATACCTCACTTTATGTCCTGCCTCTGACAAATATTCGCTGTGTGACCCTGGGCCAAGGCACTTAACCTCAGTGCTCTCAGTCAAGTCTCTAAGATTACAAATCAAGGAGCAAGGGTAAATCTGCATTGAAAGAGGAATTTTCCTCGTTAGGAGTCCTTATACCAATGAAATCACAGTTCTAATTTTCATAAAAACACAAAGGAAACAAAAATCTAAATGCTGTGGGATAAAGTATGGCAAGAGAAGAGCCCAGGGTGGAGTGTAAGGTAGCAGCAAAAAATACAGTTTATTTGGAACACAGAGTAAATTGAAGGGAATAATGTAACCTAAGCCTGAAGAGATGCTGAAAGTTGAGGACATGTTACAGAGGATAAGGAAATGTTTCTATATCTGTTAAGTGAGAGTTGGACAGAGTGAATTTTAAGGTCCCTTCTAGATCTAAAGTGATGATCATATGAAATGGGGAAAATGAAAGACGTTGGATTTGGCAAAACTGAAAGTACAATGTGACTAAAATATGATTTATAGATTGATAGATCAATAGGTAGATATAAATAGACTAACATCTAGATATAATTATATACTCATGTACCACATATGTGTATATATTTCTGACTCAGATTTCCACATGAAGCATGAAAGACATGCTTCTATAGGAAAGACATATATGTAAACATAATACATGTGGCATGTATATAAACATGTGTTTGCATATGTGTCAATGTATGTATGTATGGGCAACTAGGTGGTAAAATGGATAGAGTGCTGGACCTGGAGTCAGGAAGACTCATTTTCCTGAGTTCAAATCTGACCTCAGACACTTACTTGTTGTCATTTAACCCTGTTTGTCTCAATTCCTCCTCTGTAAAAATAGGCTGGAGTAGGAAATGACAAATTATTCCAGTATCTTTGCCAAGAAAACCTCAAATGGGGTCACAACGAATGGAACACAACTGAAACAACTGAACAACCAAAATGTGGGTATATCAGATGTAGACTCTTTCAAGATGTTTAGTAGAAAAGATATTTGATTAACTGCATGAAGCAAAAAGACCATGATTTAGAGGATGAGAGACAGGATGGTGAATAGATACAATAGAATAGGAAGGTTAAGGTAATGCTTTTTCCTTTCTTTTCTTTTTTTTTTTTTTAAGGATTCATGTGACCTGAACATGTCTGTAAGCATATGAGAAAGAGCCAGTGAAAGAGATTCATGGTAGGGAGGGGAGAACTGCTAAAATACGATACTAAGTAAGAGCGCATGGAATCAGTGGCACAGGGAAGGACGCATCAACATGCCTGCATTAAGTACTTATTATGAGCTCAGCCCTGTGCTAACTGCTGGGGATTCAAATCCAAGTATTGACAGGGAATCCCTAATTCAAATCCAAGTAAAAATAAATGATATTCCCTGCCCTCAAGGATATACTTTCTAATGAGAAGTAGGTACAAACAGGAGCTGAAAGGTAGATGGTAAGGGCTGGAGCAGGAGTAGTGCTGAAGACAGAAAAACAGAAGAATATCCAAGAGAGGAATGAAGGTTTGCCTGCCTGGGCCCTTCCCTAAAATGGAGGGCCAAAGAACTTATCAATGTATGAAGGAGGCCAGCTTGGTGAAGGGATGTTCCATTGTGTATAAATGGATGTTCCTAAGAGAGGAGGTCTAAATGCTAATGGAAATGGCAGGGTAAGACCATTTCTGGGACAATTTTTAGCATTCTTTTAAAAAAATTTTGAGTTCCAAATTTTCTCCTTTGCTACCTCATCTCCCCAATATCTGAGGTGGCAAATAGACTTTCTATCAAACATTCTGAAATTAAAACTTACCAATTTGATAAGACTTTCCAGTAGTTGGATCCCACTGATGAAGCCTTTAAGAGCCCACATGAAAGTATCTACTCTAAGATAAAGCAAGAGAAGATAAGGATAAGAAAGTAATGCAATTTAAGAATGTAAGGTGATTATTTGTAAGATAGCTACAGCTAAAATGATAGTGCAAAATGGATATGAGGCTCAAAACTTTAGGAGCCATCTTTATTATCTTCTAAATGGACTGCTCTATATAGAGGTCAGACCAAAACTAGGTTGGTTCTGAAATAAATAGAAAATTCTGTAAGATTTATACCATCTCTACACCTTTCACTGCTGTTCCAATACCTGATCGGCTAACCTTTAAAATCTGAGTAAAACAGATTCTTGTCTGATTAGAGGTTTGAAGATACTAGTTTCCACTTTAACATACTGCTTTATGGAAGTGTGAATAAAAGAAATTATTCAAACTCTGCCACATGTTGTTTTACTTACATTTTATCCTGAATATACTTTTATCTTCCTTACTCAATGTACAAATGGTGATGGGGTGGGGAGAGAACATTTCAGTTTTGATTGCTTAAGTCCTACCAGTCTGACTTGGGTATTTTTGTACCTTTACCCAGACTCGTGTTTTGGATCCCAGCATTATTGTCACCCAGATCATTCTCTTTTTAAAAATAGGAACCTCATTAAATTTCCTTCTTTCCGACAACCCAGCATACATAAAAATCCTCTTTTTTATTATTTTTCCAATAAAGGTAAATGCTGTGGGACCAAGATGATATTTCTAACAGCATTGTGCAAAAAAATGTTCAAAGTGGTGGGCTGAATTCTGGGTAGCTATTCAGAAGGTTGGATTGTAAAGTCTGTCATGGAAACCAAACTTGGCATTTTTCCATGTGGAGAATAACCCTTCTTTCTGGTTCCAGGGAAGCTGTGGGAAGACAGCCCTTAAGTGTAGCCAGGAGGGGGAACCATGCCCGCCTTGTATAAGAGCGTTGCATACAAGTACTGAACTATGACTTACTCTGAAAGATATCCTGAGCCTGTACATCCCATTTCTGAATCCATTCCCACAAAGGATAATGAGAGTTCCTATTCTCTTTCCTTATATTTTTTAATCATTCACCTGTCAGCTGCAGTACAAGGCTCAGGGTCATAGTCAGGGACATAATACTGCTGAAGAGTCATTCTTTGGACAATGTGAAAGACCCTTAGCTATTTATCTGCATTGTTCCATAACAGTGGCGGAACACATTTAAATAAAGGTACAGCAGCAATTATTTATTGTTATCTTTTGGATTATTATTTTTTTTTACCTGAGTAACACAGATTCAGTATAATCAGTTCCAGCTGGAAACACTTCTACAGGACGTCAAGGACAATGAGTTCACAAATTGACTTTACCTGCTATTTGTGTGGCGTATGAAAAAAAGCCAGTTAAGGGGAATTTAATTAGAGCACCTTATATTAGAAATGAATAGAAAGAAGAGAGAGTGTTGATTGCATTGAAAATGAGTTGTATGCTGGCCTGTCAACAATTGAACAGAAATATTTCCCTAGCATTTCTTTGGTCACAGTAATTTGAATGCTATCAGTTTACTATGTATGCAGCATAAATTGTACATGCTTTACTAAGCGAGAGTAACATGGCAAGGTTTTATTGCACTTAAAACTATGGTGCACTACTCTTCAGCCAAGTCATGTTGTGACAAGAATCGATACCTAAAGAATGAAAGTTTAAAAAAAAAAGTTATGTGAGGAAGAACTGTGAAGTGGGAATAAAGGTTGTTATAGATGTAAAGTAAGAGGACTTTGAAAGACAACTAGTCAGGTTAGAAATCCTGGGTTCAATCCCAGTACAGTCACTTGTCTGTCTGTCTGTCTGTGATCTGAGGCAAGTCATTTAACCTAATGATGTGGTTGGACTACATGAACTTCACAATCTCTTCCAGTTCTCAGGCTGCGATACAGTGATACTACTGTATGCCTACAGATCAAGGAAATATACATACATACATATTTATATATATATATATATATATATATATATATATATATACATATGCAAGCAATTTGGGTATTATATCCAGGTTCATCTTGTAATAATATTTGCAATATTTTTTTTTAAATAACCAACATTTACATGGTGTTTTCCACTTTACAAAGTGCTTTATGTAACATTATCTAATTTGAACCTCACAACATCCCTATGAGATAAATATTAAAAGTGTTATACCCTTTTCACAGATAAGGAAAGTGAAATTCAAAAAGAATAAATGATTTACCCAGGGTCACACAGCTAATGCATATTTGAGGCAAGACTCAGATAATTCTGATTTCAAGTTCAGAACTCTCCTCTACTCAACTCCACTTAAATGTTAACTAAATTAAATGTGGTAGAAATCTCTGAGGTACGGTACCAGTTATTATATCAGAAATGTGTAATTTGAACTGTGGTCCCCTGCCTGAGGGAAGAAAGATTGATTCTCTACTACTGGAAAATTCTGACCTCCTTTATGAAGGCATGGTACATTTACCCCTGTAGGCAAAATCTTATATAAAAGAAAAAAAATTAAACCTTGTTGTAGCTTAAAAAATTAAACTTTGTTGTCCCAGTGTCTTGATCAATTGACAAAGTTCAGATAGAACATACCACAAAATATATTGCAGGGTCTGGAACCTTGCTGCGTTGAGATGAAATAATTTGCTTGTTCTGATACTGCTTCCTGTCACTGGGGCTGGGGATGAGTATTTAATGTCACTGTTTGACCATTCTCCCATTTGTTGTATTTGAGTTAGCCAGTGATTCAGCAAATGAGCAGCCCAAAGAGCCACCAATAATCCTTATTTAAAATTCTGAGTTATGAAGACTCCAAAGAAGATGGATATAGTCGCTGAATGGAAATCCTATTCTTGTTTATCTGCAGTGCTGAACATACGAACCTTTTGAATTTTGCCACTAAAAGATCACCTACCAAAGGTTTGTCATAAATCTTCAAGTCCTAACTCACTCCTGAGCTAGTTCTCATTGCTTCTATTTTACATATTTACTGCTTATATTACAAATAGAGGACTTCCAGTATAACTGAATAACTATTCAATCTTTCTCTATTTTCCTTCAAAACTCATTAAGTACCACCTTCTACATAAAGCTTTCAGCTTTTCCTAATTCCCTCAACAGCATATTTTCTCCCACATCATACACATACACAAACACACACATACACAGAGAGAATATAAGTATATACATATATATGATATACATACATATTGCAAATGTTCAATTTTTTGTATATGATTGCATCATGCTATCTCTTCCAAAACGTATAAACTCCTTGTAGACAGGAACTATTTCTTGAATGATTGTTAATGTTTAACATTAGAAATTAACTCCATAATACATACTTTTACCCTAACATTTACCCACCTTGGAGCTTACATGATATGGTATATTTGCTCTGAGGCAGGAGTTTGTCACCTTTCTTTGTATGTTACAGACTTCTTTGACAGTAGTCTAGCAGAGCTTAGGAACCCCTTCTCAAAGTCATGTTTTTAAATGCATAAAAAATAATACTTGGAGTAACAAAGGGAATCAGTTATACTAAAACACATTTATCAAAATATATAAAGGAAAAATCAAGTTCATGGCCCCAGTTTAAAAACTTCTGTCCTAAGGTGTACTGTACAAAAGGGAGGAAGGGCAAATTTTCCTTAATAAGGAATCTCATATTTCATTATGAAGAGAAAGACTCATTTCAATTATTTTTTTAAATTAAGTATGCACTATGGAACAGGCATTATGCCAAGCACTAAATATATAGATTAAAAAAAATATATGTACTAGGTACAATACTAAGTATTCACAGTCATCTGAAAACAGATTTTGTTTGTTTTTCTGGACAAGAATCTATAAAGTTACGGAAAACTCTCTTTGGACATCATTTCATTTGTGCAACATATCCTAGAATGAGGTTTTAACTTGATGTCAATGACTTATTTCTTACTACATCTATTTTGATAAGTATATTTCAATATAATTAGTTTTCCTTTATAGTACTATGCATTTTATTTTGCACATTTAAAAATATGAGTCTGCAAATGGCTTCATAGGTTTTACCAGTCTACTACCAAAGTTGTCTGCGGCACAGAAACAGGTGAGGACCTCATGCCCTAGAACATGGCACAATAAGGCCACCATGCAAAATGGGTTGTGAAGTAAAAAGGAATGTATCCAATGCTTCTATCAGGAAGTATCCAACTTGTTCTGCAATCCTAGAGCAGCCAAGGCTACAAGATGGGGAGCTGGGCAAAAACAAAATGATAAAGGAAATGCAAAGCTTGGCTAAGACAAGGTAAGGAACTTACTTTCTAGTAAAAGGATAAGATGGCAAAATGAATGGCTTCAAATACATGATTTTACATGGTAGGTATGTTAAAGAGTAATAAAACAAACCCTAGGAACAGGGATGAGACCAGTAATTTCATTGGTACCTGGAATTCCAAGTAAGAAAAATCTCTCTTCTAGTACACATCAGTATCTTTCTGCAACTTAGACATTTGCCTAGAACACAAAAAAGTGAAGTTAATTAAGTTAATTCGTCCACATTTCCAGTGTCAGAGTTAGTTCCTTAATTCAATTCTTCCTATCTTTGAATCTAGATGGTATAGTGTATAAGAGTCTGGAAGACCTGAGTTCAGATTTGACTTCAGACACTTAAGAGCATGCCATGGCTTTGAACAAATCACTTAACTGCTCTCAGCATCAGTTTTGTCATCTTTAAAGTGGGGATAATAATGCCTCTGTCTTAGGGTGGTTGTAAGGCGTGAGATAATAAATATAAAGTACTTCGCAAACCCTAAATTAAAATATAAATGCTAGTTATTTTTATTATTAACTTTTATTCAAAGCCAGCTATCTGGTTTTTGGTATTATCTCTTGAATTTTGAGGCAGACCAGTAATTGTGGACTGAGAGGTGATATTTTACTTAAAAAATCATTTATTACGCACCTCCTACAACCAAAGCACTCTACTAAGTTCTGAAAATATAAAGATAAAAGTGAAATCCTCTCTGCTATCACACAGCTTATATTATTATAGTGGAGAAAATAAGACACAAATAAGCAAATACAAAATGAATATAAAAAATAAAAACAATAATGATAATAATAGAAATAATGAGATAGAGACAAATAAAGTTTAAATGTCTTGCCCAAAGTCTCTCAGCTAATACGTGTTTGAAGCGACAGTTGAATTCAAGTCTTCCTGACTGCAGTTCCAGCATTTCATTCATTTCACCACTTCCTTCAAGTAACTTTGGCAAAGAACATTAACGATTGGGGTAATCCAGAAGTGTCTCTCATAGGAGGAGGCACTTAGCCAAGTGTTGTCAATATTTAGTTGTTTCAAGAGGGAGAAGAGAGCAGAAAGAAGACTACAGGCATGAGAAAATCTGTTCAGAAAAGGCATTGATGGCAGTTGAAATGAATGGGATGTGTTGGAACCAGCTCAAAGTGGCTCATGAGATCCCATTAATGAATTAAGCATTTACATTTTGGAAATTGGCAAATATGACAAATCGGGCCTTGATTTATTGTTCTATTGATTGTCTAGACTCAAGAAAGTGATGAATAAAATGTTGATAATGGGGATTAAACTAAAAATGTATCATATATGATTTTTTTTTTCCCTTAAGCTACTTGTAAAACATTTACTAGCGTATCTCTGTTTATAAGAAACAACAGGTAGGCTAGCTTGGCAGGAAAGCAGAATGCATAAGAGAGACTAATAATTAATCATCCTGGAAAGACAGATTAGGACCAGATTATGAAGGGATTTAAATGTCATACAGAAGCCAAAGTGTAGTGACACAGTCAGACCTAAGCTTCAGGAATATTATTTGGACACCTAAATTGAATATCATTCAGAGGAGGGCTTCTTAACTTTTTTTTTCCATGATAATGAGCAGTCTTTTTAAAATATTCATTATTTATTATATATATAATTACTTATTTATATTATTATTTATTTATTTTTAACATTCATTTTATTAAAAAATTGAGTTCCAAAGTTTTTGCCTCCCTTCCATGCCTCCTACCCTCATTGAGAATGGAAGAGATGTGATATTAATTATTACATGTGAAATCATACATAATATATTTCCATATTAGGTATGTTTTTAAAAAAACAAGAAAAATAAAGTAAAAATTATATTTCAATCTGCATTCAGATTCCATCAGTTCTATCTTTGCAAGTAGGTAGAATTTTTCATTGTAAATCCTTTGGGATTGTCTTACATTGTTGTATTGATTAAAATAGATAAGTCATTCATAGTTGATCATCATACAATATTGTTGGGACTATGTATAATATCCTCCTGGTTCTACTCAATTATCTTTTCATGAGTTTATATAAGTCCTCTCAGGTTTTTCTGAAACTATCCTGCTCATCATTTCTTATAGCACAACAGTGTTCTATCATAGTTATATACCATAACTTGTTCAGGCATTTCCAAGTAATAGACATCCCCTCAGTTTCCAGTCCTTTGCTACCACAAAGTGCTGCTATAAACATTTTTGTACATACTGGTCCTTTTTTTTCTTTAATATTTTTTGGGGTTCAAACCTACTAGGGGTATTACTGGATCAAAAGATGCACACAGTTTTATAGCCGTTTTGGACATAGTCGCAAATTGTTCTCCAGACTGGTTGGACTAGTTAATAAGTCCACCACGAGTGCATTAGTGTCGCAATTCTTCTACATCCCTCTAGCATTTATTTTTTTTCTGTCATACTAGCCATCTGACAGGTGTGAGGTAGTACTTCGAAACTGTTTCAACTTTCATTTCTCTAGTCAATAGTGATTTAGAGCATTTTTATATGACTATAACTTTGATTTTTTCTTCTGAAGATGACCTATTCATACCTTTGACCATTTATCATTTGGGGGATGACTAGTACTTGAATCAATGTGACACAGTTCTCTATATAGTTGAGAAATGGGGTCTTTATCAGAGCAACTTGCTGCAGAAATTATTCCCACTTTTCTACTTTCCCTCTAGTCTTGGCTGCATTAGTTTTGTTTGTGCAAAAACCTTTTAAATTTAGTGTAATCAAAATTACCCACTTTATATTCTTTAATGTTCTTTATCTCTTATTTGGTCATAAATTATTCCTTTATTCCTAGATCTGATAGGTAAAATTTTCCATTCTCTCTCTCTCTCTCTCTCTCTCTCTCTCTCTCTCTCTCTCTCTCTCTCTCTCTCTCTCTCTCTCTCTCTCTCTCTCTCTCTCTCTCTCTCTCTCTCCCTCTCTCCCTCTCTCCCTCTCTTTCTCTCTCTCTCTCCATTACCTTGGTATATGGATGAGATGTTCATCTATACCAAGTTTCTGCCAAATTGCTTTTCCAGTTTTCCTAGCAATTTTTGTCACAGTGATTTCTTATCCCTTTGGGCTTATCAAACACTAGATTTACTATGTATTGTGTATTTAATCTATTGTACTGATCCATCAACCTATTTTTTTAGCCAGTACAGATTTTTTTTTTAGATGATTACTACTTCATAATTACTTGGAGATCTGGTTTGGCTTGGCCACCTTCCTTTTTTTTCATTGATTCTCTTAATATTCTTGACTTTTTGTTCTTCCAGAGAATTTTGTCTTTTTTTTCTAGATCTATGAAATTTTTTCATAGTTTGACTGATTATAACATTGAATATTTAAGTTGGTTTAGGTATAAATGTCATTTTTTTTATTATATAGCTCATCCTACCTATGAGCAATTAATATTTCTGTGTCTTTATGTGTATGAAAAATACTTTGTAATTGTATTTATATAGTTCCTGAATTTGTCTTGGCAGATGAACTCTCAAGTATTTTATATTGTTGGAAGCTATTTTAAATGGAATTTCTCTTTCTTTCTCTTGCTGCTAAGTTTTGTTGGTAATATATACCAATGCTAATAATTTATGTGGATTTATTTTGTATCCTGCAACATTACTGAAATTGTTCAATATTTCAATTAAGTTTTTTAGTTGATTCTCTAGGATTCTCTAAGTATATCATCATATCATCTGCAAAGAGTGATAGCTTTGTTTCCTCATTGCCTGTTTGAATTTCTTCTTTTTATTTTCTTTTTTGCTATAGGAAGCATTCTAGTACAATATTGAAAAATGATGGTAATAATGGGAATCCTTACCTCACTCCTGATTTTATTGGGAAGATTTCTAGCTTATCCCCATTATAAATAATGCTTCCTAATCATTTTGTGTAGATACAACTTATCATTTTAAGAAAAAAGTTCTTATTCCTGTGCTTTTCTAATATTTCAAATAGGAATTGATGTTACATTTTGCCAAGGTCTTTTTCTGCAGCTATTGAGATAATCATATAATTTTTTGTTGGTTTTGCCTATTTATATGATCAGTTATACTGATAATTTTACTAACATTGAGCAAGCCCTGCATTCCTAGTATAAATCCCACCTGGTCATAGTGTATGATCTTTTTGATATATTGCTGTAATATCCCTGCTAGCATTTTATTTAAAATTTTTGTATCAATAATCCTTAGGGAACTTATTTTGTAATTTTCCTTCTCTGTTTTTGTGCTTCTTGCTTTAGATATCAGCACCATATTTATGTCAGAAAAGGAATTTGGCAGGACTTTACGTTGGTCTATTTTTCCAAATTGTTTACATAGTATTGGAACTAGTTTTTTAAAATGTTTTGTAGAATTCATTTGTGAATTTCTTAGAGAGTTCATCCTTGCTAAATATCATTTTTCTAAGAAAGAGTTACTTAAATATTATATTTCCTCTTTTCTTAATCTGGGCATTTTATAGTATTTATCCATTTCACTTAGATTGCCACATATATTGCCATATAATTGAGCAAAATACCTCCTATTATTTACTTTAATTTTCTCTTCATTGGTGGTGAATCTACCCTTTTCATTTTTGATACTGATTATTTGGTTTTCTTCTTTCTTGTTAAATCAAATTAACCTCTGGTTTATCTATTTTATTTTTTTCCTAAAAAAAAAAAAAACAAAACAAAACAAAGCAGATCACAGCTTTATTTTTTAGCTCAATGGTTTTCTTTCAATTTTATTAATCTCTCCTTTGATTTTCAGGATTTCCAACTTAGTGTTTAATTAGAGACTTTTAAAATTTGTTCTTTTTCTAGTTTTTTTTTGCATGCCCAATTCATTAATCTATTTTACTTGACATAAGCTTTTAGAGATATAAATTTTCTTCTAAGCATACCTTTGGCTATATCCCGTAAATTTTAGTATTTTTTCTCATTTTCAGTCTCTTTATTGTAGTTATTATTTCTATGATTTGTTCTTTGATCCCCTTTTTCATTAGGATGAGATTATTTATTCCATTTAATTTTTTAATCTATATTTCCATTGCCCATTATTAAATGTGATTTTATTATATTATGGTCAGAAAAAGGATGCTTTTTAAAATTTCTGCTTTAAGGTATTTATTTGTGAGGTTTTTATGTCCTAATATATGGTGAATGTTTGTGAAGGTGGCATGTAAACCTGACAAAAGTATACTCCCCTTCAGTTTTCTTCAGAGGTCTATTATATCTAACTTTTCTAAAATCCTTTCTTCTTTTCTTATTTATTTTTGGTTAGATTTATCTAGTTCTGAGATGGGAATGTTGATGTCCCCCATTGATATAGTTTTACTGTCTATTTCCTCTCATAATTTCATTTAAATTTTCCTTAAAGAATTTTAATGCTATGACTTGGTGCATATATATTTTGCATTGATAATATTTCATTGTCGATAATACCTTTTAGCAAAATGTAGTTTCCCTGCTTATCTCTTTTAAATAGTTCTATTTTTGCTTTTTCTTAGTCTGAAATCATAACTGCTACCCCTCTTTCCCTTGCTATCTGAGCCCCTTATTTTTGTTCTGGGTGTGTGTCTCTCTATTTCTAGTGTATTTATTATAAAGAATATATTGTTGGATTTTGTTTTCTAATCTGTTCTGCTATCTGCTTCTGTTTTATAGGTGATTTCATTCCATTCACATTCACAATTATGACTACTGTGTATTTTCCTCTACCCTATTTGTTCACTATTTATGCCTCTCTCCCTATCTCTCTCTTTCCCTGTTTCCCTTTCTCCCTGCTCCCTTCTCTCTCTCCCTCACCCTCTCTCTCTCTTTCTCTTTCTCTCTCTCTCACACCCTCCCTCCCTCCCTCTCTTCCTCTTTCTCTGTCTCTTCCTTTGTCTGTACTCCTCAAAAGTCTATTCTGCTTTTGATCACTACCTCCCTTCATCTGCCCATCCTTCTATTAGCCTTTCCCTCTTCTGTTATCCACTTCCCTTTTTCCTTCTCTGTTTAGTGAGATAAATTTCTGTACCCAAGTAATTGTCTATGTCAATAGATATAGACTGAGCCAATTCTGATGAGTAAAGTTCAAGGTTTGCTTGTCAATGTCCTCTCCTTTTTCTCTCCTTTGTAAAAACTCTTTCTTTCACTCCTTGTTTGCAAGATAATGATCCCTATTCTCCCTTTCCCCTCCCCTACTTCCCTCTTCCTCATCCCTTAATTTTTTAAAACTCATTCCATCACAGTCAACTCACATCTATGTCCTCTGCCTATATATTCTCCTTCTAATTGACTTAATAATGATGTTCTTAGGAGTTATAAGTATCATTTTCCTATTAAGGAATATAAACAGTTTTACCTTATTGAGTCTCATGATTTCTCTTTGATTTTTACCTTTTTATGCTTCTCTTGTAAGTCAAATTTTCTCTTCAGCCCTGGTCTTTTCATCAGAAATGCTTGACATTCCTCTATTTCTTTAAATATCCATTTCCCCCAGAAGAGTTATACTCAGTTTTGCTAGGTAGGTTATTCTTGATTGTAATCCTAGTTCCTTTGCCTTCCCATAGGCATAATCACAATCCATGGAAATACTTCACCAAAACATCCTTCTTTGTCCACGTCTCCTATGTATGCATTCTCTTCCCCTAATAGAATATAAAGTCCTTAAAGACAGGGCTTTGCTTATATATTCATTTTATTTTTTAAATTTTATATGTGTTCATATTTTACTTTCACCCATCTCCCACTCCAATTAGAATGTAAGTACCTTGAGGGTAATGAGTATTTTCTTGGGTTTTTTTGTTTTGTTTTGTTTTGTTTTGTTTTAACTGCCTTGCTTAAAAAGCTACTAAAGCTCAAAACTTCACTAGGATTTTTGGGACATCCTGTATAATGAAAGGCATAATTCTATGAGAAAATTAAACACTTGTTTATATTTATTTGAATGTATGGTTTGGCAGAAAGAATTTTAATTTGCTTATTTCCAATAGTATCTAAAGGGAGGTAAGACCAGAAAGGCAGAATCACATGAGATTTTGGAGGACCCCATTAAAGATTAAAAATATTAAAGATTTTTAAGTAAAGCTAACAATAGTCATATAAAAAATTATCTGTCAGTATTCTCACAGTTCTAAGAAAGCCCCATAATTCATCTAGAGTAGTAAAAGGAGATTATATTAGGAATTATATTCTAAGGAGGGTGAGTGTTATCACTATTCTGTACAATTAGTGAAAGATTTATTTTATGTGATACAAGAGAATTTTAAGTGTGTTTTGTGGTAAACAGATGTAAGTATTTATTAGGAGGATCTACCTGCCTTCTTCTGATTACTTAAAAATGTGTTGGAGATATGTCTGACATATCTTGCCAATGGACCCAGATGGCTCCAGAGGAGAGAAAGAGAGGCTGGTGACTTTGCACAACCTTTCATCACTTAAATTCATTTCACTTTCATGTCATGGCATTACCTTCCTGATGTCATGGTCTTCTTTGAGAACATAGTATAGAGACTATTAGACACAAATCACAATGACTAGGTTTGATTCTTGCCTGAGACATTTACAGGCAAGTCAGCCTCATGAATAAATGGGTAATAATAATATTGTAGCAGTTATCTCATGGGGGTTATTACAAGGAAACTGCTTTACAAATTTTAATGCAGCATATAAATGAGTTATTATTATTTCTATCATTATTGGTTCTGTAGGCCAAGTACTTTGATCATTTTGAATATTTTTTCAGTAGAATGAATTCATGAAAAATAGCTTTTAGAAGCTGATTAAAGGAAGGCAATGAGATCATACAAAGATGATGATGATTTGTAAAGAGATATTAAAGGTTATATATTTGTATATGCACATGTGTATATGCATATGTATTTCCTTAATCCAAAATGTGTTTAGGATATTTAAGATAGTAGCATAATACAAATATCTGCATGAAATTTTTGGTGTAAGAAAATAAAGACTGACTGTAGAGTCAGAATCCCCAGATTCAAATCTCATCTCTTCCACTTACTACTTTTATGACACTGGACAAGTCACCTCTTATATGTTGGTCTCATTTTCTTCAACTGTAAAAATAGGTTGCTTGACTAGATAACTTTAAAAGTTCCTTTCAGCTCTAAAATTATTTGAACTTATGACAAAGATGGAGGGGCATCTCAATAATAAATAATACTTTAAAACAAACAAAAAAAATAATCTATTTCTCTTAGATATTAGGAAAACATTTTGACCAGAAGGTCTAATAAACTGTAGAGACTTGACTGTTGAAGTTTTTAAATACAGTTTAGTTAACTAAATGTAAATAGTAATTTTGCAATGTACATGTCATATAACATAGCATTTCTTTTCAACTTTATCAACTGTTAATTTCCATAGGCTGCCATTCTGAAAGCAGTTGCCATTTTTCAGTCACCAAGATTTACCATCTTGTACTTTGGGGAATCTAAAGCATAAACCATGCCCCCCCCCCCAAAAAAAAAAAAAGAAAACAAAGGAAAAAAAATGTGTACTATTTATACCAGACGTTTCAAAGACTCAGGCTGACAGTACTCAGGAGTGCAACCCAAACTAGATTAAGATATATTTGGGAAATAGTTAACAAAATAAATTAAAAATACAACAAAACATAAATAATGTTAGATTTAAAAACTCAGCTAGCAAGGCCTTTACGTATGGATTGGTGACTCCCATTTCTATTTGAGTTGACCACAATGATGTACACATTCAGTTCCTCATGTTTAATTGTTTGCAATGAGCAACAGATTAGAAGTGGTGATAGATATGGTAATACAGAAGATAGGGTGCTGGAAACGGAATCAGAAGACCTGAGCTCAAACTTGTTCTCAGCCACTGACTAGCTGTGTGACTTTGGGCAAGTCACTTAATTGCTGCCTCAGTTTCTTAATCTGTAAAATGGAGATAATAACCTACCCCTCAGGGTTTTTGTGAAGCTAAAAAAATAATTTTTTTAAAGTATTATAGAAATACAAGTAATTATTGTTCATTAGAAATTAGTTTCCTAGATTTTTAATGGTTCTATTTTTATGAAAATATTCATATAAGATTTTTACTGTTATGGTGCAAAATACCACATGACATTTATACTTTGAATTGTCATCTCATTTTATGTCCTTTGTATACACATTCCCCATTACCATTTAAGAAGAAATTAAAAGTATTGTAAAAGGGAAAAAATGAAGCAAAGTTTAGCACCTTTTAATGGATACAGAAAGTTTCATATGACTTTCACTTCTTAAATGTCACAATCTGAGAGGTAAAACATGAGATTAGTCACAGCTCTGAAATAACTCATGGAGGACAATATTAAACCGCGTTATCTAGGCACAACCATATCTGAAAATTTAGCTGTTTTTATTAGTTTCTTGCAGAGACCTAAGCTTACTTATATCACTTATTGTGATCAAGATTTGAGTTTCAAAAGCATCTGTGAGAATGCCGACAGCTAAAATGACCTCAGACTTACTGACTATGGAAAGGTATTCTTACATTATAGTCACCCAGGCCAAAATTATTAAAGAAAAAGCATTGTAAAGGTATAAATTCAGAAGGAAAAAAATCAAGGATGAGTGATTAGGCCTAACTAGATTTTGATTCATCCAAGGCATGCAAATGTGAAAGAATTATACTTATTGTACCACATGTAATTATATTATTGAGGTCACTTGGGGTCATGGTGAAGAACAAAAGGCATGGAAAATGACTTAACTGTTTCTCCTAACATCAGTCCTCAACAGTTACAATATTCTCAGATAATGGGAAGAGAAAATTACAAAAATAATATTCAATTCAATTCAACAAATATTTATTACTTGTTGGACAACTAGACAATCACAGTGGATAAAGCACTAGAACTGGTGGCAGGAAGACCTAAGTTCAAATCTGGCTTCAGACTTGTACTACTTCATGACCTTGGATAAATCAATTAACTGCTGTTCCCTTTAGTTTCCTTATCTATAAAATGGGGCCTATAAAATAGCACCTATTCTCAGGCTTCTTGTAAGGATCCAATGAGATAATAATTGTAAAGCACTTAGTACAGTGACTATCACATAATAAGCCCCATAGAAATGTTAGCTATTATTAAATGGCCACCATGGATAGAGAACTGTGCTAGCATTGGGGATATTACAAAATATAAATACAATTGTCTCTGCCTTCATTGAATTTATCAGCTTCAGGTTGGAATTAGAAAGAAATGGAATAACCTCAGGGGTAGAGAGGGTGGGTTAGGCATCTTTTTCTTGTCATTTCTTCCTCATGCCCCAAGACTAAGATGTGGAAATTTTTTGGTGTGAAGATTGGAAAGGGATATAAAACTAGAAGAGAGTAGGACTGCTTTTTTTTCCCCCAAACTCCCAGGCTTATATGTAACTGAGAGATTTTTAGGTTACTTTGAACTCTAAGATTACTTGCCTGGGGCCATTATGCTTTTTTGAAAATCTTTGGATGAGATAACAGTAGTGGAGGATAGGGCTAAGTGGCAGTTTGGCTGCAGGGACAAAGCTTTAGGGTATCAGGCTGAGGGCAAGAACCATGTTATTTTTATTTTTATATTCCAAGTGCCCAGTTTTGTGACTTGAACATGGGAATAAGCAAGCCTGAGAGAAGAAAAGAATAGTTCAGAGGTACACTAAGGATTTAGCTAACTTTTTAACATTGTTGTTATCACTGGCCAAACCATCGGTGTTCTTCATATCCAACATCCCAGCATCCTGTGCCATAGATAAGCATGAAAGATTTTTCTTAGGAATAGACACAACCTAGATTACAGAAGTGACTCCCAGTAAAAGTGAGTCATGTGACCAGACTTCCCAATGTGACAAGATGAAGTGTTATTCAACTCTGCCTCTTTCTAACATAGTTAGCAGGATAAGGAGTGGCTTGGGAGTATCAACGAGAGATCTAGACTCCCCATAATTTCATGCTTCAATACATAATCTCAGAGTCACAAAGAAGTTGGTATGCTTGTAAAAATTATTGACAGCACCTGCTGCTTTACTCTTCCCAGAACTCAACTGCCTAGACTCCCTGATTCTGGTAAAGCGAGATGTTTTCAGTTTTCTTTCCACTCTCCTGAGCCCAACTGATGAAGATGAAGATTTACAGCAGTCATTGTCCATCAGTAATGAATGTGCTGGAGTCTCACTCATGTTTCTTTTGTGCGTGTAAGGGTACCAAATGGAAACGAGAGCGTGGGAAAGCACAAAAGTCAAAAATGGAGAATAGGAAAGATGAAGAGAGAGCCTGAATGAGAAACAAATATGTAGTTGTTTCTTCTGTGTAATCTTTGCTCTCCCTTCTCTCTTTCCCTCTTGTTCCCTTTATCCTTGGATTTCTCACCAATTTATAAAGATTCAAAATTCCATTAAAAAAATTAATAGAACAAGCATCAAGTGTTTTTTCAGATTCCTAGGGGGAAGACAAAGACAACTTCTTCATACTGTTTTGCTGCCTAATGAGTCATACCTAGATCCCAGTTGTGTATTCAACTACATGTGGTGTTTTTCTGCTTTTGTTTCTCAGGTAGAATCCCCAGTGAAACTACCCAGGTTATTATCTACAAGTGCTAGAGCTCAGAAGGCTGAAGAGTGGTGGGCCGTCTTTTCTCCAGTGCACATTGGAGCAGACTGTTGAGTCGCTGATGTTTACAGCTCCTGTTGCTATCTGAGGGGCCACCTCCTGCTCCCCATGTGGTTGCACTACACCTCTAAAACTCTGATTGCTGTGTGCCTGCTTGCGTTTGCTTGTGTTTCCCAAGATTCTGCTGCTATGCTCCATTACATGAAATTGTGCTGCAGTGTGTCTGCAAAGAACTCCTTCACTTTGCCCTGTTTGAATCTCTCCACTTCAGCTCACCATGCAGCAGCTGGCTAGGTACCCTGCTGGCATCCATTCTCCACACTTGTCCAGTCCACTGGTGCTAGGCTGCAAAGAGCATTCCTTAGCTGCCGGTGGGTTGGCTGTATTCCAGCCCTTTGTTTTCAGAAATCCCATCTTCTCTTGTGATGCTGGCAGCAATCAATGCAAATCATGAAGACTGATGTCACGATCAATTTGTTAGCACTGCATATTTTAGGCATCTGTATTTCTATATCCTAGATAAAACAACTTCAGCTTTATGAAATTCTCTGAAGAGTGGATACCAGTTTGCAGATTCCTTTCTGCATCATTAAACATCATTGTGTCAAATAAATTGAATATAACAGGATCCATTATGCAACCCCTTTCTCCAAACAGACCACACAATTCTATTAAAGTTCATGAGATCCTGATGCCATGGTTTAGTTTCAACTATTCCACTTTCTATGTTCTGGTACTTTGAGCAAATGAAAAAAAAAAATTGGAGCCCCAGTTGCCTCAAATCTCAAATAGAGATGATAATATGATAGCAGTAAGGTAAGGGGCTTACTTTGGAGTCAGAAGACCTGTGTTTTTTCTACTTATAATCCATGTGACCTTGGGCAAGTGATTTCACTTTGTTAACCTCAGTTTTCCCATCTACAATTGAGGGGAGTTGGAATATCATCTGGTATTATCTGTATGGTATCTATTTTGGTTGTTACTATTATACACCAGATATTTTTCCATTCTCTGTACCTCCATAGTCACAAGTCTAGCTCAAGTCCTCATTACTTCTTGCCTAGGTCTTTCAAATAGTTTCCTAACTAATCTCCCTGCCTTGAGTCTCTCCCCTTTTCAATATATCCTAAAAAGAGATACCAAAATATTGTTCCTAAAGAAGTATAACCATGCCACTATCCTGCTCAATGAAGTGTAATGGCTCCCTTTACTTCTACAGTCAAGTAGAAACACCTCTATTTGGCAAAGCTCTTTCCAATCTGATTCCAATCTATCTTTCTAATTTCTTACACATTGATTCTCTTTATGCACTCTATGATCCAGTCAAAGTAGGTTTCTTGTAGCTCTTTACATTGACAGGGAATCTCTAATTCATTTGGACTCTATATAAGATGTGATCTTTGACATCAGTGAACACCTTTAACCATTTTACGTTTCTATTTAGAAGTAGTATAGAGGAGAAATACACAAGGTTTTGTTTTGAATTTCAGTAAGTTACAACTTGCTTAAACAATTTGTTCCCTAAATATGTGAAATATATTGAATTAAGCCTTCCTCAGTGCTGGTATCCTGTATTCTTGGCCATGGGCCAAGGGGATATTTACCTCTGAATTGTGACTCCTTAGGGAAATAAAGTTTTGTAATGGAAACATCAGCTGGAACCCAAGCTACCTGAGTCCTTCAGCAGATGATCCCATTACATAAAAGGACTGAATAAATAAACTGCTGTTTGTGTAACCTATGAAGCTCAGTATTCCCAGTGGGTTCCTTTAACCAGATCACTATCAGGTGAGCTAAAATGTTTAGTGGTGATGGTAGAACAGTTATTCACAGATTCTTCTAGCAGCTATTCTTATCATTCTTAAAATGATTCATTCTTATTTGTTTCAGTGGGACACGATGAGGAATTTCTGTCTCCAAGGAACAGATGAGTAATATAATAATGTAAATGAATGCATTTGACCAAATTAGGCCTGAAATGTTGGCTTTTAAAAAGCAAAAAGGGCTACAGAGTTTACATATACAGATTTGCTTATTAAATGAAACATTTAAGATGTAATTCCATATACTAGGAATATTATAAATCTAGTTACTTTAGTACCATATCAGAATAAGAGGGAAATAAATCATAGGGGATAAAAAGCTAGTCTCAGAGTCAGATCTGGGTTCAAATCCTACCTCTGTTACATATTAGCTGTATGACAATATGCAAGTTGCTTAATCTCTCAGTGGAAATTTAAGAAGGTAATTTGAAGAATTATTACAGATACAGAGAAGTGGAAAATTTGCTTTCCAAAAATTTCCAAACTCTATAAACTGCTCAGAGCAGAGGGATAGTTTTAGGATGTAAGCACAACTTTAAAAGGTTATTCTTAGCTTCCCCAGAGGACCCACTTTGACTTTGTCTTACTGACTTGGCTTTATAAGGTGAAGAAAAAATGTGCCAGGACTTTTTAAACTGAAGACAAGAGTAAGAAACTATTTGAATATAATTTATTCTACCTGCAGTGATCCTGGTGCAATTGTATATAGAATCATATTTGCTTTGGCAGAATACGAACTAAAGCTGGAAATAGAAGGCACCCAGAGAAGGTCAGCAAGCTTCTTTCTGCATAGATGAAAAAAATAGTGTGCATACTAGCCAAACAGTAGCTGACTTCAGTGGTCCAGGATTCGGATTTGAAATAGCTCATATGGATGAAATTTGAGCAAATTGGCTTGGTTTTTCATCTTATCAAAGCAAAACCATTCAGTACTATGTTCTTTAGGATTTTTTGAAGAGCTATACAAATTAAAATTCTATGTGCCTATTATTTTAGAGTCTATCACTGTGCTGGTCTTTTCAACAGTTTGAGTATGGAAAAGTAGAATTGAGGCCATATCTTTATTTGCCTTCACTATTCAGACCATTCTTGGATGCTATTTAAAAGATGTCACAGATTCTTAAGAAATATTCCTATGACCTCCATGAGACTAAGAATAGTTTATCCCCATAGTGTTAAAAATTGAAAGTAAACACTTTCACAAGCTAATCTTCTCTTTAGTATCTAGAGTCTAAAGGCACTGGAGAGGCTGGTATTCTACAGGGAAAACTCTTATTTCACTTTCCTAAAGGAGCAGTGGTTACAATTTGTAAAATGTTAGAATTATTATAAAATTAACAGAGCACAGGAAAAAAAAGAAACAAGAATAAAGAAAATAAGAAGAGCCACTTGCTATAGATAGAGTGTACCTGTGGGAAAGGAAGGTCAGAGAATTTCTTAATGCAGTCAAGGGCAAAGTGGAGAGCAAAATAATTTCTAAGGCCAAGAAATATTTTTACCAGACATCATCGGTCATGGACACTAAAAGTCTACATTCTAGGCTCCAAAAAGAAAGAGAAAAAATTAGAAGAAAAGGAAAAGGAGAAAGAAGTGGAGGAGGAAAAGGAGGAAGAAAAAGAGGAATTAAGAAGGAGTGTGTGTGTGTGTGTGTTCATCCTTCATTGCTGAAGAAGACCATGCCATCAGAGAAATAATGACATGAGTTGCAGTTGACTTTGTTTTGAGTGAGGGAGGGCTGTCCAGGCCACCAGCCTCACGTCTCCTCCAGAGCCATCTGAATCCAGCGACCAGATATTCATCAGTATGACTGGAGATGACCCAGGATGAGACAATTGGGGTTAAGTGACTTGCCCAAGGTCACACAGCTAGTGAGTGTCAAGTGTCTGAAGTGAGATTTGAACTCACCTGACTCCTCCTGAGTCCTGCAGTGGTACTCTATCCACTGCACCACCTAGATGCCCCAAGAAGAAGAGAAGCGGGAAAAGGAGTTGAGTAAAAGAGAGATCTCCACCAGTGTAACCTTCTCTGCCTCCTCTACTCTCCTTTCTTGCCCATTTTCAGTTCATACTTAGTTTCTTTAACTCTAGCAAAATCTCTCTGCCTCTCCTTGTAGCTCAGTTTAGTCCAGTCCTACAACCATTTCCTCCAGGTCTTTTCTTTTTCATTTTGCCTTTCCCCTCTCTAAATCCATAGAGCCAGATATTTAGAGTTAATGGGGCTTTAAGAGTCACCTAATCCAGAAGTGTCACACTAAAGACTGGCCTCTGCAAACCTTTCTAATACATTAGTACCAGTTAACCAGTTTAAAATGTAACTGATAAATATTTAACGAAATAAAAATACTAATAACACATAAGTGAACAAATAGAGCTAACATGATTTGCACAAGTGAGGTTGAAGATCTGAGATTCGAATCCAGACCATCTGACTCCAAATCTAGGGCTTTTTTCCCACTGCAGCATGTGCTCACTTACACATTCTGTCGTTCTTTCAAGCTGACCTCCTGAAGCCTACACTTGGCATTCCCTTTCTTTAGACTCTCCCATAACACAGGAGTAATTCGCTTGGAATTTATTCTTTTGCACAATATTAAAATAGATCATCTTAGGATGCTTTTGTTATCCTTACTCAGAATTGAGGACTATGATTACATAAGCATAAAAGAAAATATTGCAAAGACAAAACTCAACCCCTCTCTTTTGACTCAATTTGTTGAATAATTTATTGTGGAGGTGAGGGTTATTTTCTTTTGGGTTTTTTTGTTTGTGTTTTTGCCTGATTTTGGGATCACTGCTTTGGTTCTCATTACATCTTAAACATGGGAGGACAACTTACAAGTGTGAGGAAAAGAAGACTGTAGCAGCAAAACTTGGCTCCCCTAAGGTTTTAAGTGCTAAATTCATTTATTCTTATGGAGGACAAACATGAAGCAGTACAAAGACGTAGAGCTGCAAATGGCAAAGGGTAATCAGTGTTCTGCCCCATGGCACTAATATGAGGTGAAATACATTCTCCTGCTTTTGGTCTTCCAATTCACACCATCCCCAGGACTCTGTCACAGGGAGGGTCCATCCCTAAGCCCGGCCTTCCTTCATCATCATGCTCCTCTGAGTTGTCCTGAGGGTTGAGGTTAGGGGCCATAAGTTATTTAACAAGCGTCATGATTAGACTCTATAGGAGATGGACTAAATTCTCTACTGGGATGATCTGACCAGAGGCACATTGTTCTTTGCTCTATGACAACCGCTACCCCATCTCAAATGAATATGCCTTATAAGTTTCTGACTCTGGAAAGCCATTCTTTACTGTAGTTATTTTCTTCCAAAGAAGTGAGAGAAAAACATATTTCTGCGATATTTGGAAATATGTAGTCCCCAAATAACCCTAACTGTCAAACTGAGAAGTCAGAAGAAACCCCCATGTTACCTGCTTAAATGCTACCACCATATTCTACATGTCTGTTGATCCATCAACATAAAAGTACTGCTGACCATCTTGCTCTCTGCACCAAGTAGATGCTATGGGAATGAAGAGTGATATAACAGAAAAATAAGATAACAGCCCTATTCACAAAGAGCTAATAAAACTACTTTTATAATGATGCTTCCAAAGTGGCGTAGGAAACTAAAGTGCATAATAAGAAATACTTATGAGAAAAGAGAAACTGTGAGGTTTTTTTGTTTTTGTTTTTTTGTTTTACTCAGGCTTCATAGTGTTGAGTCTTCCCATACATGAACAAAAGCAATGACCTCATTCCTGAGGGTTTAATGTATTTATACTGACTGCTCATTTTTATGGAGAATGAAATCTCCAACAACCTGAAACGAAAAAGGAAACATGAAACTTTAATTCCTTATTAAAGATTAGTTATATAGTATACTTTAATAGATTCACAATCTCATTAGTGTAATAGTTACTTAATCTATGCAATTCTCATTCTTATCATGAAATCCCCATAGAGGATCTACCCAAATTTGCAGATTTTTTTATCCTAGTACATTTTTTAAATACAACAGTGTATATACTATTGGTACCAATTCAAGAACTAAATCTTCCATTTGTTATCCTTCCCTTTCTCTACAGCTCATAACCAGCCCACTTAATTTTCCATATTCAATTTTATAATGCAACCTAACTCTCTAAGGTTTCCTTGTCTAGAACAATTTATAGGCCAATTTTATGAAACATTAACAAAAGTATCTAATAACTATAGTACTTTTTCTTATTAATAGAAAAAGAAGGCATTTCACTAAAATGAGATGAAACAAATATTCCAGTGATACACAAGTAATAAAGTTATGAATGAAACTTGGTACTTTATTAGACATGAAGATGGAGGAGTGAAAAAAACATCAGTTATGGATGACTCTCTGTCCTCAAATTTGGGGGTTTAGAAGGATGATGTACGGGAAGATAAATAGGGAAGCTTAATGAAGTTTTAAGTATTTGGGGAAAGACAAAATATTCTGTTTTTGATACACTGAGTTTTGAAATATCAGCTGGACTAAAGATAACTGACAAGCAATTAATGATACCTGGATATATAAACAAATTCACAACATAATCATCATTTTTATGCAGTACTGAAACAAAACTGGGAAGAACAAAATACAAAGAGAAATTAAATTCAAAATAACTACAAAATGCATTAAATTTCTTTACTGAGATATATTCATAATTATATGAAGAAAACTATAAAAAATCTTTAAAAAAAAACTGAGATTGTAATAATCAGAAAGATTGAACATAATAAAATATATTACCAAATAATAATTTTGAAAACTAAATAAGTAGAACATCAATCCAGTGCTCAAGAAGCTCAAGAAGACAAGCTGCTGGGAAAATTGATAACACTACTGAGCAACCTAAAAATAGTTTGACCTCCAAAAAAAAACAAACTACAACCAGCCCCCAAAAAACTTTAATCAAAGGCCACAATGAACTCCAAATTAATAAGTAACACAATGATAAAAGGTTATATTATTTTTTAAAATCAAATTTAAGAAGGTATCTTTCACAACTAGGGTCGGCAAGGAATATTCATAACTATTCCAGGGATTTGGGAAAAAACAAGATAAAATGTATATTTCAGATAATAAATGAGACAATACTTGTTGCATGTATAATAGTAATGCATTCAGAATAAGAAGAGAAGTGAGAATATATCTGCATAAAACATTTCAGATATGTTTAAAATTCAAAACATTTAGGGAATGAACACAAATATGTAAGATTCAGATCCAACCCATAATCGATACATGATTGAATGAGATATAGTTGTAAAATGTGAAATACAGTTTATCAGTTACTAAATTGGATATACTAAAATGGATATAATCAGAAATATTCATATCAAACAGTTCTGGGATTTCACTGTATCCTCGTCAAATTGGCAAAGATGATAAAAGATAAATACAGTCAATATTGGAAGGAATATGGGAGGAAAGGCACAGTAATTGACTTTTGGTAGAACTGTGCACTGATCCAACAGTTTTGGGAATCTACTTTGGAATCATTTTATAAAATATAATTAAACTGTTCCACATCCTCCAGGAAGGTGGCCCAAGAGAATCAGTTCCAGAAAAGAGGATCCCATAAATACCAAAATATTCATAAATTCATTCTTTATGGTGAGAGGAAAAATGAGGATACTGATCAATTGAAGAATGACCATACAAAATGTGCTATATGAACATAATGCAACATTATTGCACTGTGTCTTAAGGAACCATTAAGTATAAGAACTTCAGAAAATATGAAGAAAAACCCTCACACATGGAAAAGAGAAAAGAAACTAGAGAACAATATACATAGCTACAACAATATAATTTTTAAAATCACCAAGAAACAACTGAATTCAGATCAGATTCAAGTGGTTCCAGACGATTAACGTTGGAACTCACTACCTTCTCTCAGGAAAGACTACGGTTGTAGAATATTCCACATTTTTAGTCATAATCACTATCCTTGATGATTTGGCTTAATGCTTTTATTTTTCTCTTAGAAAAGGTTAGAGTATTATCATAGATTTGAAAATGAATGTTGCATAAAATATAAAAATGCATAATAAAGCACGTACAAACCAAAAATTTGCTATTGCTTTTCTATCCTTCTTGGTCTGCTTTTTTCCCATTAATTATCATCTCTGTGCTACAAATGTCTTCCACCCACCATGAGTCTTTCCCTTGCTCTTTGACATACCTAAATTTCTGATTCTTTTGTGATCACTGCTTCTATATGATTAAGGATGATACAAAATACTCTACTGAAAAGAAAATTTTAAAAAAGGAAAAGGACAAGATATTAATTTGAACCATATTTGGAATTAAATGATTTCCACAACACGTATTTCTCATAGGAGTCCAGTTTTGATGGGAAACAACTGGTCAGCTCAAGTTTCATTTTACAAATGAAAATCCTTAAAGGATTATTGTTGTCTTTTTCACTGAGCATATCAGCAGCAAAATTCTTCAGCCCCAGGCAGAGGGAATAAATATCATCAAGTACAACAGACTTTCAGTTAGAATCCTTCTTCTGTCCTCCAGGACTGTCATGTTTTCAATACTCATTTCTTTGCATGTCGCTTTTCAGTACAAGTCTTTATGCCCTTGTACAAGTTCAGTCTGCTCATTTGAGATCTCTACCACAGTGAACTTTTAATTTTTCAGGAGTGTTCAAAGACAAATTTTACTGCAGTAGATTGATGGTAAATGGGCTAATGTTAGAATGTTGACACATCTCCAATAAATTTACATAAATAGGATACAAACTTTCAAAAATACACTATAATTTCCTAGACTTAAAGAACTATAACATCTGGCAGTAAATTAGGCTTGAGCATTGGTCTAGGCAACAAAAAACCTAAATTTTTATCCTTGCTATGCCACTGGCTAGCTGACTATGTCATCCTAGGCAATCCAGATTCTCTCTCTGGACCTCAGCTTTCCTACCTATAAAATAAGTTTATTGTGTAAGAGATATTATGGAATAATAGAGAGCTGACTTAGGTACCAGAAAGATCTCACATCATTTCCTACATGTAACATACTGGTTCTGTGACCCTGAACATGTCTCTCAAATGCACACTTTAGGCAACTTTCTAAGACAATAAATTACACATACAGAATTTCATTGGTACGTAGAATTTCCTCACCCAGGAGGTCTTTATTCAGCAGAAATTGCTAATCTAGTCCTTTTTCTCTATTAAGCTTATTTGTATAACTACAAAAAAAACTAATACATTTCCTTTGCAAAACATTCTTTTCACATTCCCATTCATCTGTATATATTCTTTACCATAGCCGAATCCAAAGGATAATTTGAACTTTATATATCTATCATCAAGGACATATATTTTCATGATTATATTATAAGCTAATAACTCAGCTTCCTGAACTTTAAAATGTATTGTATTAGCTGATCTCTAAGGTCCCATTTGTTTGTAAGTTTCTATAAAGATCATGTTCTCTCAACTGAATATTTGTTCTTCCATAGGAACACAAAAGATTCAGGAAGATGATCGTGGTGGGTGACTTTTCATACATACACTGAAATTTCTTCTTTGCTTTCAGTAGGCCAAGAATCACATGTATAAGGGCCTCCTGCTGTTGATTATGTCCAAGAAAGTCAAAGGGCAGATCCTAGTCAACTAAAAGTAATTGAATTTTGTTATCATGGCATCTTCCTTTCCCTATAGCAATCTCTGTATTCATTCCAGATTCAGTCTACAATCTCCACCTCACAAACACACAAGCACACACACAAACAAACATAAGCTCACACACTTTTCTCTTGGTTAACTATAAGCTAATCTCTTCTTAATTTAAAGTATTAGCTGGAAAAAAAAGCCTTCTTCCTGAAGTAACTTTTAAAAACTGAAGAGTCTTTAAGATGCATGGGGAATAAATTTTTAAGAGTGAAATGTCAGCATTATAGAAGAGAAATTTGAGGACTGGGGCATTTTCTCAGACTTCTAAAAATCCCATCATGTCTATGTAAGTGGCTGCCTATTAAATAGACAAGCAAAGGCAGCCCTGGATATTCAGATCCATCTACATAGAAACAGTGAAAGAACAGAGTAGTGTACTAAGTAGGGCATGCCCACAACATTGCTAATTTGATTTATCAATCATTTAGATAATAATGAATAGTTTTGTACATAAAACCTGTAGAATTTACTCTTGTCAGTTAGCATTCTATTTCAGTGACCTTCAAGGGCTAATTTCATACACTCTGACAGGAGGTATTGTTTTATGTTCTGGGTACATTGCATTTAAATTTCCTATTTTTACCTTGACATATACAATGAACTAAGCTGCTGTCAACTTCACAAAATGATGATTAGATCAGTGTTGACATTACCTATTTTTTAAA
This sequence comes from Bettongia penicillata ogilbyi, assembly GCA_023548195.1. Taxonomy (NCBI): domain Eukaryota; kingdom Metazoa; phylum Chordata; class Mammalia; order Diprotodontia; family Potoroidae; genus Bettongia; species Bettongia penicillata. The sequence continues at coordinate 407,360 of JAJHZJ010000037.1, forward strand.
TTCGTTTCTGTCAGGGTCAGTGCTTTTTCATATAATAGGAATATTGCCACACTACTGGCCATTTTATTGAAGAAAGTAAAAGTTTTAAAAATTAAGGGCATTTTCTTGATCCACTGGGAAATTAGTTTAATAAGGCAGAAATACAATCTAACAAGAATTCACATTTTATTTTCATTATTTTGTTTCCTTTATAATGCCTGTATCTCACAGTTATTTTTTAAACAAATACCACAAAAAAAAGATTATTTATTAACTCCATACCACAGAAAACCAACAATACATTTGAGAGTTTATCTACCCCATCGTATTTTCAAAAGGAGCCACAAGGAACATATAGAATTTACTTTCATGAGGTTGTTGACTTCTTTTTTCTTTGTTTTGCTTCAGGGAGAGAGGATTTCAACTCTCTCTTTCTGTCTCTCTCTCTCTCTCCTCTCTCTCTCTCTCCTCTCTCTGTCTCTCTCTCTCTCTCTGCCTCTCTCTCTCTCTCCTCTCTCTCTCTCCTCTCTCTGTCTCTCTCTCTCCCTCTCTCCCTCTCTCTCTCTCTCTCTTCTCTCTGCCTCTCTCTCTCTCTCCTCTCTCTCTCTCTCCTCTCTGTCTCTGTCTCTGTCTGGTCTCTCTCTCTGTCTCTCTCTCTCCCTCCCTCTCTCTCTCTCCTCTCTCTCTCTCTCCTGCTTTCTCTCTCTCTCTCTCTCTCTCTCCTCTCATCTCCTCTCTCTCTCTCTCTCTCTCTCTCTCCTCTCTCTCACTCTTCCCTCTCTCTCTCTCCCTCTCTCTCTCTCTCTCTCTCTCTCCCTCTCTCTCTCTCTCCTCTCTCTCTCTCTCCCTCTCTCTCTCTCCCTCTCCTCTCTCTCCCTCTCTCTCTCTCTCTCCCTCCTCTCTCTCTCTCTCTCTCCCGTCTCCTCTCTCCTCTCTCTCTCTCCTCTCTCTCTCTCTCTCTCCCCTCCATCTCTCTCTCTGTCTCTCTCTCCGTCTCTCTCTCTCTCCTCTCTCTCTCTCTCTCCCTCTCTCTCTCTCTCTCCTCTCTCTCTCCTCTCTCTCTCTCCTCCCTCCCTCTCTCTCTCTCTCCCTCTCTCTCTCCCTCCCTCTCTCTCTCTCTCTCTCCCTCTCTCTCTCCTCTCTCTCTCTCTCTCCCTCTCTCTCTCTCCCTCCCTCTCTCTCTCTCTCCTCTCTCTCTCTCTCTCTCTCTCTCTCTCTCTCTCTCTCTCTCTCTCTCTCTCTCTCTCTCTCTCTCTCTCCCTCTCTCTCCCTCTCTCTCTCTCCCTCTCCTTCTCCCATTTTCTCATGTCCTCCATCTTTATAGGAAATAGAAGTTACTTGTACATGTAGGCAATCTGTCAGAAGCATCTTTCACTCCACTGATCCCCAGGGTCATTTTGGTTACTCTATCCAGCTAGGTTGCTGGCCCCTTCCTCCCTCACTATAACATTTTTTAATGTAACCTGTCAAAATAAATGACCTTCCCCTACAAAGAGGTGCCTTTTTTCGATGAAGGTTATAGAAGTATCTGTGCCTCTTAGAAACTTCCAACAATATCTTAAAACTGTTATCTTCTCTCTATGCAATTCTAATTTTTGTGACTTCATTGTTATCCACTTTCATTTACAAGTAAGAAACTGTGTATATTTAGGAGAAGCAATATCCTCCTCACCACTGGAACCTGATTTCCGTAGCCTTTACACATTGATACCTTCCTTTCAAATTCAGCTCATTTACTGCCTGTTACAGGAAGCCTTTCTGGCTATCTATTAGCGCTCACTGTTTTCAAATGATCCTATTTACAAATTGATCTGTCTAAATGTTCTGTTCCCCTAGTATAATGTAAACTGCTAGAAAGGTGGGAATATTTTTTTCTCTATGTCCTGAGCATCTTTGAAATAGTTGATATTTAAGAAATTAATAAATATTTGTTGACTTTAATTGATCTACATTATTTTACAAGCAATGTAATTTTTTCTGACATTTTCTATTGCCTAGACCAGTTTCTATTCAGTACTCCATCCCAAAGGAAATTATTATCCACTTTTTCATAATGAACAAAGGTCTGTTTGGAGTCCTGATTCATTTTCTCTCTTTTCATATTTTCTTCAGAATAAACCTAATAAAATTTGGGGGGAAATCATATATTTTCTGTATTTAGAAATTACATTTCTCCTAAGATTCCAAAATATAGACTTTTAAATGTTCATATAATTATTAAAAAACTTTATTTCAGTTTTATTTATAAATTACTTTCTGCTGACTCCCAAAAACAATATGTATATATCTTCCTACTCTGTTTATACCTGGATTGGAGGAAAAAAGCAAGCACTACCTACACAGGTATGTAGCTACTGCTATTGCTGATGGGAACAATCTAATTATTGTACTCTGATCTCATAAAGGAAAAAAAGTCTTTGATAAATGATCTCAGAAATATGAATATTCTGTCCCCCTGTATAAATTATAACCCTTCCATATTTTCCCCATCTTTTCCATTTCTCATTCATGTTCTGAAGATCTTCCACAAAGGCTCCATCATTGGAAACATTTTCATGTTTTACTTAATATGTTATATGCAGCAGTGTTGTACTCAGAGTGGGAATATGCATCTAGTGTAGACTTTTTCAAATATTTTTGTGTCACAGACCTCTTTAGCAGTCCGATGCACCTGGTGGACACCTCAGAATACTGTTTTCAAATGCGCAAAATAAATAGGATTAGAAAGGACACTTATCATAGTAAAATACAGTTATCAAAGAGATTTTTTTTTCCTATTTGTGGATCCCAGTTTAAGAGCCCCTAATCTAATGCCTCTGATACATACCTTGCCCACCTCCTTTTTTCTACCCTACTAGCCCTTAGTCTTTTATGCTACTCCTTACCTCATAGTCATTTTTGGTAACTTGCTGAAGGCATTGAAACAGAATAGAATTTTAGGACCAAAGTCAAAAAAGATGATCAATTTCAACCTCTTCATTTGCTCAAATAAATGCAGTAATTTGTCTAAGGAGGAGTAATTTGTCTATAATAAAGGACCAGAATTCATTTTTTTCAAGTCCCAATTCAATGTTTTCCCTTTCACTCTGTCACTACAGCATTTTCTAATTGTTTCCCCCGCTACTTCTCTCTAGTCAGACTAATCCCAGATGAAGGATAGCATCGCAGGGACATGAAGATTTGCATCCTCTTTTCATTCAGGGAGGTACACAAATAAAGTAATCCTAGGTTCAAAAGAGAGGAATCTGACTTCATGAATATAGAAGTTGAAAAATATTTTAAAATAACAGTAAGAAGTAAACATATAACTTTTCAAAACACTGTTAATAAATCAGTTTCAGTAAAATGAGACCTTAGAAGGCCAAGATAGAGGTTTAGGTCATATGGGATACAAACAGATAACATCCTAAAACTAAAATGAAAATTCTCAAGAAGATAGGGGATTTTTTTTTAATAAGCTAAAAGGAGAATGAAAACTCAAAGAAGCAAGAAGAAATCACAAATGACATTCTATAATACAGCCCAAGAAACAATACTCCTTTTTAAAACAAATTTAGTGTACAAGACAAAGGAAGATAGAAAGCATCAAATCATTTACAAATTATAGTGGAGGCATTACATAAGGAGATAATTAAATAGCAAACTTTGAAAATAGTTGTAATGCTTTTATGAAGTTCTGGTAAAGCTGAACCCTTCCCCCCACAACCATGGTTGTAGACAAGGGGTGTAAGAAAGCTTGTCAAGGGACCATTGGTAATACTTACTGAATAACTATATTATTCTATTGAAATATTCCAAATGTGAGCCAATATACATGTATGAGCATATATGTATATGCATATTTATGTATTTACATAGAATGTATATGTGTATGTACACATAAATATATCAATCTGTCCTTATGAAAACTTATTTTATTGTATTTCTTATGATGAATGGTAAACTCTAGAACATCTTTCCTTTGATATTGAGTAGGGGGTATGGGAAGATTTACTGCAAGTCAAGTAGCACAGTAGTTGCATAAAAAGTTTGGAAACCCCTGGTATAGAGTATGTTTGATTAATGGGTTTGAATAACTCTATGAGCCTACTTATCTCTACTCTAAATCAGGGGGCCATCTCCAGTCAATCTTATCTGTATCTTGCCACTGGACCCAGATGGATCTGGAGGAGAAAGTAAAGCTAGAGACCAAGTACAGACCTCCCTAACTTAAATCCACTTCACTTGGAAACCATGGCATCATTTTCCTGATATCATGGTCCTCTTTGATAATGAAGGACAAATCGACCTGTGAATAGTCTGAGCTGCCCCACTGAGGACCCAAATGACCAGTTCCACTTGGGCAACTCAGTTTTTTCCTCTCCTGTCTTCTCCCCTCCCTCCTTCCTCATCCTCTGTCCACATAAGGTATCATGCCCTTACTTGCAGTGTTCTGCCCAAAAGAATGTAAATATTTGATAACTGAAACCTAGCAAAATATCTTGGGTATGTCCCAGCCCAAGCCCCACTTAGTGATCATTGCATGGGCCCTCATGGGTCAGAGTGAATGTAAATACTGTTTCTGTTTTGGCCAGAAACCCAAAGGGTCTTCCCCTCCCAGATTGATTTTTGCTGTTGTTATTAGACAAAAAGGGTCATTCTTTGGCACATTTCTCAACCACCCTTAATCACTGAAAGGCCACTGCCTCAGTCAAGGGGAGAGCTGGGAAAAAAACTTCAGTTTAAAAAGGTCAAGGTCTCCCACTGCATCTGGGGCCATCTCTAATTGTCCTGATGGATGTCTTGACCCTGGACCCACAAGATAGTAGACAAGAAATTGAGGTCAGTGACTTTAGACAGCCCACCCTCACTTCATTCCAATTCACTTGCAAGTCATGACATCATCTTCCTGAAATTGTGGTCCTCTTCTACAAGGTAGGACAAGCAGCAACAACCACAACTCTGAGTCAACAATTAAAAAAAAGAAAGAGAAAAGGCCCCAACTCTCAGCTGGCATATCTAGAAAAAATGGTAATCTATTTTTTTATTAGCAATAGTATTTGCCACAGATTAAATGTGGAACGGATGAAATGACTTTAAAGTAGGCAAAATGACATGTGACAGCAGTTCATTTTTAAATTCCACCATTTTTCTACAGTGGCACTATTGTGAGGGCAGAAATACCTACTTTTCCTTGCTGATTAAGTACAGAAGGCTTACCTTATCATTTATATCCATTTTTATAAGCAGATTGTTCCTTCTGGCACAGTGAATTATAGTCATAGTGACTATCTTCAATGTCACCGGTGTAAGAAATTCTCAGGTGACTCCTACCAACCAATACAGGTCAGTAACATATAGTCTTGGAGAATTGCCTAGAACACTGACAGGCTTACCTGGCTTCAAGGCCACCTGTCTATCCATTGTGCCATGCTTCCTTATTGGAAATAATTGGGAGGAAAAGGGAGGAAACCTTCTTCCCCAAGGGAATTATATAGCAGCTAAGGAAGAAGGTAGGGAATATTGACTCTGTACTCAAAGGATCTGGGTTCATATCCCAGTTCATGTCCTTATTATACCTTGATCTTTTTTTGCACAATTCACTTAATTCATATTTGCTATTAATTGACTTAATCATCCTGTCTCCATAATTGTAAAATGAAAGGTTTGGATTAGATGCCCTTTGAAAACTCTTCCAGCTCTAGATATATGATTCTATAAAGCTATGTAGATCAAATTCACAGAAAAAACAATGTTACCCTTAAATATTTCATAGTTTATCCCACCCTTGATGATCGTCAACTAGATTCCCAGTGAATTGTGAGTAAATGGCAAGAACCCGGAAATGAGTTAAAAGAACTACAAAGATGAGGTGGCTACTTTCTGAAGATAGGGAGGGGTGAATGTGTGAATGCTTTCTTCTTTCTTTATAATTGAGATTTGCCAAATTTTTTGTAAGCACATTGCTATCAAAATGTACCTATTCTTTATCTCATTCTGTCAAGGGCCTTGTTAGGTCATTACATAGCTAATCTTATCATTAGGTTTGTGCTACAGTATTCATAAGAAGAGTGTCCTCACATCTTACTATTGCCAGGTAATACCTGTGCATAAAAACAGTCCCTAGATGCCTTTCTTTCAAAGTGCAATTCTGTATTCATGAACAAAGAAGGCATTTTCTGTATAATACTACCAGCCCTGAATTTTTTTCAATAGTTGGGATGCTTTAAAACCAAATAGATTGAGAGAAAGGACAGAGTTCAAATAAATTTTTACATGCTGCACTCTTTAAACTTAAACATTTCACAATAGTCCGGATTTCCTAATCTTATACTAAGCTAGGGCATGGTTGGTATGAAATACTGGAAGATAGTTAAATCCCCAGTTAAGCTTTGGCATCTTAAAAGCAAGGAAA